>JAIGNY010000785.1:1900000-2237839 GCA_020152595.1 Chiridota heheva | reverse complement strand
TTTTCTGTATGGATGGAATAATTATTATTAATATATCTATGCAGTCCTACCTACGCAGGCAGGCAGTCCTATTTTATTTTGTATTTATCTAACATATCATCATTCGGTGCGTTTACGTCCGTCAGATCTGATTGTCCGTTTGGAACATATTTATTCCAGTATATAAATGATATATGCCATTCATCCTGTGTTACCTGTTATTTGTATTATGTTTATCCTCATGTGTGATAATTATAGTAATATTTATCCCCATGTGTATTATTTATAGTAATATTCATCCTCATGTGTAATGTTTATCTCCGTGTATGATAGCCATCCTCATTTATCTGTGCACCAGAATAGCAAACAATTGTGTTTTATTCATTTAGTTATTCACTATTCATTCTGGTTTATCAAGTGCCAAAAAAGAGTTTGATAGTAAATGTGAAGGCTTTACTCCAGTCAGTTCATTTTGAAAATACAAATCCATTTTAAAAATAGAAGCTGTTTATAATCTTTAATCCTTATGTGTAAAATGTATCAAACTTTATAATATTAAAGCTCATGTGTAGTATTCATAACAACACTGATCCTCATGTGTAATATTTATCTCCTGTATAATATTTATCATCATGTGTCATATTTATCTGTATCATATTTATCTCCTGTAACGTATCTCTTTGTGTCATATTGATCTCCCTATGTCATTTCCCCTTTGTCATATTTGTCCAGCTGTATCATGTTTATCCTCGTGTATCATCATGTTTATCCTCGTGTATCATCATCCCATCCCTGTGTGTCATCCCCTGTGTTACCTGTATCATACTTATCCTCCTGTATCATATTTATCCACCTGTATCATATTGATCCCCTGTGTTGTTATACTATTTACCCTCCTGTGTTGTTATACTATTTACCCCCCTGTGTTGTTATACTATTTACCCCCCTGTGTTATATCTATGACTGAGGGTTGTATTTATCCCCTTGTGCTAGATTTTTTCCCCTGTGTGGCAGTCCAGCCCTGCGTAGTTTATAATAAACATAGCACAAACAGCCCTTTTTCTGCAGAAACCCCTTTTTCTTCAGAAACCCCTTTTCTGCAGAAAACACTTTTTCTGCACAAAACACCACTTTTTCGCCATTTATTGCTAACGCCATTCACATACGAACACATGAATTTCCACAAACGACCTGTCCGCGCACGCTTCATGTGACATTGACCTTTCTGCCCATACAAGTCATACCGCCCCACCACGTTCCATGTGGAAAAATCATAGGTCACAGCCCTAAATTACATCTTTTCAAGACCAAAACGTACCGCTAATGACAAACAATCGAGTTCTAAAAACGCCTGGGCATGGACACATATGATGGCATCAGTTTTTTCTTCATGGGTTATGCGAAAATATGGAGAAAAACACTCGAAATAGCCGTAAAACACTCAAAACTGTGCATTTCGAGTCATTTCTTAGAAAATACACACGGTGGGGCATGGACGAAAAGGTGTATTCCCAGTCATTTCTTATAATATATTTACGTTGGGGCATGGACACAGATCATAGCGTCATTTTTATCATCAGGGGTTATGGAGAAAATATTTACAAACGACCCTCCCTCAAAATGAAAATGACCCTCAAAACAACCGCCCAAATCTCAGAAAAACGTATACATACATGCATGCATCCATCCATCCATCCAGCCAGCCACCCCCCGAAAAATAATACTAAGAAATACAATAAGCATAATAGTCAATAATTCATTTCTCTCTTTCTTAATTGATGGTGGCTCTCAAAAGAGCCTTTGGGTTTAATTCCAAGTAGTAAACGGTGAGTTTACTTGGAGGTGGTGTACTTCGTGACGGCTTTGGTACCCTCACTGACAGCATGCTTGGCCAACTCTCCGGGCAGCAAAAGTCTGACGGCGGTCTGGACTTCGCGACTGGTGATGGTTGACTTCTTGTTGTAGTGAGCCAAGCGGGAGGCTTCGGCGGCGATTCTCTCGAAGATATCGTTCACAAAGCTGTTCATGATGGACATGGCCCTGCTGGAGATACCGGTGTCTGGGTGAACCTGCTTCATCACTTTGTAGATGTAGATGCTGTACGATTCACGCCTGGACTTTCTCCTTTCTTGTCTCCGGGGCACGGGGTGCCTTGGACTTTGCAGCCTTCTTTGCTCCCTTTCCTGGTGCTTTTGGTGCCATTTTCGTAGTTCTTTAGTCGAATGATTCGATAAAAATGTTGTGCGAGTGGACGCCTGTTATATATATACTCCGCGACCATTGTCGAAAATGGGATTCCACAGAAGACCATTTTTCCAAAACACACAGTAAGTATACGGGGAAAATAAACCAATCACAGCTCGCGGTTGCGTTGAAGCCAATAGCGCGAACCAATCAGAGAAAATGGCATTCTGTGGAAGACCATTTTTCAGACTGCTATTCTCTTAGTGTTAAGGAAGGGTTTGATATATATACGGTGTGTTGTCGCAAATTTTTTATCATTCTCTTTCTAACAAGTCAGAAGAAAATATCAAACAAAATGACAGGACGTGGTAAAGGTGGTAAAGCCCGTGCAAAGGCAAAGAGCAGGTCGGCCCGTGCTGGACTCCAGTTCCCCGTTGGTCGTGTCCATCGTTTCTCCGCAAGGGAAACTACGCCCAGAGGATCGGTGCAGGAGCACCCGTCTACTTGGCAGCAGTCTTGGAGTACTTAGCAGCTGAGATCCTCGAGTTGGCCGGTAACGCAGCCCGTGACAACAAGAAGACAAGAATCATCCCTCGTCACTTGCAATTGGCTATCCGTAACGACGAAGAATTGAACAAACTCCTCAGTGGTGTCACCATCGCTCAAGGAGGTGTGCTGCCCAACATCCAGGCCGTCCTTCTGCCCAAGAAGACCGCAGGAAAGAAGGCATAAAAACCTTCCGTTTACAATACCCAAAGGCTCTTTTGAGAGCCACCATATGTTTAAGAAAGAGAAAAATGAATTTCAGACAATATCTTTTTATATATCATTTACCATTATTGCTTGCATGTCCCATCATCTCATCCATCCATCCATCCATCCATCCATCCCTCCCTCCTTCCCTCATACCCTCAGCGATGTATACCCTCATCCACTTACCCTTGTCGATGTTAAAAAACCTCTCACCCGTCCTCTTATCCCCTTACCCTCTCACCCACCCGTACCTCAGCCGTAAAACAAACAATAATTTTTCAGACAAACACATCCTGCCTGTCGAAATGTTAAAAACTCAAAAACAAAAAGACAGAAAATCCGACGCCAAATGCATTTTCCTCATCCACCGATGTTAAAAACCTCTCACCTATCCCCTTACCCTCTCACCCACCCGTACCTCAGCCGTAAAACAAACAATAATTTTTCAGACAAACACATCCTGCCTGCCTCTAAATAATTCAGTACTAGGCTACAATCTACTTTATATGACACTCAAAAACAAAAAGACAGAAAATCCGACGCCAAATGCATTTTCCTCCAATGCGATATATACGAGTATTCTATATCACGAAATCAGTCTTTTATTCTATATATTGTATGTATCATTCATGTTGTGGGGGGTCCATATGGGGGCATTGACATTATTATTAGTATCATTATTGTTATTATTCATGGCTGGGGGCTAACTGGCGATGATAATGCAAGTGGGATAATGCAAGGGGCATTAATAGAACACAGATGGAGGAATACAATACAGGGGGAATAAGTATAATACACGGTGCGGGGTATGATATGAATAGAACAAGGGGAAGAGAGGGTATTTAATGTGGGGGAATAAAAATGATGCAAGGGATAAATGTACAATTCAGGGCCATAAATGTACAATTCAGGGCCATAAATGTACAACTCACGGCCACAAATGTGCAATTCACGGCCATAAATGAAACACGGGGGATCGGGTTACCTTATTTAGTTAGGGGTGGTGATACATCATCCATGGACCATAAATGATACATAATTGATAAGAAATGAAAAATGTAATGCAAAAGAAGTAGATGGAAGGAATGTACTATAACATCATGGCTTCTTGATATTTGTGCATTGTTTGTTCCATGATTATTATTTCATGTTGTTGCTTGGTTGGTTTGGAAGGAGGGGGTTGGAGGTAGGGGTTGGGGGAAGAAGGGGGGTATGCAATTCTAATTTATAATCCGACAGCTTTGGAATAATTAGTAACATGGTAAAGCCCGTGCCCATATATCACGACATAGGAATAATTGTAAAAATAAAGGAATTTAACAAAAATACAAATTATGTCTGAAATTCATTTTTCTCTTTCTCATATATATGGTGGCTCTGAAAAGAGCCATTGGGTTCTTGATACACCACAAAGTGATGTAAACTGCTTAAGCACGTTCTCCACGGATGCGACGAGCCAGCTGGATGTCTTTGGGCATGATGGTGACACGTTTGGCGTGGATGGCGCAAAGGTTGGTATCCTCGAAGAGACCGACCAAGTAAGCTTCACTGGCTTCCTGCAGGGCCATGACGGCGGAGCTCTGGAATCGGAGCTCGGTCTTGAAATCCTGGGCAATTTCTCTTACCAAACGCTGGAAGGGCAGCTTGCGGATGAGAAGCTCCGTGCTCTTCTGGTAACGACGGATCTCACGAAGAGCCACGGTACCGGGCCTGTAACGATGAGGTTTCTTTACTCCTCCTGTAGCTGGGGCACTTTTCCTGGCGGCCTTGGTTGCCAGTTGTTTGCGAGGAGCTTTTCCTCCGGTAGATTTACGTGCGGTTTGCTTTGTACGAGCCATCTTTGGATCTCACTTTGAGTTCAGAAATGATATCAATTGTGCAACAACAACAAGTGAATACACAACATTAACGGACAGACACGGTAGTTACCTGCATTTTCCCATCAGTCACCAGAGGTGACTGCCGGGTTCTGCTAAACACTACCGAGGATGATAAAGTATATACGGACAAACAAACATATAGATGAGAGGAACACCTCAGAAGAAGAACCAAAGAATGACATCAGGGCGTGGAGACAAGGCAAAGAGCAGGCAGGAACCGGAGGAAGGATGGGCAAGATGAGAGGTAAATCCGGCGTCATAGGAAGGCTAAGATGGCGTGATGGACTTGAGTTTAGTCTTGGGTGAAGGTCTTGAGCTGTACTACCGGAGGCCAGTAAACAGGCTTTTTACCGGAGTAGAATACGTCTTTGGCATGGGCGAGGTCATGGCACTGTGAAGGAAGTTGTATAACCGGAAGCCAGTAAACAGGCCTTTTACCGGTATACAACTTGATGAGAGGTAAATCTGAGGAAGACAAAAAAAAATAGGAGGGGGAGGGCTAGTCAGGAGGGATGACCAGGTGGGGGGGAAAGAGGTAGAGGTTTAGGGGTGAAGGGAAGCAGGAGGGGCCGGTGTGAAAGTTAAGCAGCTGAGAAAGGTGGGGTCGTTTGCGTTGATTATCGTCACTGAGATGAGTGTCCATGCGATGATTGAGCCTGTCTCTAAGAAGGGGGACGTTAGCCCGGGAGTGAAGGTCCGTGAGACGGGTACTGCGGGGGAGTCTCAGAGCCAGTCGAAGGGACTTGCTCTGGATGACTTGGAGTTTGGCAATGTGACCAGAAGGGGCATTGAAAATGGCTGGGAGGCCGTACTCAAAGATGGGGCGTACGAAACATTTGTAGAGAGTGAGGAGAGATTTAGTAGAAGATAGAGTTGAGGAAGAGACCTTACACAGTTGGGCAAGGCGACGGCGGCCTTTGGAGTGAGTGGTCTTGATGTGGGTAAGCCAGGGATGAAGGCGAAAGTTGCTGGTGAAGGTAAGCCCAAGGAAAGTGGCTTTAAAGGAGTGGGGAACAGGCACACCATGGATATGGACCATAGGGAACCTCTGGGCTTTAACAATCCTACGATTGTAGATGGGAAGGGAGACAGTCTTTGAAGCGTTGATTTTGATTCTCCAAGTAGAGCACCAATTGATGATTGTGTCGAGGTAGGATTGAACGGTAGAGACCCGTTGGGTGGGGCGAAAAACCGGGGACCAGATGGCAATATCATCAGCGAACTGAGAGAGTCGGATGTTACCCTGCGGGGCAGGCACGTCGTTAACGAAGATGTTGAAAAGGATGGGGCTGAGAGTAGAGCCTTGAGGGACACCAGCATTGGGAGTGTAGGAAGTGGAGCGGTAGCCAAAAAACTCAGAAAAAGCAAGTCTGTTGGAGAGGAAAGAAGAGAGGAGGCGAGTAATACGAGGGGGAAAAGCTAAAGCAGGAGAGAGAAGTTTGTAGCGTAAACCATTGTGCCAAACAGCATCAAAGGCCTTTTCTACATCCAGGAAGAGAGCGAGAGAAGGAATGTTGCGATTGATGTAAGAGAAAATGCTTTCAGTGAAAAGAAGAAGCGGGTCAGTAGTGGATCTATTGGGACGGAAACCAAACTGGTAAGGGTTGAAGAGGTCGTTGCTTTCCATGTAGTCGGAAATGCGCTTGGCAAGTATCTTCTCAAAAATCTTGCCCAGTGTCGGAAGAAGGGTGATGGGGCGATAGTTACGAGGGCTGCTGGGGTCTTTGCCGGGTTTGGGAAAGTAAATAACCTTCCCTGACTTCCAGCTGGAGGGAAAGTAACCCAAAGAGAGAGAAACATTGTAGAGAATCAGAAGATGGGTAAGGGAATGAATATCAAGGTTTTTAAGAATGATGTAGTGTATACGGTCAGGGCCTGGGGCAGTGTTGCGAGTGCGTTTAAGGGCTTGGAGGACATCGGTCAAGGTGATGGGAGCATCAAGGGGGGAACCAGAAGGAGCGGTGGGTGTAGGTGAAGGATTGAGAAGGTGAGAGTGGTCATTGACAAAATTGTCAACAAGAATAAGCTGAGGTTCGAGAAAGGTAGGATGACGGGGAAGTTGTTGGATGTTACACAAGGTAACGTTAAGAAGGTCAACTTTAGCTTGGATGTTATAGACAAAGGAGGGATCAGTGGGGGAGGTTTTAAGGGGTGGGATGGTGGATGAAGTACGGGAGCCAGAAAGCGATTTGAATTTATTCCAAAACTTCTTGGGGTCCTTGGTGTCATGGAGAGCATGACAAGCCGCTTCCCATTCAGATTTTTTGTGGAGTTTGATGGCTATTATAATTTTATGACCTAGAGAATTGATGCGGGTTTTGACATGGGGAATGGGATGGTTTTGGTAAAGTCGCCGAAGGCGACGTTTATCGTGGATGAGGGCTAGAATGTGGCGAGGAAGGGGCGAGCGGTGAGGACGGGGGGTGAAAGTAGGGATACACTGAGAGATAGCAGATTGGATATTAGAAGTGAGAATGGAAATCTGACGATCGACCTCATCAGCTGTAGTGGGGAGAGTAGAAGGATAGGGGAGTGAAGAAAGATAAGAGCGGAAATTGACCCAGTCGGTTTTAGAAAAGAGGGGGATATCCTTGGTGTAATGAGGGCCAGGCACAGACTGGAAAGAAAGAGGGCTGGTAGAGATAAGAATAGGAAAATGATCACTATTAAGGTCATGACAAGTAGTGACATTTTGAAAGAGAGGAGTAGCATGGGAGTTAGCAATGACGTAGTCCAGGATAGAGGTACTACCCGAGGGGTGTTGATAAGTAGGGTGACCATAAGGATTAAGGATAGAGTGGGTAGAGGGAGTGATGGCACGAACAAGCAGGTTGCCGTTCCTGTTGGACTTGGTGTCACCCATGGAAATGTGTCTGGAGTTAAGATCTCCAAGGAGGATATCAATTGTGTGCATATGCAAGTCTTTTAAGCTTTCAGTAAAATTTGCCTTCAAAATCACCGCTTGTGAATAGGAATATTACCCTTTCCGTCATTGGCCGAACCGTGATGACGTTTCGTGACGTCCGCAAACCGAAAATAATGACGGTTTTTAGCCAAAAATAAGAAATTCAAAGACTTATACAAGTATTGAGTACACCAAGGTATTTTTGACATGTATTTTACACAAAACAGTTGTATTTGTTTTAGGCTAAGTAGAGCGTATTTCTTATTTTTTGGTAAAACATTGTCAGCTTGCATAGATTTCTGTCACTATTGCCTTCAACGTCCGCAAAAAACTCAATGCGACACAACAATAATTATATATTGGATAGAACACAATTGAATTTTTTCATTACTTGTTTTGGTTGTATTACTATACAGAATCAACTTGCAATATGTCTGGACGTGGTAAAGGAGGAAAAGGGCTCGGAAAAGGGGGTGCCAAGCGTCACCGAAAGGTGTTGCGTGATAACATCCAGGGAATCACCAAGCCAGCAATCCGTCGTCTCGCAAGACGTGGAGGTGTAAAGCGTATCTCTGGCCTCATCTACGAGGAAACCCGTGGTGTCCTGAAAGTGTTCTTGGAAAATGTCATCCGTGATGCTGTCACCTACTGCGAGCACGCCAAGAGAAAGACCGTCACCGCCATGGATGTGGTCTACGCCCTCAAACGGCAAGGACGTACCCTCTACGGATTCGGAGGTTAAATCTACCTGACTGGATTTACAAAGAAAACCCAAAAGGCTCTTTTCAGAGCCACCACATATATAAGAAAGAGAAAAATGAATTTTAGACATTTTTGTGTATGTGTTGTGTGTTTTATTTTGTCGTAAGTCTGGCCAGACAGACAAGACACCTTTAGCATAAGGGGTGTCTGTCTTAAGAGATTGCTGAAAATCACATGGACAGGAAAATAATCATCATGGACCTGTATTACTTTAAACACCATAGGTCTAAATAAAATACCACGAGCCTACATAGGCCCCAACACCATGGGCATATAGGCCTAAATTAAACATTGTCACAGGCCTATATACGTATATGTATCTGACACGAATGAAATAACATGGGATGCAATTGAGAAAATACAACTGAGAGATAAATCAGTAATAAGCATGGTACACTAAGTGAATAATGATTGATAATAATGATGATATTGTAACAGAAGCCAAATTGCAGCACGCATGTATCAAGAATGAATGCATGCATGCAGTCACTTTTCTGTATGGATGGAATAATTATTATTAATATATCTATGCAGTCCTACCTACGCAGGCAGGCAGTCCTATTTTATTTTGTATTTATCTAACATATCATCATTCG
This sequence comes from Chiridota heheva, assembly GCA_020152595.1. Lineage (NCBI taxonomy): Eukaryota > Metazoa > Echinodermata > Holothuroidea > Apodida > Chiridotidae > Chiridota > Chiridota heheva. The sequence goes on along the minus strand of JAIGNY010000785.1, from coordinate 2,228,780 downwards.
GTGCGTTTACGTCCGTCAGATCTGATTGTCCGTTTGGAACATATTTATTCCAGTATATAAATGATATATGCCATTCATCCTGTGTTACCTGTTATTTGTATTATGTTTATCCTCATGTGTGATAATTATAGTAATATTTATCCCCATGTGTATTATTTATAGTAATATTCATCCTCATGTGTAATGTTTATCTCCGTGTATGATAGCCATCCTCATTTATCTGTGCACCAGAATAGCAAACAATTGTGTTTTATTCATTTAGTTATTCACTATTCATTCTGGTTTATCAAGTGCCAAAAAAGAGTTTGATAGTAAATGTGAGGCTTTACTCCAGTCAGTTCATTTTGAAAATACAAATCCATTTTAAAAATAGAAGCTGTTTATAATCTTTAATCCTTATGTGTAAAATGTATCAAACTTTATAATATTAAAGCTCATGTGTAGTATTCATAACAACACTGATCCTCATGTGTAATATTTATCTCCCTGTATAATATTTATCATCATGTGTCATATTTATCTCCCTGTATCATATTTATCTCCTGTAACGTATCTCTTTGTGTCATATTGATCTCCTATGTCATTTCCCCTTTGTCATATTTGTCCAGCTGTATCATGTTTATCCTCGTGTATCATCATGTTTATCCTCGTGTATCATCATCCCATCCCTGTGTGTCATCCCCTGTGTTACCTGTATCATACTTATCCTCCTGTATCATATTTATCCACCTGTATCATATTGATCCCCTGTGTTGTTATATTATTTACCCTCCTGTGTTGTTATACTATTTACCCTCCTGTGTTGTTATACTATTTACCCCCCTGTGTTGTTATACTATTTACCCCCCTGTGTTATATCTATGACTGAGGGTTGTATTTATCCCCTTGTGCTAGATTTTTTCCCCTGTGTGGCAGACCAGCCCTGCGTAGTTTATAATAAACATAGCACAAACAGCCCTTTTTCTGCAGAAACCCCTTTTTCTTCAGAAACCCCTTTTCTGCAGAAAACACTTTTTTCTGCACAAAACACCACTTTTTCGCCATTTATTGCTAACGCCATTCACATACGAACACATGAATTTCCACAAACGACCTGTCCGCGCACGCTTCATGTGACATTGACCTTTCTGCCCATACAAGTCATACCGCCCCACCACGTTCTATGTGGAAAAAATCATAGGGTCACAGCCCTAAATTACATCTTTTCAAGACCAAAACGTACCGCTAATGACAAACAATCGAGTTCTAAAAAACGCCTGGGCATGGACACATATGATGGCATCAGTTTTTTCTTCAGGGGTTATGCGAAAATATGGAGAAAAAACACTCGAAATAGCCGTAAAAACACTCAAAACTGTGCATTTCGAGTCATTTCTTAGAAAATACACACGGTGGGGCATGGACGAAAAGGTGTATTCCCAGTCATTTCTTATAATATATTTACGTTGGGGCATGGACACAGATCATAGCGTCATTTTTATCATCAGGGGTTATGGAGAAAATATTTACAAACGACCCTCCCTCAAAATGAAAATGACCCTCAAAACAACCGCCCAAATCTCAGAAAAACGTATACATACATGCATGCATCCATCCATCCATCCAGCCAGCCACCCCCCGAAAAATAATACTAAGAAATACAATAAGCATAATAGTCAATAATTCATTTCTCTCTTTCTTAAATTGATGGTGGCTCTCAAAAGAGCCTTTGGGTTTAATTCCAAGTAGTAAACGGTGAGTTTACTTGGAGGTGGTGTACTTCGTGACGGCTTTGGTACCCTCACTGACAGCATGCTTGGCCAACTCTCCGGGCAGCAAAAGTCTGACGGCGGTCTGGACTTCGCGACTGGTGATGGTTGACTTCTTGTTGTAGTGAGCCAAGCGGGAGGCTTCGGCGGCGATTCTCTCGAAGATATCGTTCACAAAGCTGTTCATGATGGACATGGCCCTGCTGGAGATACCGGTGTCTGGGTGAACCTGCTTCATCACTTTGTAGATGTAGATGCTGTACGATTCACGCCTGGACTTTCTCCTTTTCTTGTCTCCGGGGGCACGGGGTGCCTTGGACTTTGCAGCCTTCTTTGCTCCCTTTCCTGGTGCTTTTGGTGCCATTTTCGTAGTTCTTTAGTCGAATGATTCGATAAAAATGTTGTGCGAGTGGACGCCTGTTATATATATACTCCGCGACCATTGTCGAAAATGGGATTCCACAGAAGACCATTTTTCCAAAACACACAGTAAGTATACGGGGAAAATAAACCAATCACAGCTCGCGGTTGCGTTGAAGCCAATAGCGCGAACCAATCAGAGAAAAATGGCATTCTGTGGAAGACCATTTTTCAGACTGCTATTCTCTTAGTGTTAAGGAAGGGTTTGGATATATATACGGTGTGTTGTCGCAAATTTTTTATCATTCTCTTTCTAACAAGTCAGAAGAAAATATCAAACAAAATGACAGGACGTGGTAAAGGTGGTAAAGCCCGTGCAAAGGCAAAGAGCAGGTCGGCCCGTGCTGGACTCCAGTTCCCCGTTGGTCGTGTCCATCGTTTCCTCCGCAAGGGAAACTACGCCCAGAGGATCGGTGCAGGAGCACCCGTCTACTTGGCAGCAGTCTTGGAGTACTTAGCAGCTGAGATCCTCGAGTTGGCCGGTAACGCAGCCCGTGACAACAAGAAGACAAGAATCATCCCTCGTCACTTGCAATTGGCTATCCGTAACGACGAAGAATTGAACAAACTCCTCAGTGGTGTCACCATCGCTCAAGGAGGTGTGCTGCCCAACATCCAGGCCGTCCTTCTGCCCAAGAAGACCGCAGGAAAGAAGGCATAAAACCTTCCGTTTACAATACCCAAAGGCTCTTTTGAGAGCCACCATATGTTTAAGAAAGAGAAAAATGAATTTCAGACAATATCTTTTTATATATCATTTACCATTATTGCTTGCATGTCCCATCATCTCATCCATCCATCCATCCATCCATCCCCTCCTTCCCTCATACCCTCAGCGATGTATACCCTCAGCGATGTATACCCTCATCCACTTACCCTTGTCGATGTTAAAAACCTCTCACCCGTCCTCTTATCCCCCCTACCCTCTCACCCACCCGTACCTCAGCCGTAAAACAAACAATAATTTTTCAGACAAACACATCCTGCCTGCCTCTAAATAATTCACTACTAGGCTACAATCTACTTATATGACACTCAAAAACAAAAAAAGACAGAAAATCCGACGCCAAATGCATTTTCCTCCAATGCGATATATACGAGTATTCTATATCACGAAATCAGTCTTTTATTCTATATATTGTATGTATCATTCATGTTGTGGGGTCCATATGGGGGCATTGACATTATTATTAGTATCATTATTGTTATTATTCATGGCTGGGGGCTAACTGGCGATGATAATGCAAGTGGGATAATGCAAGGGGCATTAATAGAACACAGATGGAGGAATACAATACAGGGGAATAAGTATAATACACGGTGCGGGGTATGATATGAATAGAACAAGGGGAAGAGAAGGGATAAATTTAATGTACAATTCAGGGCCATGGGGCTGAATAAAATGAATGCAAGGGATAAATGTAAATTCAGGGCCATAAATGTAAAATTCAGGGCCATAAATGTACAATTCAGGGCCATAAATGTACAACTCACGGCCACAAATGTGCAATTCACGGCCATAAATGAAACACGGGGGATCGGGTTACCTTATTTAGTTAGGGGGGGTGATACATCATCCATGGACCATAAATGATACATAATTGATAAGAAATGAAAAATGTAATGCAAAAGAAGTAGATGGAAGGAATGTACTATAACATCATGGCTTTTGATATTTATTTGTGCATTGTTTGTTCCATGATTATTATTTCATGTTGTTGCTTGGTTGGTTTGGAAGGAGGGGGTTGGAGGGAGGGGTTGGGGGAAGAAGGGGGGTATGCAATTCTAATTTATAATCCGACAGCTTTGGAATAATTAGTAACATGGTAAAGCCCGTGCCCATATATCACGACATAGGAATAATTGTAAAAATAAAGGAATTTAACAAAAATACAAATTATGTCTGAAATTCATTTTTCTCTTTCTCATATATATGGTGGCTCTGAAAAGAGCCATTGGGTTCTTGATACACCACAAAGTGATGTAAACTGCTTAAGCACGTTCTCCACGGATGCGACGAGCCAGCTGGATGTCTTTGGGCATGATGGTGACACGTTTGGCGTGGATGGCGCAAAGGTTGGTATCCTCGAAGAGACCGACCAAGTAAGCTTCACTGGCTTCCTGCAGGGCCATGACGGCGGAGCTCTGGAATCGGAGCTCGGTCTTGAAATCCTGGGCAATTTCTCTTACCAAACGCTGGAAGGGCAGCTTGCGGATGAGAAGCTCCGTGCTCTTCTGGTAACGACGGATCTCACGAAGAGCCACGGTACCGGGCCTGTAACGATGAGGTTTCTTTACTCCTCCTGTAGCTGGGGCACTTTTCCTGGCGGCCTTGGTTGCCAGTTGTTTGCGAGGAGCTTTTCCTCCGGTAGATTTACGTGCGGTTTGCTTTGTACGAGCCATCTTTGGATCTCACTTTGAGTTCAGAAATGATATCAATTGTGTGCATATGCAAGTCTTTTAAGCTTTCAGTAAAATTTGCCTTCAAAATCACCGCTTGTGAATAGGAATATTACCCTTTCCGTCATTGGCCGAACCGTGATGACGTTTCGTGACGTCCGCAAACCGAAAATAATGACGGTTTTTAGCCAAAAATAAGAAATTCAAAGACTTATACAAGTATTGAGTACACCAAGGTATTTTTGACATGTATTTTACACAAAACAGTTGTTGTATTGTTTTAGGCTAAGTAGAGCGTATTTCTTATTTTTTGGTAAAACATTGTCAGCTTGCATAGATTTCTGTCACTATTGCCTTCAACGTCCGCAAAAAACTCAATGCGACACAACAATAATTATATATTGGATAGAACACAATTGAATTTTTTCATTACTTGTTTTGGTTGTATTACTATACAGAATCAACTTGCAATATGTCTGGACGTGGTAAAGGAGGAAAAGGGCTCGGAAAAGGGGGTGCCAAGCGTCACCGAAAGGTGTTGCGTGATAACATCCAGGGAATCACCAAGCCAGCAATCCGTCGTCTCGCAAGACGTGGAGGTGTAAAGCGTATCTCTGGCCTCATCTACGAGGAAACCCGTGGTGTCCTGAAAGTGTTCTTGGAAAATGTCATCCGTGATGCTGTCACCTACTGCGAGCACGCCAAGAGAAAGACCGTCACCGCCATGGATGTGGTCTACGCCCTCAAACGGCAAGGACGTACCCTCTACGGATTCGGAGGTTAAATCTACCTGACTGGATTTACAAAGAAAACCCAAAAGGCTCTTTTCAGAGCCACCACATATATAAGAAAGAGAAAAATGAATTTTAGACATTTTTGTGTATGTGTTGTGTGTTTTATTTTGTCGTAAGTCTGGCCAGACAGACAAGACACCTTTAGCATAAGGGGTGTCTGTCTTAAGAGATTGCTGAAAATCACATGGACAGGAAAATAATCATCATGGACCTGTATTACTTTAAACACCATAGGTCTAAATAAAATACCACGAGCCTACATAGGCCCCAACACCATGGGCATATAGGCCTAAATTAAACATTGTCACAGGCCTATATACGTATATGTATCTGACACGAATGAAATAACATGGGATGCAATTGAGAAAATACAACTGAGAGATAAATCAGTAATAAGCATGGTACACTAAGTGAATATTGATAATAATGATGATATTGTAACAGAAGCCAAATTGCAGCACGCATGTATCAAGAATGAATGCATGCATGCAGTCACTTTTCTGTATGGATGGAATAATTATTATTAATATATCTATGCAGTCCTACCTACGCAGGCAGGCAGTCCTATTTTATTTTGTATTTATCTAACATATCATCATTCGGTGCGTTTACGTCCGTCAGATCTGATTGTCCGTTTGGAACATATTTATTCCAGTATATAAATGATATATGCCATTCATCCTGTGTTACCTGTTATTTGTATTATGTTTATCCTCATGTGTGATAATTATAGTAATATTTATCCCCATGTGTATTATTTATAGTAATATTCATCCTCATGTGTAATGTTTATCTCCGTGTATGATAGCCAGCCTCATTTATCTGTGCACCAGAATAGCAAACAATTGTGTTTTATTCATTTAGTTATTCACTATTCATTCTGGTTTATCAAGTGCCAAAAAAGAGTTTGATAGTAAATGTGAAGGCTTTACTCCAGTCAGTTCATTTTGAAAATACAAATCCATTTTAAAAATAGAAGCTGTTTATAATCTTTAATCCTTATGTGTAAAATGTATCAAACTTTATAATATTAAAGCTCATGTGTAGTATTCATAACAACACTGATCCTCATGTGTAATATATATCTCCCTGTATAATATTTATCATCATGTGTCATATTTATCTGTATCATATTTATCTCCTGTAACGTATCTCTTTGTGTCATATTGATCTCCCTATGTCATTTCCCCTTTGTCATATTTGTCCAGCTGTATCATGTTTATCCTCGTGTATCATCATGTTTATCCTCGTGTATCATCATCCCATCCCTGTGTGTCATCCCCTGTGTTACCTGTATCATACTTATCCTCCTGTATCATATTTATCCACCTGTATCATATTGATCCCCTGTGTTGTTATACTATTTACCCTCCTGTGTTGTTATACTATTTACCCCCCTGTGTTGTTATACTATTTACCCCCTGTGTTGTTATACTATTTACCCCCCTGTGTTATATCTATGACTGAGGGTTGTATTTATCTGTGCTAGATTTTTTCCCCTGTGTGGCAGTCCAGCCCTGCGTAGTTTATAATAAACATAGCACAAACAGCCCTTTTTCTGCAGAAACCCCTTTTTCTTCAGAAACCCCTTTTCTGCAGAAAACACTTTTTTCTGCACAAAAAAAAACCCACTTTTTCGCCATTTATTGCTAACGCCATTCACATACGAACACATGAATTTCCACAAACGACCTGCCCGCGCACGCTTCATGTGACATTGACCTTTCTGCCCATACAAGTCATACCGCCCCACCACGTTCCATGTGGAAAAAATCATAGGGTCACAGCCCTAAATTACATCTTTTCAAGACCAAAACGTACCGCTAATGACAAACAATCGAGTTCTAAAAACGCCTGGGCATGGACACATATGATGGCATCAGTTTTTTCTTCATGGGTTATGCGAAAATATGGAGAAAAAACACTCGAAATAGCCGTAAAAACACTCAAAACTGTGCATTTCGAGTCATTTCTTAGAAAATATACACGGTGGGGCATGGACGAAAAGGTGTATTCCCAGTCATTTCTTATAATATATTTACGTTGGGGCATGGACACAGATCATAGCGTCATTTTTATCATCAGGGTTATGGAGAAAATATTTACAAACGACCCTCCTCAAAATGAAAATGACCCTCAAAACAACCGCCCAAATCTCAGAAAAACGTATACATACATGCATGCATCCATCCATCCATCCAGCCAGCCACCCCCCGAAAAATAATACTAAGAAATACAATAAGCATAATAGTCAATAATTCATTTCTCTCTTTCTTAAATTGATGGTGGCTCTCAAAAGAGCCTTTGGGTTTAATTCCAAGTAGTAAACGGTGAGTTTACTTGGAGGTGGTGTACTTCGTGACGGCTTTGGTACCCTCACTGACAGCATGCTTGGCCAACTCTCCGGGCAGCAAAAGTCTGACGGCGGTCTGGACTTCGCGACTGGTGATGGTTGACTTCTTGTTGTAGTGAGCCAAGAGCCAAGGGGAGGCTTCGGCGGCGATTCTCTCGAAGATATCGTTCACAAAGCTGTTCATGATGGACATGGCCCTGCTGGAGATACCGGTGTCTGGGTGAACCTGCTTCATCACTTTGTAGATGTAGATGCTGTACGATTCACGCCTGGACTTTCTCCTTTTCTTGTCTCCGGGGGCACGGGGTGCCTTGGACTTTGCAGCCTTCTTTGCTCCCTTTCCTGGTGCTTTTGGTGCCATTTTCGTAGTTCTTTAGTCGAATGATTCGATAAAAATGTTGTGCGAGTGGACGCCTGTTATATATATACTCCGCGACCATTGTCGAAAATGGGATTCCACAGAAGACCATTTTTCCAAAACACACAGTAAGTATACGGGGAAAATAAACCAATCACAGCTCGCGGTTGCGTTGAAGCCAATAGCGCGAACCAATCAGAGAAAAATGGCATTCTGTGGAAGACCATTTTTCAGACTGCTATTCTCTTAGTGTTAAGGAAGGGTTTGGATATATATACGGTGTGTTGTCGCAAATTTTTTATCATTCTCTTTCTAACAAGTCAGAAGAAAATATCAAACAAAATGACAGGACGTGGTAAAGGTGGTAAAGCCCGTGCAAAGGCAAAGAGCAGGTCGGCCCGTGCTGGACTCCAGTTCCCCGTTGGTCGTGTCCATCGTTTCCTCCGCAAGGGAAACTACGCCCAGAGGATCGGTGCAGGAGCACCCGTCTACTTGGCAGCAGTCTTGGAGTACTTAGCAGCTGAGATCCTCGAGTTGGCCGGTAACGCAGCCCGTGACAACAAGAAGACAAGAATCATCCCTCGTCACTTGCAATTGGCTATCCGTAACGACGAAGAATTGAACAAACTCCTCAGTGGTGTCACCATCGCTCAAGGAGGTGTGCTGCCCAACATCCAGGCCGTCCTTCTGCCCAAGAAGACCGCAGGAAAGAAGGCATAAAAACTTCCGTTTACAATACCCAAAGGCTCTTTTGAGAGCCACCATATGTTTAAGAAAGAGAAAAAATGAATTTCAGACAATATCTTTTTATATATCATTTACCATTATTGCTTGCATGTCCCATCATCTCATCCATCCATCCATCCATCCATCCATCCTTCCCTCCCTCATACCCTCAGCGATGTATACCCTCAGCGATGTATACCCTCATCCACTTACCCTTGTCGATGTTAAAAACCTCTCACCCGTCCTCTTATCCCCCCTTACCCTCTCACCCACCCGTACCTCAGCCGTAAAACAAACAATAATTTTTCAGACAAACACATCCTGCCTGCCTCTAAATAATTCACTACTAGGCTACAATCTACTTATATGACACTCAAAAACAAAAAGACAGAAAATCCGACGCCAAATGCATTTTCCTCCAATGCGATATATACGAGTATTCTATATCACGAAATCAGTCTTTTATTCTATATATTGTATGTATCATTCATGTTGTGGGGGTCCATATGGGGGCATTGACATTATTATTAGTATCATTATTGTTATTATTCATGGCTGGGGGCTAACTGGCGATGATAATGCAAGTGGGATAATGCAAGGGGCATTAATAGAACACAGATGGAGGAATACAATACAGGGGGAATAAGTATAATACACGGTGCGGGGTATGATATGAATAGAACAAGGGGAAGAGAGGGTATTTAATGTGGGGGAATAAAAATGATGCAAGGGATAAATGTACAATTAAATGTACAATTCAGGGCCATAAATGTACAATTCAGGGCCATAAATGTACAACAATCACGGCCACAAATGTGCAATAAAAATCACGGCCATAAATGAAACACGGGGATAAATGAAACACGGGGATCACCTTATTTAGTTAGGGGGTGATACATCATCCATGGACCATAAATGATACATAATTGATAAGAAATGAAAAATGTAATGCAAAAGAAGTAGATGGAAGGAATGTACTATAACATCATGGCTTCTTGATATTTGTGCATTGTTTGTTCCATGATTATTATTTCATGTTGTTGCTTGGTTGGTTTGGAAGGAGGGGGTTGGCGGGTGGGTTGGGGGGAAGAAGGGGGGTATGCAATTCTAATTTATAATCCGACAGCTTTGGAATAATTAGTAACATGGTAAAGCCCGTGCCCATATATCACGACATAGGAATAATTGTAAAAATAAAGGAATTTAACAAAAATACAAATTATGTCTGAAATTCATTTTTCTCTTTCTCATATATATGGTGGCTCTGAAAAGAGCCATTGGGTTCTTGATACACCACAAAGTGATGTAAACTGCTTAAGCACGTTCTCCACGGATGCGACGAGCCAGCTGGATGTCTTTGGGCATGATGGTGACACGTTTGGCGTGGATGGCGCAAAGGTTGGTATCCTCGAAGAGACCGACCAAGTAAGCTTCACTGGCTTCCTGCAGGGCCATGACGGCGGAGCTCTGGAATCGGAGCTCGGTCTTGAAATCCTGGGCAATTTCTCTTACCAAACGCTGGAAGGGCAGCTTGCGGATGAGAAGCTCCGTGCTCTTCTGGTAACGACGGATCTCACGAAAGAGCCACGGTACCGGGCCTGTAACGATGAGGTTTCTTTACTCCTCCTGTAGCTGGGGCACTTTTCCTGGCGGCCTTGGTTGCCAGTTGTTTGCGAGGAGCTTTTCCTCCGGTAGATTTACGTGCGGTTTGCTTTGTACGAGCCATCTTTGGATCTCACTTTGAGTTCAGAAATGATATCAATTGTGTGCATATGCAAGTCTTTTAAGCTTTCAGTAAAATTTGCCTTCAAAATCACCGCTTGTGAATAGGAATATTACCCTTTCCGTCATTGGCCGAACCGTGATGACGTTTCGTGACGTCCGCAAACCGAAAATAATGACGGTTTTTAGCCAAAAATAAGAAATTCAAAGACTTATACAAGTATTGAGTACACCAAGGTATTTTTGACATGTATTTTACACAAAACAGTTGTATTTGTTTTAGGCTAAGTAGAGCGTATTTCTTATTTTTTGGTAAAACATTGTCAGCTTGCATAGATTTCTGTCACTATTGCCTTCAACGTCCGCAAAAAACTCAATGCGACACAACAATAATTATATATTGGATAGAACACAATTGAATTTTTTCACTTGTTTTTTGGTTGTATTACTATACAGAATCAACTTGCAATATGTCTGGACGTGGTAAAGGAGGAAAAGGGCTCGGAAAAGGGGGTGCCAAGCGTCACCGAAAGGTGTTGCGTGATAACATCCAGGGAATCACCAAGCCAGCAATCCGTCGTCTCGCAAGACGTGGAGGTGTAAAGCGTATCTCTGGCCTCATCTACGAGGAAACCCGTGGTGTCCTGAAAGTGTTCTTGGAAAATGTCATCCGTGATGCTGTCACCTACTGCGAGCACGCCAAGAGAAAGACCGTCACCGCCATGGATGTGGTCTACGCCCTCAAACGGCAAGGACGTACCCTCTACGGATTCGGAGGTTAAATCTACCTGACTGGATTTACAAAGAAAACCCAAAAGGCTCTTTTCAGAGCCACCACATATATAAGAAAGAGAAAAATGAATTTTAGACATTTTTGTGTATGTGTTGTGTGTTTTATTTTGTCGTAAGTCTGGCCAGACAGACAAGACACCTTTAGCATAAGGGGTGTCTGTCTTAAGAGATTGCTGAAAATCACATGGACAGGAAAATAATCATCATGGACCTGTATTACTTTAAACACCATAGGTCTAAATAAAATACCACGAGCCTACATAGGCCCCAACACCATGGGCATATAGGCCTAAATTAAACATTGTCACAGGCCTATATACGTATATGTATCTGACACGAATGAAATAACATGGGATGCAATTGAGAAAATACAACTGAGAGATAAATCAGTAATAAGCATGGTACACTAAGTGAATATTGATAATAATGATGATATTGTAACAGAAGCCAAATTGCAGCACGCATGTATCAAGAATGAATGCATGCATGCAGTCACTTTTCTGTATGGATGGAATAATTATTATTAATATATCTATGCAGTCCTACCTACGCAGGCAGGCAGTCCTATTTTATTTTGTATTTATCTAACATATCATCATTCGGTGCGTTTACGTCCGTCAGATCTGATTGTCCGTTTGGAACATATTTATTCCAGTATATAAATGATATATGCCATTCATCCTGTGTTACCTGTTATTTGTATTATGTTTATCCTCATGTGTGATAATTATAGTAATATTTATCCCCATGTGTATTATTTATAGTAATATTCATCCTCATGTGTAATGTTTATCTCCGTGTATGATAGCCATCCTCATTTATCTGTGCACCAGAATAGCAAACAATTGTGTTTTATTCATTTAGTTATTCACTATTCATTCTGGTTTATCAAGTGCCAAAAAAGAGTTTGATAGTAAATGTGAAGGCTTTACTCCAGTCAGTTCATTTTGAAAATACAAATCCATTTTAAAAATAGAAGCTGTTTATAATCTTTAATCCTTATGTGTAAAATGTATCAAACTTTATAATATTAAAGCTCATGTGTAGTATTCATAACAACACTGACCCTCATGTGTAATATTTATCTCCCTGTATAATATTTATCATCATGTGTCATATTTATCTCCCTGTATCATATTTATCTCCTGTAACGTATCTCTTTGTGTCATATTGATCTCCCTATGTCATTTCCCCTTTGTCATATTTGTCCAGCTGTATCATGTTTATCCTCGTGTATCATCATGTTTATCCTCGTGTATCATCATCCCATCCCTGTGTGTCATCCCCTGTGTTACCTGTATCATACTTATCCTCCTGTATCATATTTATCCACCTGTATCATATTGATCCCCTGTGTTGTTATACTATTTACCCTCCTGTGTTGTTATACTATTTACCCCCCTGTGTTGTTATACTATTTACCCCCCTGTGTTGTTATACTATTTACCCCCCTGTGTTATATCTATGACTGAGGGTTGTATTTATCCCCTTGTGCTAGATTTTTTCCCTGTGTGGCAGTCCAGCCCTGCGTAGTTTATAATAAACATAGCACAAACAGCCCTTTTTCTGCAGAAACCCCTTTTTCTTCAGAAACCCCTTTTCTGCAGAAAACACTTTTTTCTGCACAAAAAAAACCCACTTTTTCGCCATTTATTGCTAACGCCATTCACATACGAACACATGAATTTCCACAAACGACCTGCCCGCGCACGCTTCATGTGACATTGACCTTTCTGCCCATACAAGTCATACCGCCCCACCACGTTCCATGTGGAAAAAATCATAGGGTCACAGCCCTAAATTACATCTTTTCAAGACCAAAACGTACCGCTAATGACAAACAATCGAGTTCTAAAAACGCCTGGGCATGGACACATATGATGGCATCAGTTTTTTCTTCATGGGTTATGCGAAAATATGGAGAAAAAACACTCGAAATAGCCGTAAAAACACTCAAAACTGTGCATTTCGAGTCATTTCTTAGAAAATACACACGGTGGGGCATGGACGAAAAGGTGTATTCCCAGTCATTTCTTATAATATATTTACGTTGGGGCATGGACACAGATCATAGCGTCATTTTTATCATCAGGGGTTATGGAGAAAATATTTACAAACGACCCTCCCTCAAAATGAAAATGACCCTCAAAACAACCGCCCAAATCTCAGAAAAACGTATACATACATGCATGCATCCATCCATCCATCCAGCCAGCCACCCCCCGAAAAATAATACTAAGAAATACAATAAGCATAATAGTCAATAATTCATTTCTCTCTTTCTTAAATTGATGGTGGCTCTCAAAAGAGCCTTTGGGTTTAATTCCAAGTAGTAAACGGTGAGTTTACTTGGAGGTGGTGTACTTCGTGACGGCTTTGGTACCCTCACTGACAGCATGCTTGGCCAACTCTCCGGGCAGCAAAAGTCTGACGGCGGTCTGGACTTCGCGACTGGTGATGGTTGACTTCTTGTTGTAGTGAGCCAAGCGGGAGGCTTCGGCGGCGATTCTCTCGAAGATATCGTTCACAAAGCTGTTCATGATGGACATGGCCCTGCTGGAGATACCGGTGTCTGGGTGAACCTGCTTCATCACTTTGTAGATGTAGATGCTGTACGATTCACGCCTGGACTTTCTCCTTTTCTTGTCTCCGGGGGCACGGGGTGCCTTGGACTTTGCAGCCTTCTTTGCTCCCTTTCCTGGTGCTTTTGGTGCCATTTTCGTAGTTCTTTAGTCGAATGATTCGATAAAAATGTTGTGCGAGTGGACGCCTGTTATATATATACTCCGCGACCATTGTCGAAAATGGGATTCCACAGAAGACCATTTTTCCAAAACACACAGTAAGTATACGGGGAAAATAAACCAATCACAGCTCGCGGTTGCGTTGAAGCCAATAGCGCGAACCAATCAGAGAAAAATGGCATTCTGTGGAAGACCATTTTTCAGACTGCTATTCTCTTAGTGTTAAGGAAGGGTTTGGATATATATACGGTGTGTTGTCGCAAATTTTTTATCATTCTCTTTCTAACAAGTCAGAAGAAAATATCAAACAAAATGACAGGACGTGGTAAAGGTGGTAAAGCCCGTGCAAAGGCAAAGAGCAGGTCGGCCCGTGCTGGACTCCAGTTCCCCGTTGGTCGTGTCCATCGTTTCCTCCGCAAGGGAAACTACGCCCAGAGGATCGGTGCAGGAGCACCCGTCTACTTGGCAGCAGTCTTGGAGTACTTAGCAGCTGAGATCCTCGAGTTGGCCGGTAACGCAGCCCGTGACAACAAGAAGACAAGAATCATCCCTCGTCACTTGCAATTGGCTATCCGTAACGACGAAGAATTGAACAAACTCCTCAGTGGTGTCACCATCGCTCAAGGAGGTGTGCTGCCCAACATCCAGGCCGTCCTTCTGCCCAAGAAGACCGCAGGAAAGAAGGCATAAAAACCTTCCGTTTACAATACCCAAAGGCTCTTTTGAGAGCCACCATATGTTTAAGAAAGAGAAAAATGAATTTCAGACAATATCTTTTTATATATCATTTACCATTATTGCTTGCATGTCCCATCATCTCATCCATCCATCCATCCATCCCTCCCTCCTTCCCTCATACCCTCAGCGATGTATACCCTCAGCGATGTATACCCTCATCCACTTACCCTTGTCGATGTTAAAAAACCTCTCACCCGTCCTCTTATCCCCTTACCCTCTCACCCACCCGTACCTCAGCCGTAAAACAAACAATAATTTTTCAGACAAACACATCCTGCCTGCCTCTAAATAATTCACTACTAGGCTACAATCTACTTATATGACACTCAAAAACAAAAAGACAGAAAATCCGACGCCAAATGCATTTTCCTCCAATGCGATATATACGAGTATTCTATATCACGAAATCAGTCTTTTATTCTATATATTGTATGTATCATTCATGTTGTGGGGTCCATATGGGGGCATTGACATTATTATTAGTATCATTATTGTTATTATTCATGGCTGGGGGCTAACTGGCGATGATAATGCAAGTGGGATAATGCAAGGGGCATTAATAGAACACAGATGGAGGAATACAATACAGGGGGAATAAGTATAATACACGGTGCGGGGTATGATATGAATAGAACAAGGGGAAGAGAGGGTATTTAATGTGGGGGAATAAAAATGATGCAAGGGATAAATGTACAATTCAGGGCCATAAATGTAAATGTAATTCAGGGCCATAAATGTACAACTCACGGCCACAAATGTGCAATTCACGGCCATAAATGAAACACGGGGGATCGGGTTACCTTATTTAGTTAGGGGGTGATACATCATCCATGGACCATAAATGATACATAATTGATAAGAAATGAAAAATGTAATGCAAAAGAAGTAGATGGAAGGAATGTACTATAACATCATGGCTTCTTGATATTTGTGCATTGTTTGTTCCATGATTATTATTTCATGTTGTTGCTTGGTTGGTTTGGAAGGAGGGGGTTGGAGGGAGGGGTTGGGGGAAGAAGGGGGGTATGCAATTCTAATTTATAATCCGACAGCTTTGGAATAATTAGTAACATGGTAAAGCCCGTGCCCATATATCACGACATAGGAATAATTGTAAAAATAAAGGAATTTAACAAAAATACAAATTATGTCTGAAATTCATTTTTCTCTTTCTCATATATATGGTGGCTCTGAAAAGAGCCATTGGGTTCTTGATACACCACAAAGTGATGTAAACTGCTTAAGCACGTTCTCCACGGATGCGACGAGCCAGCTGGATGTCTTTGGGCATGATGGTGACACGTTTGGCGTGGATGGCGCAAAGGTTGGTATCCTCGAAGAGACCGACCAAGTAAGCTTCACTGGCTTCCTGCAGGGCCATGACGGCGGAGCTCTGGAATCGGAGCTCGGTCTTGAAATCCTGGGCAATTTCTCTTACCAAACGCTGGAAGGGCAGCTTGCGGATGAGAAGCTCCGTGCTCTTCTGGTAACGACGGATCTCACGAAGAGCCACGGTACCGGGCCTGTAACGATGAGGTTTCTTTACTCCTCCTGTAGCTGGGGCACTTTTCCTGGCGGCCTTGGTTGCCAGTTGTTTGCGAGGAGCTTTTCCTCCGGTAGATTTACGTGCGGTTTGCTTTGTACGAGCCATCTTTGGATCTCACTTTGAGTTCAGAAATGATATCAATTGTGTGCATATGCAAGTCTTTTAAGCTTTCAGTAAAATTTGCCTTCAAAATCACCGCTTGTGAATAGGAATATTACCCTTTCCGTCATTGGCCGAACCGTGATGACGTTTCGTGACGTCCGCAAACCGAAAATAATGACGGGACTGTCAGATTGGTTATCAGTAATGACTTAGTTTTGCGGTGTGTGCAATGAGGTTCACATGATGTCTGAAAAATTATGCTCAATGCATGGTGTGGTGCCATCCATCATGTTTCACTCGATTACTGACGTTGGCTGGCGGGTCATAGGTCAATTCCACCACAATGGTTAGTTAGAAAAAACATTTTGTAAACAGAACAACATTAAAAAGATTACTGGCCAAAACATGTTTCAAAACGGCCAAATTTGTCATATTTAGCCGGTAATCGGCCAAACTGTGATAGTTAGCAGTTTTTCATAAATGTAATGTGCAAACATGCACTTCCTGCTTCGAAAAAATAAAGCAGCAGTCACGATCTTAAATTGATATTTGTCTGGTATTTTTTATCTTACATAATTAGTTCTTAAATGAATCAAAAAATCATATATTTCAGGTACTTTGTCAAATACGAAATAAGGAACGAAACATGGAAATCATGCTGCCAAATTTGTTTGTGACTTCAAACAAAGAGCTTGTGGAAGCTCTTTGCTTCAAAGAAACAAACATATGAAATATGAAGGAAATTCGTTTTAAAGTTATTCCCCTATAATATAAATGTCTTTTCATTTGTACATGGGAATTGAAAATGAAAAACTCGTAAGTATATCTCAAATTCCTTTCTTAAAAGTACATAATTTTGATTTTTTTTTCTTCAAATTAGTTCTTTACACTTGTCCGTAGATTATCAAAAGAAAAACTCAGGTTGATGCGATGTGTGTACTGTATAAACATCCATCATCGTCCTATATTCAGTAGTCATGGTAGTACCTTCCATATAAGTTCAAGGAGGGGAGGGGAGGGTAGGGGTGGAGGGCAGGAGGGGAGTGGGAGGGGTGGAGTGGTTGGGTGAAGGGGAATGGAAAGGTGCAGGGGAGGTGGAGCTGGAGGGTGGAGTGGGGGGGAGGTGGGTGGAGCGGAGGGAGGGTGGGTGGAGCGGGTGGGTGGGTGGAGCGGTGGGTGGGTGGGTGGGTGGGTGGGTGGGTGGGTGGGGTGGGGGGTGGGGTGGGGCGAACGCACCTGATATTATGGCCTTCGGTATTCGCGAGCTTAGGGCCGGTTATATGCATACTACCTCTTTTATTAGTTGAAAAAATACTGCTTCTAACAAAAGTTGTTAGCCGTTTTGTATTAATTTTAAAGTTAATAGGAGAGGTCTTCACCATGTAACGGTCGATTACCGACGTTATTTAGGTCAGTTTGAGTGCATGCAGCATATTCTGGAACAATACATTTTAAAAACAAAATTACGAAGAGCGATCTCACCTACATGTATTTTTGTTAATGACGTTTTCATGTTTCGTTTTTTTTTGCATAGGAGTTCCAATTTGTTTACAGTTTTAGTTTCGCTAGCTAGCTACTAGCTGGAGGGAAAATTTACTTCTACACCGATCACCTATCAGTGGTTGGTTGGAAGATGTGTATTATGATTCGATAATGAATGAATATGTATGGGCGGAAATTTCTGTATTTGACGGGTTATGTTAATGAGTGCTAGCCTAGCGCCTTGAGCTACAGCTACATTCCATGCATCTGATTAGGTACCGTGGAAATATGTTATGCATAGCATATGGCCCCGGGTGAGTGGAAAATGTGAAGGCAATGGCAATGACATAGTGGGTAAAGATTGAAATGAGAAGATGGTTTCGTGAATTTATGCAAACTTGAAAAAACAAACATAAAAATTAAATTAACATTTACACGTAGCATGATTTCCTAGACGGTTAAACGTCACAACCTTACTAGCAGCCCTGGGATGCCCCATTGAATACTACCGTACCCAGCGATGATTCTTCCACGAAAACTCATAGGCGACGAGTGAACACACAATTAAATGACGGGGTCGTCGCTCGCCTTCGGTTGGTTATGATAGTTATCACGAAACGCTTAATACGACCCGGTACAGGCACGGATGGGTACGACGTACGGACAGACATAACATCGACAACCATCACAGATGAAGGTGTTTTTAGTTTTAGCAAAGAGCTTCTACACACACATGGAGATCTAACGGTCGTAAAACGTAGCGGCAAAAAAAAAAAAACTGACAAAAACCCCCCTCCACGACTTTAATCCTCTGCAGATTCACTCAACACCCACATCCCGTGAGCCCCATAAAAGTCCCTTTGAAGCAAAGTGTGTAGCAAGCGAGCAAATGACTATACTCATTTTGCAAGTGACCTGGCCATAGGTTATACGGCTGCGCAGTGTGTCATTTGCCGTAGTTTCTCAGTGGAAGTTATGTGCAGTTGTAGAGCAAGTCGATACAAAAGTACTAAAAAAACAAAAACGGAAACGATCGGATTTTTTACTGGTAAGTTATCTTGATATTATGGTTACTAATTTAAGCAAATTTGGGAAAATAGCTTGCCTAAATTTTTGGGTTATTTAGCGCTAGTATGTGTGCAATGTTCGAGAAAATCGCACTTTTTGGGGGCACTTTTTGGTCAGATTTTCAGGTTGTTTTCCTTCTTTTTATCCAGGGTTATATTGAAAAACGTTTAGAAATTGTTCAATAATTGAGTCTTAAAATAGTAGGAATAAGATTAAAAATCGAAAGTCAAGAAAGTGGTACTAATGTTAATACTGCAGTGCTAACTTCGTCAAGATAGTGTGCCAAAATAGGCCTTAAGAAACAAAACTTGGACCCATTCTAGGCCTAGGCTTAAAATAATTGAAGGTGATCGATTGCTAGATTCTTTTAAAGATTACTACAGTTGTGATGCACTGTAGTAATGTGGCTCAGAAGTTTGTGCAGGCTAAGGCAAAACAAAATTCCCCTAATCTATTTTTATTCAGCCTACAAAACAATGACTCAATACACAATGGTGCGTGCGTGCAATATTTTGGCTCTCATTTTAAAATTGTTCAACGAATTTTCATATCATCTTTCTATGATGTGTTGTGTTACTGCACTTCATGGCATAACAATAATAACTGTAGGATTGAAAGGCATAGCATAGTTAGATAGTTTCAGGCTGTAATTTTTGTGTCATGCTTAATTTACTTTATTACATAAAAAAAATATGCATTATTTTATAGTTAAGCTTAGCTGGTGGCCTTGCAACTTTGCTGCCCAGCCGGCAGGAAAATGCCATAGTTTGAACATACATAATAAGTTCTTTCTTCATGAATATGCATCGTTCTTTTATTAAGATTAGTACAATGCTGGACCATACGACTTAAATGCTACTGTAGCCGGGGATACTGCATGGGACCATAAGATTACACAAATGATTCTTTAACAATTGATAAGATTACATCATTCACCTCTGTATGAGTCTGATAATTTTTCGAGAGAACCTGCTTCCAAAGTTCCTCCCAAATTTTCCCACCAGGATGATTTGTTTCAACTTGATCAAGTGAGTGAGTCTTAATCATCATACAAAAAAGTGGAAAAATAGTGGTGAATTGGAAAAAAAGTTGAATGAAAACAAAAAGCACTTTATGAAAATGCTGAATGCTGTCGCATTTCAGATTCATCATTTAAAGGAGACTCTCTCTCTTGTGTGAACTTGTGCATTTGAATCTCCCTGGCCATCTTATTGTGTTTAAATTGTCAATAGCAATTGTTATTGCAGAAGCCATTTACAAGTTATCAATTTTCATGTACATGTATGTACAGCATTTGCTTAGAGATACTCTATAATCGTTTGTGATTATTTGATCTGTGTAATCATTTGTACAAAAGATATTGCAGTAGTTATCATGTTAGTTAGTAAATCATATGATAAATAGGCTAAGTTTTTGGCCATTACTAATTACTCATACCACTCTGTGCGCACAGAATTTGTACATACTGTAAAGATGATAAATCATTTAGTATTTTGCCTCATTATTTTCTTTATTTCAGATGGAAATGTATCATCTCATTTTGAGGTCTCTTCGTCTCTGCGGAGCAAAATTTAAAGAGCATAACCTGGAAGGCTTGGGTAAGCACTTTTTTTGTAGCTTTATATTCACTTTTATGTGTATGGTTACTAAAATGATATCCAATCATCAGCTTTCAGGACATTTGTTGGTTGCAGCATGGCAGGCAGGGGGATTTAAAGATCACCCTTAAGTGTATTAACACTCTTTTTTAGGATTGGTGGCATATCATTATTTGGACAATTGATATTTTCTTTTAAAAGGGATTTTAAATTCCTGGAAGTCTTTAATTTAAATGCATTTTTTTAAAACTAACAAGGTGCTGTGTCTCAGAAGGAATCCAGGTGAAAAATCCAGTGCTAGAAAGCATTTTCTGTGCTATGCTTACAGGGTTTGCTTCAGACTGATAATGGATTTGAATATGTGTATCCAATACTTACTTCTACTGGTACTTGTTATAAACACTTTCTGTAGCATTTAGAATGACTTATCTTGATATATATGACTCCCTTTTGTTTTAATTTCAGTGGTTGGTGAAGGACTTCCTTAGCTTTTTGTCTGAATGGCAGAGATCAGGAGCTGTTGGGATCAGTAAGAAGGAGAATCAGAGGTACATTAGGATTGACAGAAGGATTGATTTCACGTAACAGGTGTGTTAAATATTATTTTGTTTGAAAAAATGGAATGCCTATGGATGCCTTCTGCTGTTTGGATGCCTTCTGCTGTTTGGATGCCTTCTGCTCTTTGGATGCCTTCTGCTCTTTGGATGCCTTCTGCTCTTTGGATGCCTTCTGCTGTTTGGACACCTTTGATAAGCATAATACCTCAGTTTTAGAGTGTGCCATAGAAAAGGCTCTGTGTGTGATATAGACTGACTGAAGCACATACTCTACTATGTTGTTCTATTCAACATCTGATTGCTCCTTCGACCTTCTTTGGATCACAAGTAATTTACTAACTTGGACCTTTTCCATCATTAACAATGTTGAGTTGTATAAAAATGAAGAAAATTCAAAAATCATTTAAATTTGAGAAAATCCCATTCTTCCTCCGTCCTCGTCTCCTCCCCAAATAATAGATAATAGTAATGATAGAATATAGAATGAATAAATAAATAAAAGAAAAAACTCATTGTTTTTTTCACATCACAGGTTTTATATACTGTGGTTTTTTAAAGAAATTAGCATTACAAATTCAAGTTACAACAGTTGCTGTTCTCTTTTTCTTTCACATAACTCATTTGTTGAAATTACAAAGGAATTGCTGCAAGTACAAGGTAAGACATATGTACAAAGCGACAAGTTCAACCAGAAACCCATTGAAGAGTTCTTTGTTAAACAGCTTGGAGCCAGACGTTCCCATGACAACCCAACGATGGAGCAGTTGTTTGGACATCACATGCTAAACCAATGTTGCAGGTAATTGGGGCATTAAAAAGCAATGTAACTGCCAGTCAACCAAGTAAAGCAGAAATAAGTGACGAGCCTCTGCCAAACAGGAAAAGGTGGGCAATAGGCCTAATATCAGATGAACTGCATTTAGCCCTTCTGTAAATTATTTACCCAATATCATTATAGATTTGATGTTTATACAAATCTGACTGATTTTGTTATCATACTAGTGGGCTATTTACAGTTACAGAGGGAATCTGGTTTTGAGAAAGTTGCTTGACATCCTGATGCTTATTGTGCTTCATACTTATAACACCACTTCCTCAGCCATTATTGATTGGATTAGTAGTCTATGCGCAAATATGCCCATTATGTATGTAAATCATCACTGAAAGTGTTGAACAACAAAAAAACTACATATTGATGGTATGGCTTTTGCTTATGCTTTTCTTGCTTTTGGTTATGTTATTTTTTTCAATTGTTAGGCAATTTTATTAAGTATTGCAGTGTCTTGTGCTAAATATTTACTGCACATTAATAGTTAACTTATGTGTGTCCTGTTGATTTTTATAGAAAAAAGAAAGTTAGATGATAAATGCAAGAGTGTATTATAAGGTTTATATAAAAGTTTATTGGCATTCACCACTTTAGAAAGGTAAATTGTGTTTGAATCTTTACACTTGTTTGTTCTTAATTTGATAGGGAAGTTTTATGGAAACTTACTTCAACCGATTTCACATAAAATATTTAATTTGGCTATTAGTCTTAAGCTGTTCAGATTTTATAGCAAATGTTAAATCCGATTACACACAACAAAGGCACAACAGAACTTGATTCAATTTGGTTGGTGATGCTAGTAGGGGCCTTTGGAAATGTAAACACTATAAGGTTTCATTAGTATTTGCAGAACAGCTAGTACTGTATAAATGCTATATGCTATAAAATATGAGTCCACACTTTCATTGTTTCAAGTATGATATTATGAAGTTAAGGTTGAGGAGCTTCGAAGAGAGACAGGAAGAGCTATAATGCACTATATCCCAGCAAAGAAGTAGGTATTTAAGGTCTTTAACAACTTGGAATTCAGCTACATGTCAGGCTCGCTCAACAGTAAACAGTAATTTTTCTTTAATCTATTTTCTTCTGTTCACTACAGAATTGAAAAGATATTAATTATGAGAAAATGTCAGTTTCATTTATAAAAGACTTTCGTTGTTTGTTAATTATATGATGTATTTGAAAATGTTTTTGAAAATGTATTAACACATTTTACTCTGCTTCTGTTTAGTCTTTCTGTTTAGTCTTACTTAACATGATTGGTTTGTGGGTGAAATGCATATCATAATTGGATACCTTTGGAATGATTAGTTTCTATTTTTCCTGGTAAAAATTGCTGCAAAATTCATAATTGTTTATTTTACATTTATGGAGATTAATCTTGATACTTGAGTATTCTTTATATTTTTTGCAGAAGTTGATCTATTTCAATAAAACTTGTTTTGACTACTGGATTTGCTTTCTATTGTCCTTTTTGGTGTTGGTAGGGGGTGGGGATTAATGATGACTTGTAAATTTATACCTAGCTGGTATATACTGTTGTCCTTAAGGGCTATGAGGTAAGGCCTTTAAGGCAAAATTTCACAGAATCCTGAATTCCATACAGTCACTTTCCCAAGACAACCCCAAACAAATAGAGCTGAATTCGAGGGGGACTAAGGTATCCCGCCCATTGGCCTAGTCCTATCTAGAGTTCATCAAATGCTTCATTCCTCACTGAACAAGTTGGCTTTGGTCAATGTCAGAGTTGGTACTCGCTGCAGTGGGTAAATATCACATACAGTATGGTGAGTACTCATTGTAGTGGGCAAATGTCACACAGAAATTATCGCCATTTATCGCCATTTCACTTTCAACTCCCGACATTCCTGATTTACTGGTAATCTGCTTATATCTACCCTGCTCTTACAAATCTTTCCCCACTAATCTGATAAACAGACTTATCGCAAAGTATAGTTCCTTTATTATTATTGGCGATTTTAATGCTAAACACTCTCTTTGGTGGGATTCCTATGATTCCCCCAAGGGCATCGATATTGTTGACTTTATACTAAATAACAACATTAAACTCATTAATGATAAATCTCCTACTTTTTTTCACGTTAACACAACGTGTAAACCCTGTATCCTCGATTTATGTTTACTTAGTAATAGTCTTTACTCTCACTTTGCGTTTTTTCAGGTTGGACCTGGTCTCGATAGTGACCATTTACCAATTACCTGTAGTCTCAATTGTAAAAACGTTGTTACAGTTTCGACCGACTACCCTGATTTTACTCGAGCTAACTGGTTAGGTTTCTCTTCAGCTCTGGATTCGAGTATCGATAATTTAAGTTGTAAATCTTTCGATATTGGCACGCTTGACACTTTGGTTTCTTTCATTACTTCCTCAATTAACTCGGCCAGTTCCAAGTTCATCCCAACTAAGTCTTTCGTTGGCAATACTAGGAAGCATACCATTTTACCTCAGTATATTATACATTTAATCAAGTTTCGCAGGCGTTTACGTAGAAATTATAATAAAAATAAGTGCCCTTACTTAAACATAATATTAATGTAATTCGTAGAAAAATTAGTACTGAAATTAAACTCTTCAAAAATCAGACTCTTTATAATAAATGTATTAAACTGGACCATAAATCTGACAGTCGTCATTTCTGGAAAAGCATTAACAACCTTCTAAATAAATCTAAATCTAAAAATAACTCTACTCCTTTACATTATAATAACTCTACCTACTCTACTGATCTCGAGAGATGCAAGTGTTTTCGAATGTATTTTGACTCTGTCCTCTCCACGGGCCGCTCTGATAATTTCTTTGATGATCATCATTTTAATTATATTAACAATTTTGTCAGAAAAAAGAATTTTTCAAACCTCTATTCAAAGTTTAAGTGCGAGAGGTGACAAACATTATTTACTTAATTCTGTTTCAGTTTTAGAATTCGAAAAAGCTCTTAAAATACTACACAGACGGCCCCTGGGGGGGATGGAGTCACTTACCTTCATATTAAAAAGTGTTCTTTAAAATTTAAAGCTTTTCTTTGCCAACTTTACAGTATTTGTTTTAATTTTGGTATTTTTCCTATAAAGTGGAAATCTGGGCATGTCATCCTTATACCTAAGCCGGGAAAAGATCGCTCAGATCCGAAAAATTACAGACCTATTACTCTTTCTTCAGTACTCAGTAAACTTCTCGAGAGGGTCATCTGTTCTAGGCTTACCATCTATCTTAACGATATTAATTTCTTTAATAATTTTCAAGCTGGTTTCCGTTCAAAATTCAGTACCGCAGACCAGATAGCCAAGTTGTCTCATCATATTGCTTTAAACCTTTGTAAAAAACATTTTGTGTATACTGCCTTTTTCGATGCCGAAAAGGCTTTCGACAAATTATGGCATAATGGTCTTCTTTATAAGCTAAATAAGATCTCCTCCCGGTAAAATTTATTCGCTTAATTGCAGACTTTTTTTATTTAACAGGCAAATTCGTTTTAAAGTTAATAATGTTTTTCTGATCCTTTGCTCGTGAATAAGGGCACCCCTCAGGGTAGCCCCTTAGTCCACTTCTGTTTTTAATTTTTGTAAACGACATTCCTAACCCATCTTCTGATTACATTTATATTTCTCAATATGCTGACGACTTGGCTGTCTGGTCGTCGGCCATTAATATTCTTGCCGCAAGGGACGACTTGCAATACTATATTAACCTACTTCAATGCTGGTGCAGCAAGTGGAGATTATTCCTTAACCCGTCTAAATCACATTCTATTGTTTTCTCTCGCCGCCGTCCTGTTTTAATCCCAATCTTAGTTTTTAATGATACCGTTATTCCAAATTATAATTCAGTCAAGTTCTTGGGTATCACGTTTGATACTAGATTTAATTTTAAACTGCATTTTGAAAGTTTGTTTAAGGAACTAAAATTCGCACTTCCCAATTATATACTGTCTGTGGGACAGCTTATAATCCCAGAGCTCCATCGTCTTCAACCTTAATTTTGTATACTAGTCTTATTCGTTCACTCATTGAATACTCCTTTATTGTTTTCCTCTACTCTCAAAAGTAACCGTTGTAAATTAGAGCAAATTCAAATTAATGCTCTAAAAATTATTTTTCACATACCTCGTTGGGTTTCACCTGTTGCACTTATTGATCTTCACTCTCTTCCCAGCGTTCAATCACGGATTGATTCACTTCTTGTAAATTACTGCAAAAAACCGTTTAGAAACTAATAATCACTTTATAAAAACCTGTATTCTTGATGAACAGTTGATCCTCTCGCATCTCATTGAGCCTAGCGTGAAAGGCCCGTTCTCAGTGCCTCTTATTTAGTTTCCCTTGGCCTAGCCTTGTCATTCTTCTTATATTTGTATCCTTTTTGGTGTTACTCCTATGTTTCCACCCTGGGAATGGTTGGTATGGTGTTTATTTATAGTTACCATTTGTAGTTTTCCTGGGGTGGGGTGGCTCTGAAACGACTCCTTTTGTGTTCACGTTTACTTGTGTGTCCCCTGGCTGTTGTCAGGTTTTGTTTTTTCGTGTGGCTTTTGGCTACCCTTTTCCGTGCTCACTCCTCGCACTTATTTTTGCGCTTGTATAATTTTTGTTAGACTTTGTAGCACGGCCTACAGCTGTGGAACCCAGTCATTAAACTAAGTCAGTTTCGTTCACACAGAGTGGGTACCTGGTCCTCACTTGTGTTTGACAAAAACCCTTTGCTCTTGCTCTTGTGAACAAATCTGGCTCGGAATTTGTCAATGTCAGAGTGAGTACTCACAGCGAGTAATGTTAGGCCTACATACTGTTTGGTAAGTACCCACATAGGGCCGTAATTCTCATTTGGAAAGTGTGTGTGAAAGAAAGGGAGGGAGGCAGGTGGGGGTTAGGCCTCTCATCCAAAAAGTGTGAGGACAGGAGGCAAATTGTCTCCAAAATGTACTGATTTTTTAAATATTTTGTTGAAAATTGGTAAAAGACATATGCCTGGGTACATGTGATGTGATATGGTAAGTCAGAAGACAAAAGCTTCTTTTCTTTTCCGTAAGCCTGAATATTGTTCACTTTGGCACCTGAGACTGCCAAGAAATGTAGACCTATCTAACAGTACAGAGTTTACAACAGCTGGACAAACTCAGTATATACATACTGTGTATAAACAATGCGTTACACACAAGTTGGTACACCTATTACGTAATCGGGCCAGCTCCACGAGAGCGGTGTCAAAGCGCATGGTGTGAGTGAAGTGATTTATTGAGGGGTTTTTACGACCTCCGATAAGTGATTTAAGGAGTTTACATTGCTTCAAAGGTTTTACGACCGTTAGATCTCCATGTGTAGAAGCTCTTTGGTTTTAGCATCTTTGAGGTTTTTACGGACAGCCTTCCTAATTCTTTTATAGGTAGTCCAGTCATTGGCTTGTTGATTAGTCTTTTAGTTTAGTTGAGGTGAATTTGTGAGGCATGTTTTTATCAATAATCAATTTAATTTCCTGTTCAAAGAATTTCCAATTTTTATCAACATCAATGGAGTTATTGAATTGAGTATAATATTGCAGTTTAAATTTGGTCAGGTCTTCTTTTATTTTGTTATGTAGCTTTTTTCTTTAAATAGATTTTACGTTTAGGCAACTTTTTACGAGGGGAAATATTTAGGGTCAGTTTAAAAATATTATGGTCACTTATACCGGGAATGACATTAGCTGAGGTAACAGCTGGTGAATTGTTAGTAAAAACAAGATCAAGGATGTTGTTATCTCTGGTGGGTGACTGCACCATTTGAGTGATATTGAATGAATTGGTCACTTTAGGAAGAATTTTGGTTGCTTCGGAGGAAGCGTTAGTTTCTGAAATAATGTTTTGACTCCCAATCAATGTTAAGTTGGTTGAAATCACCAGCAAAAATAACATTTGTTTTTGTCAGCATTTTTACCAAGCTTTAAGAGGGATTTTTTCAAGTCAAGTAGGCTAGTGAGATCATTGTGACTGGGTCTATAAAATGTTCCTATATACATGCTCTTTTCCTTAGAAAATTGGAATTTGGTCCAGATAATTTCACAGTCTAATTCAGTGAAAACCAGGTCATTTTTTATTGCCTGTAATACACCACCATAACTCGTCGTCATCGTCTGATTGATTGAAAAATACTGCGATATGATTAAACATATATGTCCATACATGTAGCTAATAGACATGCGTGTATGATACCAACTGACCAATATCATAGCCCAGAGCGGTACCGGTACGAAATGCGAATAGGATTACTGTCTACAACTAAAAGAGCTATTTTTAGCGAAATTACGAATGCAATCTGATACTTTGTTAAAATCTTTCGAGAGTTTTAATTAAAAAAATACCTGGAATATCTCTTAACAAAATAAATACAAGTTTTATGAACATGCACAAACCTCGCTTGAGCCAGAATCTCAAGAGAGAAAAACTGTAAAACCTAGGAGGAGATGCATTTTTAAACAAAACTTAGTACAGGCACATATGTGAGGTCACGTACGATTTGATAATTTCCACTCATACACTCTGTGTATGGGTGGAGCTAAAAATTACTCTAAAGCTTTATTTATTCATTTCAATATTTATTCATTTATTTTACAGTGAAATTTATTCAAGAGAAGCAAAGCTAAGTGAACATACATATTTACATACATACACACATACAGTACATACATACGACAATAGGAGAATGTTTACCCAATTTCAACACAATCATGGCTAAACGTGTTAACATAACACTAAATAATTTCAGCACTATTTACTCACACTGACTCCAACACATTTCAATGCTATGAACTTTTCAAGAAAGTACACAAAAATGATATGGAGATAACTTGATCACCATTGCTTGCCACCATTGTAGAGTAGGTAGCTCCATAGTTCGACTATAGAAATAGATAGAGTACTTCTTTACTTTAACTAGGTATCTACATAACTGTAAGATTTAAAGATATTGTTTAACATGAAGTAAGCTTCTGTATATACTTAAAATAGTGCAGTGATCTAGGATACAACTTAAAGCGACGACAGTACCAGCCACAAAAGCCATTTGACTTTGGCTTTTTCACCAAATTCAATTATATACAAGAAAGAACATATACAAGAACTCAAGCAAAACATAGACTAACATAACTCCATGCACTGAAAAGTGTGACTCTGCTACCTCTGATTGATTGATTTTGATTGCTCAATAACGTTATATGTATGCTATTATCTTCACTAGGAATATTTCCACACATCTATATAGGATTATTTGTGCCAAAATATTACATTACATTAAATGTAACTTCATCTTATATTAACTGTAACTTCATCTTATATTAACTGTAACTTACTTTATCTTATATTAACTGAAACTTCATCCTTTTTAAACAGCTGCACCCTCCCTCCCTTCCCCCCCCCCACAACACCTCTTCCCCCCCACAACACATAAACGGTAACAAATCATTTATTCCTGATATACTGTCCAAAGGTGTCACTTCACAGGTCAAGGTCTATTGACAGGTAAAAGTTATGGCTTCCCACCAAGGAAGGCTCAGAAAATATATAGGAATTTTATAGGTACGCCTCAGAACAAAACATATACTTGGGAGTCTGAAAAGATGGCAAAGTGACTGAGCGGGAAGTACTCAGTATAGTTAAGGGCGAGTAAAATGGCCTCTCAGCAGAGAAGATGGACGAGTAGTTCGGAAGCCTGCTACTGAGGGTGATGTCTTGGATGATGGCAGCAGCAGCTGCCGTGTCGCCTTGGAGCCATCAGTTTGAAAGTTGGTCTTTGATTTGGTAGTGGAGATAGATTGATGAAGAGGTTAGGGGGTGGGATTTGTGATGAGTGGAGGCCCAGGTGGATAGAAGGAAGGGGTGCCCAGGGAGGAAAAGTGGGCCAGCCAGGAGAAGGTGCCAAGAGTGGCAGGGTTGATTTGATGCGTAAGCTAAAGGGAGGGTATAGGGTCTTAAGTCTTTTCAAAGAGAATGGAGAAATTGGGGTACCTAATGAGGTTGTAAACATGGTTCTCGGTGTTGGCAGGGACTCTAAAACCATAAATGCTAAGCTTCTACACCTTAGCAGAAAAGGGGGTTCATTGGTGAGGGCTGGCTAGTGATGAGGGAGGTCCTATAGGCAAAGCCTAAGGGCTTCATTTTAGATGGTGATGTAGTTGAGTTGAGATAAGAGTTGTGAGCAGTAAACAATATTGCCTGAAGATTTTGAGGAGAGCATGGGAGTTCACCCCAAGTGGTCTTAAAGAGTAGGCAGAAAATGTTGAGAAAGCTGTTGCATTTCTGTTTCAGGTTGGTGATGTGTTGCAGGAGAGTCTAGGTAAACCCAGGAACTTAGTATGTAAGTGTGGGTGGTCAAATGCGACTGCCACTGAGCATGAGGTTTGGTGGAGGTTGTTGAAATGACATAAGTGCATGCAGACTGTCTTTGGAGAATTTAAACGGTTATTGTTGCACCAGTTTTGCGACCGGTTGAGGCCAATACGAGCTTGGGAACTGAGAGGAAGATGGGGAGGTGGCCTCTGAGGGAGGTGGCCTCTAAAGGAGGTGGCCTCTTGAAGGAGGTGGCCTCTGAGGGAGGTGGCCTCTTGAGGGAGGTGGCCTCTGAGGGAGGTGGCCTCTGAGGGAGGGAGGTGGCCTCTGAGGGAGGGAGGTGGCCTCTGAGGGAGGGAGGTGGCCTTTTGAGGGAGGGAGGTGGCCTTTTGAGGCCGATGGTGTGAAGCTTGCAGGGAATGCCGTATTTCCAAGTAGTGTCGAAAGCTTTCTCGAGGTCAAAATAGAAATGGGCAATGAGGTGTTCTTTTTTTGCAAAGGATACCCGGATAGCGGTGTCGAGCATGATTATTGGTCCAGGGTATTACAACCAGCGTTTCCGGAAGCCACTTTGGTGAGAGAAGAAGATTCTGTTGGTCTAAAGGAACCAGTTTAGTGTCTGGTTAATGATCTTTTCCATAATTTTACAGAGACAGCAGGTAAGGGCGATGGTGCGGTAGCTGACAGGGTCGGTGCTGCCCTTCCCCAGTTTGGAGCGGGGGGGTTATGATAGCTCCAGATAGGGGGAAAGGATTGTGAGGACCAAATGTGGTTAAGTAAGGATGGCAAGTAGGGTACCAGTACGATACCAATGGCCTTATTAGGGAGGTGTTTCAGGAACTGGTAGGTAGGGCGTGTTATCCAGGCCCTTAGAGGTGCAGCCAGCATTGTAGATGGCTTGCTCTAATAATTGCAAATTATCTACATCTTTTATACATGTCAGATGCTCCACCCTACACACACTAAATTTTGTTCTTCTGCTACTTCATATGCTGATTACAGTTCCAAAATATATGAAAAGATATAGGGACAATATTCTTCTATTGAATATTCTCTAAATACTCTCTTATTTACAATTCAAGTGCCCTTAAACCTGCCCTGAAATGCCCTTCATCCCTTTAAGGTAATATAAATGTCCCTTTTGGTCAATGACACCCTGCCACCCTGTCCCTTTCTGGACCAAACTATATTATGTCAACCACTAAATTTACACATAGGGTTACACTTATCACAGATTGACCATGATGCTAGTTTACTTGATATTGCAGATAGCACTCAGATCAAGGACTTCACCAAGGTCTTCTGATTGAAGGGTGGGTGTAGGGTGTAGATAGACTCATAACTTTCCACCTAATGGGTGGATTTGTGAGGCGTACCTGCATAGAAATAACTACCAGACAATTCCCTTCCTTTACCTCCACCTCTAAAGATTTCTTGTTTGTGACACAAAATCTATCGAGTTAAACATTTTTTTCAGTCACCTTTTCTAATTCAAATTTGACAAATCATTTGACAGTCCAGAAAGCTCCATTACGGGTCAAGGTGAAGGAACCATTATGACGCAAAATGGCATGAAAAAAATACACCTTCAAAATTCAATTTGCTACAGCTACAGCATAATATCTACTGAGATTAACATTTTGGTTACCATTTCTAAACAGGTAGAGATAGAGAAAAATATCAAAACTAAGAAAATTTGGACAAACGCATGGGTTCGAGTCTAGGGAGTGAAGTTCAAGGGCAAAGCCCCAGAGGCACTAAAAATTTCTTATTGTTTTTTGATGGCTAAAAATTAAACAAAAAATTATGATTTAATTATTGAGAAGAAAAACATACAAATTACAACATTCAAATAAACAATTCAGTTATAAACAATTGGATTCTAAACAGGCAGAGAAGAAATATCTCCTAAAATTTTATACATTTTATGGGGTCCATGAACAAGGCCCTTGTAAAAGTTCAGGAACAATGCCCTCTGAAACTCTGAATATTTCTTATTTTGATGCAACACAATGCATGGCTTAAAATCAAATACAAAGTTCAACAAGTCAATTGATGAACAGATTTCAATTCTAACATTAACATCAAGATACTAATCACATTTCTAAACAGGTAGAGAAGAAAATTCCTGAAATTTGTAAGATATTACTTGATGATTTCAAGTCAGGTCAAAAACCTGTGAAAAGGGACGCATAAGCATGGGAAGATTTCAGCTGATCAGACGTTGTAAATAATTCAAACTTTGGAAGGAATGACTGAACTCCCACTCCCAAAATGAGAAATAGACCAGGCTATTAAATTCTCCATCAGAAATAGTTTTCAAACATGAATGTTTGCTTTAAGGTAAGTTGGTTGTCTGTCATGAGTTTCCAACTCATGTTTTGAAATTTGACCACCAATTTTCAAAACTGTTCAAAGTTCTACAATTTAAAGCAGTTAGAAACAGATATAATTTTACTACCCATTTTTACTGACTGAACCCAACAAAATGAGAAATAAGCCAGGTTATTAAATTCTCGAATCACAAAAATTGTCCCAACTTTAATTTCCAAATCAGTTTTTTACCATTTATTTTCCAACTATCTAATTCAGAGGTGAGACTGTCAGACCCCTAGCAATGTCTCTGACTCAGATATGCCCAGTAGCAGCACTAGTATTTTTTTTGGGGGGCGAAAGGGGGCGATGGGAGGAGGGGGGAAATGTGTCTCATGGGGAAAAAATATATCACTTTACAACATTTTCTGGGGGCAAGTGGTGGGGGCAATCTCATGTGGCCAAATTCCCCCACCCCGCCCCATTTCCCTGTACTGCCACCACTGAATATGCCTCGGCCCCAGCTAATATAGATTTAACATTTATCTATATACCCTGATATCCCTAATACGCAACATACACTTTATCAGGTACAACCACAACAGCTCTGATATGAGTACAGCTGCAGTATGTAACCATTAGGTGCAGTAACCAAGCTACAACAGACAGCATCAATTTAAACCTCATACACACAACGCCTATTCATTCTTAGCTGTCATCAGCTTATTTGCCAAAGCTTGAAGAGTTGCAAATTCTTCCTCTCCTACACTCTCAGTTTTCTCCATGAATGTTATGAGCGTGTGTAAACCAGCACGCGCCTCCCTCAGGGATACAATTTCCTTCATTTCCCCCCGCA
The DNA here is from genome assembly GCA_020152595.1 of Chiridota heheva. Taxonomy (NCBI): domain Eukaryota; kingdom Metazoa; phylum Echinodermata; class Holothuroidea; order Apodida; family Chiridotidae; genus Chiridota; species Chiridota heheva. The sequence goes on along the minus strand of JAIGNY010000785.1, from coordinate 2,195,316 downwards.
CAGTCAACGATACATCCCCCGTGGATGAGGAAGGGGTGGCACTACAGTCACCCCTATCTGCTTTCATCTTTTCATTTTCCTGAATGTCCAATTCAGCGGACAAAAACTTCAACGCCCTCAGTCGACTGTCATAAAATTGCAGTAGGTTCGAGAGTTCCAGAAGTGCCTTGTTCTTCTCTTCATTAATGATGTCTTTCGGTGGAACTTCCTGAGGCACTGTCGGCAAAAGTCCAGCGGATTTCCAGTGTGCTACAATTGTTGTGTCTTTTATGTCATCCCAAGCTTCCTTGACTAACATTACTGCAAGTCTCATATTAACTGTGGTTGATGTTTTTCCCTCCTCAATGTCTTGAATGAAGGATTTGATTTGCAACTTGCGGTAGTTGATTTTGAAGGCTTGCATTAATCCATTTAAGGGTGAATTTGCCGGTTTAATGTGAACCCTAACATTCTGAAATGTGACGCCACCAGTAGTGTACCAAGGAGCATTTCCAACAAGAAGAACAACTTTTCTTCCACTCTCACTCATGCGTTTGTCAAAAGATTTTAACCACTTGCGATATATGTGCACATTCAGTCGAGAATTGACATTACTAAAGTATTCTACATATTGGCTGGAATCAAAATCAGACCCGAATGAAGGGGGAAGATGCCTCGCTCCTACAACAATCGCTTGCGGTTTCTCACTTCCAGTGGCATTGGTGCAAAGCACTACAGATATTTTTTCACAAACTCCCACAGCACTTTTCATAGAAGATGGGCCAGAGTAGCTAGGAGTAAGACCATACAATAGTTCAACATCGCCCATCATAAAAACATCCTCCACGTTATAATCTTGAATTTCATCTTCGCTTCTACGAACGGCTTCTGGTGTGAATTTCTTTTCTCCTTCATTTATTGACACACCAGTTTCACGATGGAGCCAATATGTGAAGCGATTCTTTATACGATTCAGCCAACTTTGAGAAAAACCAAACTGATTTACAACTCCTAATTCAGTGGCTATTAACATTGCTTGCTTCTTGATCATAGCGTTGGTAAGTGTGTCAAAGCTTTTTTCTGACACATATGCTTTTATCCACATAAAAAGCTGTTGTTCAAGTTCGGGACATTTGATTTGTCGCGACACTTTAACTCGACTCGACGGATGATCGAGAGAAATCCATTTGTCAAACTCCTGCAGTGTGTAGTATACAGCTTTGATGCCTATGAACCTCCCAAACTCAGCAGTAAAATGTTCCGCAATTTTCTTCTGAGGCACTTTAGGGTTGTCTCTTTTGAATATGCAGATTTGTTTACGTTCCCACTCGTTCAGTCGTGGTTTGCTACTGGGGGTGGAGGGGGTGGAGGAAGAGGCAACGACCACAGAATGCTCCACAACATTCTCCATAGACTCATTCAATGACACTGTAAGAAATAAGAAAAATTAAAATCACAATTACAATCATCACCACCACTGTCATCATCATCAATGGCTGGAATAATATCAAAGAATTTACAAAAAGATTTCCAATGTCTCCCCCATTATACATCTTCAACAGACCTTCAACAGGCTACCAGCTGACATGACATGGCATTAACAACAACTTTTCTTCCCATGCATCCATCCACCAACCTGTCTCAATCCTAACATCTGCATTCACCTACCACAGCAATCTACACTTTCTGTCCAACTTATCTACTCTCCATTCGTATTTCAATAATGCATTGTTACACGTCCCTTTGATTCAAGCCTACAATCTACCAACTTTCTTTTAGCACAGAAACCCATCAGACCAACCAACAGTATACATATGAAACCTTTGCCACCACCTTCATCACAGAGGGGATAATAAAGAATTTTCTAGGTGAGGTTGGGTGACTTTATAGTAACACTTCAGAAGGAGCGAGAAAATTGTTTTATCTAAATACGAGAAAACTTTGTACAAATATGTAGAAATATCGGGAAAAAACCCAATTAACAAACCAATAATAAAATGTCAACTTGCAGTTAAACAAATGCTTGCACCCATGCTTGCACCCATGGCTATTAAATAATCATATAAACTAGGAAGGAGAAGATGATGTAGCTAGCTACATAATCTATGCAAGGTCCATCCCTAACCCCTTCCTTATGTCTATATACAAACCACATTTAACAAAGAAGACTTACACCGTCTTTCACAGTATTCATTTTCTTTTCAAAAAGTAACTACAGATACATTTTGGTGGAAAGAATAACACCCATGACAGCCTACTTACCATCAATACTCTCTTCACCAACTTCAAGAATCACGGCTACCTCTTCCACTTCTTCCACACTCATTTTGTATCTGGAGGATGATCAACCTATAATACCAAAAACAATATTACAATCAACACAATTTTCCCATTTTATTTTTCCAAACTGATCTTGGGTAGGTAACAATACTGTGAGAGAGTTACCAACAACATGCATTTATTTTCATATAGTCACAATATTTCTTTTATGCTACATTTTCATTAAACCACTTATAGGCAGTGAATATCTGAGATCTCAAGCTGTAATCACAGCCTCTGCCAATAAAGGAGGGATTACAATTTGGGTCGTATTAGAACAGGGAAAGACCAAAATGGAGGGGTAGGGATGTTTTATGGTTAATTGTCTGTTATATGCATATCTCAAGAAATGATGATTCGATGTTGATTAAATTTGGTGTATGGTTTTGTTATTACTTTAGGAATTACAATTTGGGACATATTAGAATAGGGGAAGGGCAGAAATAAAGTGGTGGTATATTCTAGGGCGAGATCTACCACAACTAAGTTGCAATTTCCCAATGGAATGTGCTGAGCAATGAATTCATTTCAGGAAAGGAAATCCAACCAATCAATTTCATGGACTATAAGAAAATCAAATAAAGTAGTTTTTTGTATCAAAGAAAATCAAATCAAAACAATTGGTTTCTTGCATAAAAAGAAAATGATGGAATGTGAATCTTGCCAGAATGGAACTCGAACAATAAAAATAGCCTCAATAAAAATGAAAACAACAATATGGCCTTGGAAGAAAACACTTACAAGGTGAATTCTAAAGTACAGTATGTAGATTAAAATGGAAATACAGATCAAAATTGAGAATAGATTCTTTGGGGATAAAACTTATTGTAGGAGGATTTCTGAGGTAAATTACTGTATATTGGGGATGGGAATGAACTGGTGGGGGCGGTAGGTATGCGCTCTACAGAATGCTAGAATTCTAGTTATCAATGCATTTCATTTTAGGTTTAGTTACACAATGCCTACTCATCCGATGAGCAGCAGTCCGTGGATATCAGCATTGTCTATTGTTACTTACTGTGCAACATGGAATTACATTAAAACGAGCTACAATGGTTAAGAAGGGATGAGCATTAAGGTACAATGAAATATTAATATAAAAAGGCTTGACAGTTTCTGTCGTGGCCCTCAGGGCACAACAGGACTAGTGTTGTATTCTACAAGCTCAAAATACGCCATCTTTGATACCCTCCCTTAAAATTCTGAGAATAATTACAAATGTTCATAAATCAAACTACTGATTTTGATATATTTTGAAAAATATAAAACTTAAAACTACATTATTAATCTTACAAAGACGGAATCGAGAGGTAGTAAAAACGATACAAATATGCAAAAAATACATTGAAAGTCCTAATTACAATTGCTATTATTTGTATGCTATTATTTTGCGCTGTAATACCAGAACTGCCAACATCCTGGACTGACGTGCTTGATTGAACACGTCAAAACATTACACTGTTTGTGAATGCATTCAGGGAGTTGTTAGTTGGACAAAGCACTGATGCATACAACCAAAATGAAACTCCTTGATCCAACTTGACTGACTGGAATCTTAGTGGATTAAAGTTTAACTTAATGTGAAGAACAATATATCTGGAGTAAAATTGTATTTACTGCTAACCTAGTAAAGAAACCCAAATGGTATCATTGTAAAATGGCAATGGAATTGATTTTTTTTTTATAAACAAAATGAAAAAGCCTTTATTCTGTCCTTATAAAATGGAAGTTCAGCAAATTCCTTGGCTGATCAGGCCATAGCCAGGAATATGGAACTGGGGTTCATTTTCGCATTGCATAAAAGATTATGAATTTCCGTGTCCTTATTATTTTTCAGATTTAAAAGAGCACCTTCTCAACAAAAAGGTCTTCAGAAATTTGAACAGTTGAAAGGGGGTTTCGTTTTTTGTCTGAAAAGGCATAAAATCTTGCAATTCTGGGTGCTTCTTATATTTTTAGATTAAAAAATGGCACTTTCTTAACAAAATGGGGCTTGTTCACCCAAATGAACCTCCTCCTCCCCACCCCCCCCCCCCACCCTCCCTCACTGGGTATTGGTCTGCTATTCCGCTATCTTTTAATTGAAAGATAAAGGCCAATTTTAAAAATGTATTTCTTTGAAAATATTGCATTGCCCTAATATTATACAAACTTCACTGTAAGTTGTAGATTGTGGTCCAAGATTTCCTTAAAATTTGATAAAATTTTGCAGAAAAGTTGAAGAACATTTCCTGAAAATGAAGAAAACTTACTCCCCAAAATTTCCCAATTTTCTCAAAAAGCGCGGCCAGATACATGCGTGCATGGCCCTAATATTGCAAATTCACCTCCCATTCCAAAGCAATTACATTCTATGTTGTAGATTGTAATCCAGACTTTAAAGTTTTGATCTACCATTTAAGATTTTGATAAAAAACTTGGAAGATTTTCTATCCAAACATGCAGACTCTTAAGCCAAAATTTAAGATTTTGGTGAAAACATGAAAGAGGTTTGGTTCAAAATGGAGGAGTTTTGATGCAAACTGTACAAGTACAAAATTAACGATAACTCAGTCAATACGATTACAAAAAATGCCATATCTATTTTCTACACATTTGATACAGTTTATTTGATGTAGTCAATTATATTTATGACTTTGATTTGGGGAGCTTAATTTGGGAAGCTATGATATTTTTAGGGAGACTAAGCAGACTAAACGCCCAATAGTCCTCCTAGACATGCCCAGTGGCATCCCTAAGGGGGGGACAGAGGGGCAAATGCCCTCTAAAAAGGGCCCAGCTTGGGCCCTATTAGTAGGGGGCCCGTGAAAAAATATGTCAGTATACCTATATAATATAGGGCCAGCAGGACCCCACTCGCTCCCAGCCCATATGGAATAGCTATATGACACTGGACATGCCCCTGCTATCCGTGCAAAAAATTAATCGCCATGACAGCCTTTTTTTTAAAGGATGTTTTTGTAGGTTTTAACTTCAGTCTCAGTCTTAGAGTAGAAGTGGTGTAGCTAACTATCTATCAATTCATGATTTGTAGCTATAAGTTCAGAAGTTGAAGTCTAACAGGTGAAATATAGTTCAGCATACAGTATATGAGCAGTTGTAGTAATAAAGTGTAAGAACTCAGCAAAATAGTTCAGCATATAAGAGCAGTCGTACTAATAAAGTGTAAGAACTCAGCAAAATAGTTCAGCATATCAGAGCAGTCGTATTAATAAAGTGTAAGAACTCAGCAAAACAGTTCAGCATATAAGAGCAGTTGTATTAATAAAGTGTAAGAACACAGCAAAATAGTTCAGCATATAAGAGCAGTCGTAGTAATAAAGTGTAAGAACTCAGCAAAATAGTTGAGCATATCAGAGCAGTCGCATTAATAATAATAATAATACATTTATATAGCGTCCTTTCTATACAAGCATATTCAAAAACGCTTTACAAAAAAATAACATGAATACAATACATACTTACTTACTAAAATAAACCATAAACAAATGTGTTTTGATTGATTTCAGAAACACGTGAAGACAATTGATTTTTCTTATTTGAAGTGGGAGATCATTCCACCAAAGTGGGCCGAGTCTGCAGAATGCCCTACCCCCCAGAGTAATACATGAAATATTGGGTACATTAAGCCAGACTGCGGATCTGTTTCTTAGATCATAAGTGGTGTTTGATGAAATTATTAAGTTTTGAAGATATTTTGGGGCCATTTTATGGATACATTTAAAAACAAGAACAAGTATTTTGTATCTTATACGCATTTCAACCGTAACCAATGTAGTGAATATAACAAGGGAGTAATATGGCAATATTTGTTTGATTTAGTTACAACACGTGCATAAATTCTGTATTTTTGGACATTTTGAATTAAACAATGTGGCATACCAGCCAAGAGAGAGTTGCAGTAATCAATGTGTGAATGAACCAATGAATGAATTAGGGTCTCTGTTGCACTGTTTGTCAACATATTTCTTATTTTATTAATGTTGTACAAATTTACAAATGCAGACCTGCATTTTTTCATAACGTGCTGCTTTAAGTTTAAGTTGCTATCCAGCCACACTCCTAGATCACGAACACAATGGACAGCATTAACTAAACCACCACCCACTTTGACAGATTTTTGGGTTAATTTATTGAGTTGAGGAGTAGTGCCAAACAAAATAACCTCCGTTTTGGCATCATTCATTTTAAGCTTGTTTTGAAGCATCCACCTTCTAACATCCTCTAGGCAGCTTTCCATTTTAGTAATAGCTTCTGATTCAGAAGAAGCGTTTGTGATTTTAAAACTAAGCCACAACCTATGGTCATCAGCATACCCAGAGACATTAGGTGAATGCTTCTTAATTACACTGAAAATGGTTGAGGCATACAATGTAAAAAGTATGGGGCCACAACATGAACCCTGGGGTACTGAAAAATGTATACATTTTTCAGACGAGCATTCTCCATTTACAATAACTTTTTGCCTACGATTTGACAGATAGGATTCAAACCACAGAAGTGCAGTATTGTGTATTAATAAAGTATTAATAAAGTGTAAGAACTCAGCAAAATAGTTCAGCATATAAGAGCAGTCGAATTAATAAAGTGTAAGAACTTAGCAAAATAGTTCAGCATATAAGAGCAGTCATAGTAACAAAGTGTAAGAACTCAGCAATATAAAAATAAAATAGAAAAGAACAAAATCAGTCAATTTTTTTTACATAGGCCGATATTCAATTTTTTTACATTTCTTGAATACACAACATTATATTTGGTAAGTGTCTGCTTTAAAAACGTCCCCCATGCAATTGTGTGAGGAAAAGTACATTAAATTATGAAGGAGGGAAGTACATAAAGATGTATTCACTACATTAATATTATTTCTGCCACGATTTTTCGTGTGAAGATTTTTGACACCTTTAATCAAAACCGTGTGAAATTGTATAATGAATTCCAACCAAGCTGATCATTGTCCTTGATGATGTCTATATTGTGGGTTGTCAACAATGAATACAACTCAAGTTTCAATACAATTAATCTCATCCCATCAATACAATATATGTTGAAGGGATATTGTAGTCGGATATTGTAGTCTCTTTTGCCCATAACTCTCATGCCCACATCCTTTGCACCTACAATGTATTGTGACCCCAAAATATGGTGTAAAGTTTGTGACATGGGATGGGGTCAAAGGTGAAGACTATGTAAATGTGTGCAAGCATGTGTGTATGTATTAGCATATGTTAATGTGTAATATAAATGTTACATATCTGAGGTCATTAACCACTAGGCCTGCGTACAAACTAGAGATGTCAGGACATTAACAAAATGTACGGACATTTTTTGAAGGATACTGCTGTTGCTGTTGAGATAATGACTTATTCTATACCCTGTGATGATTTCATTGATGTCTTGTCGTAACCATGGTAATGTAACCATGGTAAAAGAAATTTACACTAAGTGTATCTCAGTTCCCATTAAAAAATAAGTAAGGCCCTCTATTTTATTGGAGGTCCTCCCTCACAAATGTAACTGATAAAATCTGTCAGAGCAGGGAGCTGTTACTTTGAAGCTCCCTGGTCAGAGAATTTCAGGAAACTGTGTGTACCAAGAACCTGTCCAAGATTTTCATACTGCGTGTGCCTAAGGTACAGTCAAGGTTTACCACATGAAGAGAGGACCATGCAACTAGACCAGCCAACATTAAAAATGCTGAAATTGTCAAATGTAAATTCTTTGTATTGCTCGATTTTCATATTGATAGGTTGTATATGTATATGTATATATACTTTGGCAAGGTTTTGGGCCTAGTTTAAAATTAATTGCAATTCCTACAGACCTACAATCACACATATACTGTTATACAGTGTGCGGATAAGCCCTACCAATCTTCACTGAAACAGTCTGTGTACATGCTCTGCAAGAAATCAACTCTTTAAGGAATGAAAAACATTTTCTCTTATGAATTTATTATGACCTTTATTTCTGTAAATTGTTCCACAATTTTATGGGTAGGTGGTGGAATAGATCATTGATAGGTAGATGATCGATGCAGTAATTGATTACACAAATGGTTTAGCAGAATCAATAAATAAAAATGATTAATAGTGCAAACTAAATGATTGATTTCTTAATTATATAAATTAAATATGCTACTTACGAAAACTGTAATGAAATCATAATTGTTCATAATCATTGCTAGGATTAAAAAAAAAAGCGTCGCTATTAAAGCATGGACATCACCAAGGGGTGGGGGTGGGTGACATAGGCAAATGTTCCCTCAAAAAATCCATCACACCCCCATGAGCTTCAGGTGGCTTTTCCTCCTGCATTCCTACCTGGGCTGTGCTACTGGACTCTTATCAGTTAAGCTCATGCTGTTGGGTGTACGCTGTATGTGTGCTCAATGCCAACGTGGGAGCATGGGTTCACTTTCATCCCCTTGCCAACAAAGTTGGTGAAGAGGGGATATAGCATCTACCTATTGCCTATCCATCCACATGCATTGTAATTAAGGGTGAGGAAGGGAGAGAGGGAGGGGGAAGGGAGGGGGGCAGTAGGGGCCCTTTTCAAAGTTGGGTGCGGACATGGCAATAGGTGCCCTTTTGAATGTTGAGGGCAGATCGGGCAGGAAGTGCCTTTTTCAAAGTTATATCAAATTTATTCTATTAATCATTCTTGAAGCCTAAAAACAAATAGAAATCCACTCACTCGCAAATCCATACAGTACATAGAAGTTGTAACATATGTTTGACACAATTTAAGCATGTTATTAATCAGGGCCTGACACTAAAGGCTGTGGTGGGAGGGGGTAGAATGGCCTCCAATAATTTTCCAAGCAGTAATTATGAAAGGTAGGCCTTTTACTTTTTTCCAGATGGACAACTGCCAACATTGGTGCTGGCTTCCCAATCTCAAAGCCATAGGCAGGGTTTTGCCTACTGAAAGTGGGAAAAAAGGCAAGTGAGTGTGTATGTGGGGGGAGGGGGGAGGGGGGGGAAGCAGGAGTCATAAAATAATGCTGAGATATAAAACATCACTATAAATCAATTGAATGTTAGGTAGAAAATGACATAATTGGTAAATGTAGGAAATGGCATGAGGATGAGATGGAGTGGGGGATATGATGGTTGGGATAGTGGGATGGCATGTGGGACAGGGTGGGATGGCAGACCCTTGCTTTGCTGTTTCACAGGGGTGGCCCGCCCTGCCCCTCTGTGGGCCGGCCCTACCTCCTGGGGGTCCACACTGCCCCTCATGAGAAAAAAATGATTTAAAAAAAAAAAGATTTTTCAGAAAGATAGCATACTGTAGTAAGCAATTGTCTTGTTTGGCTCATGAATGGCCCTTATAAGTCAGAATATTTTTATTCTGAGGTATGATTATTGCTAAAATCCCAGACCTTCTTCACCATGGAATTGAGCTTTTAGGGGGCCCCTGGATTTCAAAAAGACGCAGCGCTTCATGCACATATTAATATGCCCCTCAACAAGTCTAGCACGCTGCCAATTTTTAAATCAAGCTAGGGGTCTGGATGTGGGCAGGGTGGAATGGTATGTGGAACAGAGTGACATGGCATGTCAGACAGTGACATGATATGTGGGACAAGGTTGTATGAGATGTGGAACAGGGTGGGATAGCATGCCACATAAGGATAGGACAGGATGGCATGAGGACAGCACAATATGGCATGGGGACAGGATGGCATAAGGACATAACAGCATGGCATGGGGCAGGGTGGCAAAGTATGTGGGACAGGGTGGCTAGGTTGGTCATCTAGACTTCAGGTACAGTATGTTACGTGCAACCCTTCATCAGAAATCACTGACATTCCAAAGGTAACAAAGATTGCGCAATAACACTATGATACAGTAACTGCATGGCGCAGTTCCACATTGACTCATGCTGACCTGCTGATGCAATCTTTTCGATTTGGAATAGACAATATATTATCAATTTAAAACATTAATCAGAGAACTATGCCCTGCTACACCTATTTCTTAAATAAAACTTGCAAATTATCTACTTAAGCAGCTGTTTTCAAGATTATTTTTGAGGTTTCATCAATTTAAAATTAATTGTGTCTTATTCTTTATTGAGAATTGCCTGCCTTCATTCATTCAGTGTGTGGATGATATTCATTGAAGCCAACTTAAATTCTCGTTACCGCTGCTTGAAAATCTTTGCAAGTTAACCTTAAACTGTCTGCCGATATATCATAATAAGTGGATTTTATATCTGACAGGCCTATATATTACATGTATGTTAATGAGCTTACAAACAGAGTTAAAAAATTTGAGAGAAATCATCACATTCTTCGTGGAACTGGATAATATATTCAAAGGCGTCACCAGAGAATATAATATATAGGGGGTCGAATTACAAAATGATGGCTACCCACTGTGGTGTAGCGGTTATCATACATGTCTACAGGCCTGGGTTCAAGCCTGGGTTGGGTAGACACTGGTTATCAAAGGCCGTGGACATTGACTTGGTTGTCGATGTTATGTCTGTCCGTATGTAGTACCTGTGTTCTCGTCCGGGTCGTATTAAGCATTTTGTGATAGCAGTGATAGTTAGTGATAGCAGGCGGCAACCCCGTCATTGTTATTCACTTGTCGTCATTGACAAAATGATGGTGTCCTACTTTACTTTTTCTCCATGCACAAAATGCGAGATAATCTCATTGTTTTCAGTATCATTCAGGCTAAGCATTCATTGTTTGAGTTACTTTTATTCAAGATTCACATTCCATCATTTTCCATTCATGGCAGAAACCTATTGTTTCATTTTCATTGATTCCAGAGACCAATTGATTTAGATATCTTTGAGTCCAGAAAATTGATTATTGGATTTTGTTTCATCGATGAATTTCATTGTTCACCACATTCCATTTGAAAATTCAAATATGTCTTGACAGACCTTACCCTAAACATCCCCACCCCTCAAATTCTGCTCTTCTCTTATGCCAATGTCTCCAATTTAAATCACCTCTTCAACGTAGTTACAAAACTACACACCAAATTTAATCAAAATCCAGTGACTACTTCTTGAGATATGTTAATGACAGACATAAACTCACTCTAAAACACCCCACCCCTCCTTATTTGCCCTTCTCCTTAGCCAATATTTCCAAAATTTGAATCACTTCTTCTTAAAGCAGTAACAAAACCACACACCAAAATAAATTAAACTCCAATCATCAGTTCTTAAAATATCTTGATGACAGACAAAATGTCCCAACCACCAATTTGCACCTTTTTCATATTTTCATCACTTCTTCCTTAAGCAGTAACAAAACCACACACCAAATTTAATCCAAATTCAATTATTAGTCCTTGAGATATCTTAATGGCAAATAGACAAATAGAAGCAAAAACATGTCCCCACCCATTCATTTCACCCTGTATCAACAGCCTGACTATGTATAGAGAGCTTTGTTACCTTAACCTACAGTAGTGTCACATTAGGACTTACATTGCAGTAACAACACAATAGACAGGAAGCCATTCAACATTCCTTCTATTGTGGCAAGACAATAGATTCTAGTCACACTAGGACCTCTAATGTAAAACAGGTTCCTGGTCACACAGACTGTGCATGGGGCTTCATTGAATGGAACAAGCCAAGTTATGAGATTTGTGATGAGTTGACTTCTCATAAAGTTTTTACAGAGTTGAAAATAAGTATACTGTACATATTAAAACTTTTGTGAAATAGATCTTACATAGCAGGCACTTAGTAAATAATTGGAACAGAAACTTAGACCTACATTAATTGATAATAGGCCAAATGTATAACAGCACAACAATCATTTGCTAGAAGCCCAGTGATTCAACTTTTATGCAGGCTTGGTGATCAAAGTTGATAATTATTGATCCATTTTCAAATACTTTTGATGAACATTTAATATGTATTTCATCAGCAACATTTTGCCTAAGAAGGCAGACATTTCTTTTTGACTTGTAAATTACAAGTCAAAACAATACAATGCATGTATTTTTTCTGCTCATTACCTTTATTTTTCTTATCAAAAAATGTGTTACAATATGGTAGAGCATTTATGAGGAAACTAAGCCCATTAAAACCTATAACAAGAACTGTCGGTAGGCAAGTCTGCTCAACTATTCAAAGCTAGAATCAAGAATGGGTTTATAGAGGGAGGTATATAGAGCAGCCTCAGGGGCAGATGATTTCAAATTACTTGAGCTTTGAAAGATGCACTTACATTTTCATTCCTTTGTTAGTTTTCACAACATTTTACTACAAGCTTCAAAATATCTTTGAGTTTTCCCAGATATTAAAGACAAAAAAAACTCTTACCTAGAAACTCAGAAAACATGTAAAAGCAAGCATTTTTTATATCTACAACACCTCAATTAGTTCTATCAATTGAACAACAAAGAGAAAAAGGCCCTGACTTGCCAATGTCAATAAAAGCATGTCATTAAGCCCCTTTTCCAACCTGTACCATCCCCCAACCCCTACACATTCTCAGAACTACATCATGGATTGCAATACAACTTCCAATTTAAGAAAATATGTGTGTCAAGCCAAGTGAAGCAACATGAAATATGTACAATAATATTAAAGCAAAATTATGCGAAACAATATTGCTCAACGTATGACAACTAGACAATCCCCTCACCGCTAATAATGCATATTCCAGACTGTCCCACATTCCATCCTAATCTGTCCCAAATGTCATCCCATGCCTATAATCCATGCAATCACACCTGAAAACCAGATACTGTATGTCATTCCACCACCTGCATGACCCACATGCAACTGAAATCGAGATGTCACCCCACCACATCACATTCCACCCTGTCCCACATGTTAACCCACCCTGTTCCATGTCAACCCATCCTGTTCCATATGCCAACCCACCCTGTTCTACATACCAATGCATCCTAAACAGCATCCACCCCACCCCGTCGTACATACAATTCCACCCTGTCCCACCTCAAATCCCACCCTGATCCTAATTTCGAACAGCTACTATGAACCCACATTCCACTTATTGTTTATATTTCCCAAACCCCTAATTTAACATTCTTTAGAAGCGAGATAACTTTTATTTGCTTCTTTATTCATAGCAAGACAAACATTTTAATTGCTATTCATGTCAGGAATGTCAATATCATACCCACCCTGTTCTACATACCAATGCATCCTAAACAACATCCCACCCACCCTGCCGTACATACAATTCCACCCTGTCCCACCTAAATCCCACCCTGATCTTAATTTCGAACAGCTACTATGACCCCACATTCCACTTATTGTTTATATTTCCCAAACCCCTAATTCAACATTCTTTAAAAGCAAGGAAACTTTTATTTGCTTCTTTATTCATAGCAAGACAAACATTTTAATTGCTATTTATGTCAGGAATGTCAATATCATACCTAAACTAGAAATGTGAAGTTAAGTAAGTCATAAGCCATATATTTTTGATCTCATGTCAAAATTTTTGAAGCAAAGTCTGTATTGTTATACAAATAACCTACAGTAATTGAATTACAGAGATTTTAGAATTTTGGTAGGGAATTTCCCTCATGCGTTTTCTCGATACCTAAGTTTATAAACACAATTTGTCAACAAACATAATTTCCTGCAAGATGTTAATTCATATAAAATCACCAACTTTACAGTCGCGTTATAAATTTCTTTTCATCACTATTATATTGATTGTATACAGTGCTGGATATCGTAGTTACAGAAAACGACTGTAGTTGGAGACTACTTACAAATTTCACCACCTACATTGAGGCCTCGCTAACGTTTCGTTGTATACATTTAAGTACGTATTAGGGATCCATTCATAAGTTTACAAGTTTTGATTACAAGTTATGATAACAGTTTACCGATAAAAATAACCTTTTACTTTTTTTGTACTCAAAGGCAAAACCCTTCTTAATTTATATCTATTTCCATAATTACATAAATATTTAATGTGTTATTGCTAAAATTCATATCGTTAAGTCGAGGCCTACTGTTATGACTGAATGCTTAGCCTAGATTTTTGACACTTATCTTAGCCAGCAGCTCACAGTAGCTGTGCATGACCATCCCGCATTGCTTCTAATTTTGTGCAGGATTGTGAGAACTGATTGCGCAATTCGCACAATCGCGCTGCTAATGCAAATGATGGATGTTGACCTTCAAAATATTTTTCAAAGAGGACTGAAAAATAAAGAACATACACTATGGAGTATGGAAGGTGTGTTTATCTGCCTACATAACAAATTATTATGCAATAAGCTCCAAAAATTAAAAATGCTGTAAAATGGTTCATTTTTAACCAATTTTAACAGCTGGTTTTTGCTGTATTGATAGTCTATTGTCAATTTTATAACCAATGAAGCTCAAATAGCCTCCACTCTAGATGTCACTAGTTCAACGTTATCTGTACAAAAAACTTTAACCACAAACGAAATTAATTTCCATATCCCTTCAAAGCTTACATAGCAGCTGTAGCTGTACAACTAAAATGTAAATAAATGATACATTTAAATTCATAATTTGTTTCAATGAAAAAAAAAGGAGGAAAACTACATTGGAGAAAAAATATTGATTGAAATAATTGTTCTTCTATCAAGTTAAGATGGTTATAACTTATTCATAGTACAACTTCAACACAAAATTCAAAAGTATAGGATTCGAAAGTTGTAGTCACACAGTCACTACAAATACAATGACGCAAGACTCAGAACACAAAAAATAAAACATAACGATGTGTCGCTATTCATGACATTTTGTTCTTAAATCAAGTTTAATGCGACTACGACTAAAGACTGAGGGCAGAACAAATTTACAAGAGTATGGCTACGAGTCTACGCCTAAAAATAAACAATATAAAAAAATATAAACTATTAGTCTCTCAGTAACGTTAGGGCTTTGACTAACGTTAGGATTCCATTAGGCACTTGAAAAATACATACTAACGTTTAATAGGCCTAGGCTAACGTACAGTAGCTCGAGTAGGATAATACTGGATAATACTGAGCTTGGACTTCAACTTTCAAGTTAAAGAGCACAAGCCAGATTCAAATTCACTAAATTACGACCTCGACTACATGTCAAACAAAATTGCATAATTGCTTTGAATAATGATTATGTAAATGAATATGTCCCACTTCTGAATCTGAATCGGTTAAGTCGGCAAAAATCCTTCAAGAGGACATGAACGCCAACCGAGCGTAAAAAGTATGGGTACAAAAACAACAAAAACTAGTTATCAATACAAGTGTTAGTAAGTTTAGCTTTGAAACAGTTGAGACTTGGTGCATGTACAATGTCTGGCGGTAAACCATTCCAATCCTTTAGTATGTGAGGGAAGAAAAAGTGTTTATATACATTCTTGTTAGCATAGGGGGACCTGAAAATTAAGGTCATGATTATTTCTTGTATTAGTTCTGACGGTGGGGATAAGTTCATCTTTATTGATGGCGACAAGATTGTTATTGATTTTACATAGCATATGTAGCAGGGTGTTGTATCTTCTTGTCTTTAGCAGGGGCCAATATAATTTATGAAGCATGTTTTTTACACTAGAATTATAAGAGTAGTCTGCCATACAGAACCTGGCTGCTCTCCTTTAAATAGTTTCAAGTTTATCCACATCGCACTGGTGATGGGGGTCCCAGACTGCTGATGTGTACTCAAGTACTGGCCTGACTAGAGCTTTATAAGCAGTGGATTTAACGTCGGTGGGACAGTTTGAGAGGTTACGTTTTAATAGGCCAAGTACAGACTTAGCTTTCTTGGTTAGGTTATGTATATGTTTATCCCATCTTAGTTTATTATCAATTTCAACACCTAGGTATGGGTGGGAGTTGACATGTTTTAGTGGCTGGTTGCATAAGGTGTAAACAGGTGATTTAACGCATTTCTTAGAGGAAATTGACAAGATGTAGCATTTAGAGGGGTTGAAATTCATTTGCCATTTGTTTTGCCATTGTTCAAGTTTGTTAAGATCATCTTGGAGGATTTGTAGGTCAAAGGGGTTATCAATGAATTGTTCTGTACACAAGGCAGTCATCAGCAAACAGTCTAACTGTGCTGTTTATATTATCAGGGATGTCATTTACATATAAGAATTAAAAAGAAAAGTAATGGACCCAAAACAGTACCTTGTGGTACACCAGATAAAACCTCTTTAGAATCAGAGATTTCACCATCACAGACAACACGCTGGATGCGGTTGTTGAGGAATGATGCGAACCAGGCCACTTCCCCTCCCCCCCCCCAACCCCCTCCCCCCTCCTGCGTACACATATTTTCTGGAACTGCCCATAGGGGCTGGACCATTATTCATTGTTAAATAAAATGAAGTGAGTTGTGTTGAAAATTATCAGAAAATTTAGGTCAACGTAAAAACTCAACTATTTTAGCAGAAAATACAGAGCTATAACCCAATACGTTACCTCTTGTCTGTAGCAGGAACAGAAAAATCCGATATCACCGTCTCGAAAAAGATTCTTGGCCAGCTTTTAATTCGGACGTAAGTACAGTAACCAAATGCGACAGAAGTTATATTCGTTGATTGGCGTAGGCCTAGCCTCAAACATTCCTATCTTTTAGTATGTTAGGACAGGATTGAAGGGTGCACATTTTTATTACTAATTTTGGTTCTTTTTGACCATGTACTGTACATGTTGACTCGGCCCAAAATATGAATAATATTAAGCTTATACTATACTGTTGCATTTGAGGCAAAATTAGTGCAGGGATTTTCCTCAATTAATCAAATACTTAAAACCGATAAAAATTAGATTGTTTTATAAGCAGACAACCAAGCTGTTTCCAAAAGTTCTAAATGGATGACTTGTTAGGCAGGAATATATAGGCCTAGAATTTCATACTGGGGGATTCTAGGGCGTGGAAGATGCCGGGCCATTGCTTATCAATGCTCGTATACAGTCGATGTGGATTTAAAAGCAACACCCTTTTGGTTACTTAACAAAAATAAGTGCTGCGAGCGTTGATTATTGATATATTTGAAATATAAGTAAGTGCTGGAATAAGAAAATCATCCCCTAATTATTACTGATAGGCGAAAAGTTTTAGGTTGGGGGAGGGGATGATTTTTGCGTCTTGGCGTAATTTTTCTCCCCGCATTTAACTTTTTTCCCCAACCCCACTACCGGTAATGAATTTCCAGCCTATGATTAAACAAAGCCTCTTATCATCATTGCATATGGGAATGTTTGGTTCATACGCTCTGAAAAACCATACACCTTTTGCACTTCTAACGTTATAACTAAAGAGTCTTTAAATATTGTGTTTTATTTCAAACAGTAGAGAAAACTTAATTTCATTATCTATCGTTTGAGATCATTTTTGTTTGATTATTTAACAAAAAAGTACCGTAGTTTGTAAACTATAAAATTAAAAAAATCTTCGATGTGAGCGAAAGTAAAATCACAAGGTCACCGCCGCTTTGACCGTTGTAACTCAGTTATGAATGAAAGTATTTCACACGGCCTGACAATTAACATATACCTATTTACCTTTGCAACAAATATAAATCGATGAAAGAAAACAACAACAACAACAATTGAATACACAACATTAACGGACAGACGCGGTAGTTTCCTGATTAATACTACCGAGGATGATAAAAAACACACAGACAAACAAACATAAAGATGAAAAACAACTCAAGAGAAAAACTAAACAATGACAACTGGGCGTGATGACAAGGCAAAGAGCAGGCAGCGGAGGGAGAAAAAAATAGTCAGGAGGGATGACCATGTGGTGGTGGGGGGGGACATTTTACGTCCGCTTATGTATCCCTTTATTTTAATTTTGACGTAATCCTAGCACGCTCGAGCTGCTTTAACTGTATTATTATTGCGGAGGGTTTCCTGTTGTATGTGTATTGTAAACAAGCTGTGGAGAGGCGAATAAGTGTTTTCCAATGTCGGATTTTGGCTGATTTTCTTTCATTTTTAACAGTTTTCCTGTATAATTTGTTACACTGATATATATATATATATATATATATATATATATATATATATATATATATATATATATATATATATATATATATATATATATATATATATATATATATATATATATATATATATATATATATATATATATATATATATATATATATATATATATATATATATATATATATATATATATATATATATATATATATATATATATATATATATATATATATATATATATATATATATATATATATATATATATATATAAAAATAAAAATGATGAGATATACGATCTCTCTAAGGTTTTAATAATACTTTCATAATCCAACTGTGCTATAGAAAATAACGCAAAATATTTCGGTCTGACTTCAGACCTTCTTCAGTTGCAAGTGATTTAGGTGTAAGAAATAGAGTGCAAGTATTAGGTATTAGTAGTGGCTTTTCTGAACCATGTGTAGTTGCTCAAGTGTGCTAAATCCTTATTTAATCCTGTTAGATGGGTTTTTAGTTTGATAATCATCTTTAATTCCATTGATGTGCGATAATCATCTTTAATTCCAAGGATATATATATATATATATATATATGTATATATATATATATATATATATATATATATATATATATATATATATATATATATATATATATATATATATATATATATATATATATATATATATATATATATAAATATATATATATATATATATATATATGTATATGTATATATATATATATATATATATATATATTTTTTATAATATAAATGACTGTATTCATCAGAAATTAAAACAATATTTGGCAAGTATCATGAACGTTAAGGTATAACGACAACGTTAGGTTGCATGATTTTAATACGAAAAAAAAAGAACTATGCTAATTATTTAAATTTTTGTATGAACTAATATCTGTTTATTATATCCTTGAATAAACTTTTTAGATATGTTCTGATTACCGCATTCTTAGAAATTGTTTTCTATTCAGCACAAGTACAGTTTGTCATATATTTGTTTAAGAAAAATGAGTTTAAAAAGATTCTCAGCAGTATGCCTTGTCTAAGAAACTTTTGAACTATGTGTGCACTTAATTTCGTTTAATTTGTTTTGCTTCACAGATATTTCATGGAACTGGCTAGTTGTTAAATAAAATGTTGTCTAAAGTTCCATTCCAATTGGCTAGTACATCCCACATGCGACATGTTTTTGTTCTCTCCATAATTTTATTTAAGAAAATGCCCTCAAAGAAAATCTTAACACAACGAACTTGGCCTCCACTATAAAAGCATTCAACAACTTTTTTTTCAACGACTTCGTTTTTAAAACAAACACTAATAATGGTACAATCCAAGTATCTTACATTTGTATTTAGTTTTTCGTATAAAACTCTTTACAGCTAGTTCCGCGAATTTGTTCCTTATGCGCGTTTTGAGGTTAAACCATATCAATACTATTAGCTATATACATATTTCCAAGTTAGAGTAAGTTACAGCCATAGGCAGGATTTGAGGTGGGAGGGGGAGGCGGCACTTGTCCCCCACTTTTTTTCTTTAAATGTGTATCACTGGTATTTTTTTTTTTTTGCATCATAGCATGATTGTGTGGTTCTCCTCCCCCCTCCCCACTTTTAACTCTCCTACTTTTTACTTTGCCTCCCCCTCCCCAATTTCGGTAGGTAAATCCCGTCCATGGCTACAGCTGAAATTACTACACTGGCGTTCGGGGTTCCGCCAATTTCCCCTAGGCCTGCCTTTCCAAGTCCCACCCATAAGTGTTGCACCACTGTTAATGATACTACTATGTTTTAAGATGCAAATTAAATATTTCAATAATGTTTTAAGAACTGAGGTAGGCCAATAATTAAGTGCCATAATTCTGCTCTGGCTAGACACCGGGTTCGACATTTATTTTGGATTTCACCCAATATCTTAAGTGCTTTGACCCCGTCCCAATTCACATGGCAACACCACCTGACATTATTGATCGAGTATATTCCTTCAGCTAGTTCCCTGAAGTTAAAGTTGAAGGAAACAAATTGTCGACGCGACGCGGAACCCCTAAGAAACAGTGGTCAAGACAGAAAAAAGAAACCAGCCGGTTTAAAAGGATGAGTTTGAAGTATTAGCCATGGGGTTTGAAGGTACTTAGAATTGTGAAATATTTTTAGTTAGGCTACTTAAAATAGGCAGTAGGAAATGAGTAACAACTGCGTTAACCTGATGCTAGGCTAAGTGCTAACGTTAGTGGTGCCTATAATCGTAAATGTAGGCCTAGTTATTCATCCTCAGTACGGGTTGACATTGGGATTACCATTCCTTAGAAGAAAAACAAAAAATTAAAAAACGTGCTTCCTTAGGTGCAATATTGGGGGAAATTTGAAGCTATTTTGAGGCCATGTAAGACTTAAAACAGCTGCTTGTTTGCAGCCTAACTTAAATGTTAGAGTTTATTGATAGGGCATAATTAATAAATGAATAAATAACAGTCGATATGTTTTTGGAATGGTATTTTCATCTCAAATTTCAGATCTGTTTATGATCATTTACATTTGTAAATAGTTTGATTCAACTCAATTTCTGTAATAAAATGACTGGTGTAGTTCTGTTCCCAATTTCCCCTGATTTTGCACCCAAGGAGGTAACTTTTTGAATATTTTTCTCAAGTGGGAGATTGTCAATGAATTTATCTTGCCATTTTTAAGAGATTAATGACCAGGTCACCAGGGATGCCAGAGTTAAAAAAAAAAAAAAACATAAAAAAAGATAACAAAATTTGAGGTTTTTCCGATGCAACCTAACACTAATTTCCCCTATGGTTGCCATTTCATGTATGGCCTATAAGACTTTCATGCATCACCTCGTAACCTCAGGTTTCCATAGTTTGTTTCTAGCATCGACGCTAATCTTTGATTGAGAGAAGCTATTTTTATAATTTTTGTGCACAGTTGTAATTCTAGGTACACACTTTTTATTGTACTATTTCTAGGTGTACATCTTTCAACAAATATTATTTTTCTTCAATAAAAAGTTAAGAAAACCCTAGTTCTTGAAGCAAAGGAAAACTTTGTCATATTGCAATTTCAGCTTTTTGTTTATTATTTTTTATTTTGTCCACTATCACTATCCGACTGTTTAGCACAATTGGTAGAGCATCTGGGAGGTCGTGGGTTTGATCCCCGGTCGAGTCACACCAAAGACTTCAAAAATGGGACTTGCTGCCCTCTCAATTGGTGCTCAGCATAAAGGATCGGAGCAGGGTTATAGTACAGGCTTGTACTCCGAGTGTGGCTGCAGCTTTGAGCCTCAAGATTCCATTGTAAAGCGCTTTGAGTATGCATACTTGCGTAGAAAAGCGCTTTACAAAACCAAGAATTATTATTATTATCAAATAGGTGATTATAATAATTGTGCATGTTTTTTAGGTAGTGGCGCACATTTTGTAAAGAAGAAATTTGTTTAAAAATGTATTCTTAAATTTCATTCCACTGATTATCAGGAAGTTTTAATCCCTCAAACATACATTGGCGCACATTTTCTAGACATAGGGGCACATTTTTGAGTCCAAAAATGATCTTCTGGCACACTATGCAGTCTGGATCTAAGCAAATCTTATTCTTTGTGCCACAAAGTTACTCTATTTTCTTTATGCTTAATTCATATACTTAATCTACACCAACAAGAAATGAGGTTCATAAACACTGTATGTCATTCAAAGTATATTGTGATATATTTACATTAAGATATCTCTATAAGATGTAAGAGCCGTTTCTTTATAGCCTCTATCAAATTCATTGACATAACTAATCAATAAGTGATTGACATAACTAGTTGATAAGTGATTGACATAACTAGTTAATAAGTGATCGACATAGCTAGTTAATAAGTGTCTAATTAACAGTTAGCATATTCTTGGAAAAGTATTTTCATCCCAAATTTCAAACTTGTTCATGATCCAATGGAAAATGGTTTGATATGGTTTAATGGTTATGTATTGCAATCATTCGTACTCTAAATCAGAGAAACGCATGAGTTGGAGTATGGACTAATTACAGATGTGCTCTCAAATTTCAGTTCGTTCAACATGAAAGTCAGATCTTGCCATATCAATACTAAGCAGTGCCATATCAATACCAAGCAGTTCCATATCAATACCAAGCAGTGCCATATCAATACCAAGCAGTGCCATATCAATACCAAACAGTGCCATATCAATACCAAACAGTACCATATCAATACCAAACAGTGCCATATCAATACCAAACAGTGCCATATCAATACCAAGCAGTGCCATATCAATACTAAGCAGTGCCATATCAATACTAAGCAGTGCCATATCAATACCAAGCAGTGCCATATCAATACCAAACAGTGCCATATCAATACCAAACAGTGCCATATCAATACCAAGCAGTGCCATATCAATACCAAGCAGTGCCATATCAATACCAAGCAGTGCCATATCAATACCAAGCAGTGTTCTTTTCTTTTTTTCATTCAGACTTATGTTTGAACATAGATGCACTGGTTATCCCTTTGAACAAAAGGAAGGGCATTCCTCTGTACTCCCACAAAGAGATTCCGCCTTTTCTCAAGGGTAATCCTTACATCTTTTCTGGGTACAGAGCATTTCTCTCATCAGGACAGTGTGTTGCCAGGTATGTAGTTTTACACCAAACACGGGATTATCTGTAATTTATATGCATCTTTGTATATACTACTTGATTTGTAGCAGTGCATTTAAAAAAAAAAAATACATTGGGTGACCACAATCACCCATGGGTCACTGGTGTGAGGACTAAAAGTACAATGAAATATTTAGCACCTTCAAAGTTAAAGGAATAGTTATACTAAAACAGACTTTGCACACTGTAGAAATTGTTCGAATTACAACTACAGTAGTCACTCTGGCACATTTATAAATCATGTCACAGGATCTTACAATCGTGGCCACCAGTGGATCTCAGAATTTTGTTAAGTGAGCGACCAAAATTTATCACTCGGCAACCACAAAACTTGGTATCACTATGCTCTTGTATTAGAATGCCAAGTGTATGCTATGAACTGATACACAACAATTGAGCATAGAGTTCAGTTGATTACCATTCTGTTTAAATGTACAGTATATGGACATGTGAAGGTTTTATATTCACCAGAAAGATAACTTGAAAGTACTGTATGTCAACAGTACCCATAGTCAAAGTTTGAAGAATTTCTAATGAAATGAAAAACTTGTAAAGTATGAAAGAGAAAAATAATCTTAATCCTGAATGTCATTCTTTGAATTTATTTCATAAATTGCAGTCCCTGAAAATCCTCAAAAAAATTTTTGTGCAGTTTTTTTTTTTGTGGCCATATTCAACAATTTCAATGGCTAATTTGCATAAATTATTTTGGTCAGTTTTAAACCAGTTTTAATGACAACTTTGACTACTTTCATGGTTTATAGTATATTGTCTTCCAATTAACCTCACATTGTTGCTACCTGTCGGTAGACAAATGCATATTTAGTATTATAATGTTTCATGCATATTTAGTGCTCAGGCCAGGCTTAAAAAGTTTGGAGTGACACCATCTTCTTTTAAAAAAGTGGGTTTGTATTTAGTAGGTAGTAAAGAAAAAGATAGCCTAAATTCAAACTTTGTCATTCCTTTTATACACTAAAGCACTATCATTTTAGTTTAAATAATAAAAAAAAAAAGGTAGCAATTGGGTGTAGGGTTACTCCTAACTAACAATGTGCCATATGTTGCAGGATATTTATTTAAGTCATTTTCATCTTCTGTTGACAGCCTTTTTATTTGGTCCAATGAAACTGTGAATATATGGACTCACCTCATTGGATTTTTTCTCTTCCTGCTTCTGGCCATCTATGCAAATGTTGTGCTCATCCCATTCTATCAGGGCACACTGTGGGATCATGTGATTTACACTTCGTGTCTAACATGCTTTCAGGTATGTAAATTCACTACATTTTAGTGTGTGAACATTTAGCTTCTGCATTCACAGTTAGTGATCAAATGCCTGTTTCAAATGGAATTCTTCAATTGTTAAAATCTTTCAAGTTTTACAGTAGGTTTTTAATTGAATATTGTTGTTTTGATAAAGTAACTTGTAAATGTTTGGCAGTTATTCCCGGCTAGATACACTGCTACAGTCTACACAATGACTAGCAAATTGTTTGACTTTATGAAACCTAAATAAGACAAATGATGATGCCGTGGCTAATTGATTTAGTGCAACTTTAACAAATAGCTAATTAATTGCATGGAATAACATATTGCTCTAATAAGCCTCTTGTCATAAATGCACCTGATCATGAGAATTTTCTTTTATTCGTTGCTTACAGTTTTGCATGATGTGCTCAGCTGGGTTCCATCTTTTCTGTGCTCAAAATGAGGACGTGTGCAGATCGTGGCTCGCTCTGGACCATGGAGGCATCTGTATTGGTCTCTTGGGATGTTACTTTCCTGCTATTTATTATGCGTATTTCTGTTTTAAGGTAATTGTATTAAAGGAGATCTCGGTTGAAAAGTGAGGGCGAAGTTTTGGCTAGGTCAAGAGAATTTTAAAATAACACAAGTCTAGTTTTTGCAACTAGTGTTGTGGAAAAATTACTAATGTATTTACAAAAAATTATTTTGATTAATTTGAACATTAGTATCAAAGGCTTTCAGTGCCATCACATGAACAAAAACATTAGTATCAAAGGCTTTCAGTGCCATCACATGAACAAAAACATTAGTATCAAAGCCTCTCAATGCCATCAGATGAACAAAACATTAAAACATATCAAAGCCTTTCCATCACATGAACAAAACATTAGTATCCATCACAGATGAACAAAAACATTAGTATCAAAGCCTTTCGGTGCCATCACATGAACAAAAACATTAGTATCAAAGGCTTTCAGTGCCATCAGATGAACAAAAACATTAGTATCAAAGCCTTTCAGTGCCATCACATGAACAAAAACATTCGTATCAAAGGCCATCACATGAACAAAAACATTCAAAGGCTTTCAGTGCCATCAGATGAACAAAAACATTAGTATCAAAGCCTTTCAGTGCCATCACATGAACAAAAACATTAGTATCAAAGCCTCTCAATGCCATCAGATGAACAAAAACATTCGTATTAAAGCCTTTCAGTGCCATCAGATGAACAAAAACATTAGTATCAAAGGCTTTCAGTGCCATCAGATGAACAAAAACATTAGTATCAAAGGCTTTCAGTGCCATCACATGAACAAAAACATTAGTATCAAAGCCTCTCAATGCCATCAGATGAACAAAAACATTAGTATCAAAGGCTTTCAGTGCCATCACATGAACAAAAACATTAGTACCAAAGCCTCTCAATGCCATCAGATGAACAAAACATTAGTATCAAAGGCTTTCAGTGCCATCAGATGAACCATCAGTATCAAAGGCTTTCAGTGCCATCAGAAACAAAAACATTAGTACCAAAGCCTTTCAATGCCATCAGATGAACAAAAACATTAGTATCAAAGCCTCTCAATGCCATCAGATGAACAAAAACATTAGTATCAAACGCTTTCAGTGCCATCACATAAACAAAAACATTAGTATCAAAGCCTCTCAATGCCATCAGATGAACAAAAACATTAGTATCAAAGGCTTTCAGTGCCATCACATGAACAAAAACATTAGTACCAAAGCCTTTCGGTGCCATCACATGAACAAAAACATTAGGATCAAAGCCTCTCAATGCCATCAGATGAACAAAAATGTTAGTATCAAAGCCTTTCAGTGCCATCACATGAGCAAAAACATTAGTATCAAAGGCTTTCAGTGCCATCAGATGAACAAAAACATTAGTATCAAAGGCTTTCAATGCCATCACATCAACAAAAACATTAGTATCAAAGCCTTTCAGTGCCATCACATGAACAAAAACATTAGTATCAAAGGCTTTCAATGCCATCACATGAACAAAAACATTAGTATCAAAGGCCTTAAGTGCCATTACATGAACAATAACATTAGTATCAAAGGCTTTCAGTGCCCTCACATGAACAAAAACATTAGTGTCAAAGGCTTTCAGTGCCATCACATGAACAAAAACATTAGTATCAAAGGCTTTCAGTGCCATCACATGAACAAAAACATTAGTATCAAAGGCTTTCAGTGCCATTACATGAACAAAAACATTAGTATCAAAGGCTTTCAGTGCCATCACAAAAAGTGTTTGAAGATACTTGAGATTAAGCTTAGGCTATATTTTTCATTATCCTGTATTGATAGATCCCTGAAAAATATCAATATAATCAAAATATTGATATGCAAATTGTATAAATTAATACCTCAATCATACATGTAGTCACTGTTGTGTACAATGTCATCTCATCTCAGCGCAAAACAATTCAAATGAAATTTTTTGTGTAAATTAACATAATTTATTGCAAAATATCTACATAAAACTTCAAATAAACACCCATTATGTTCTTAAATAATATGTTCACATGGTTTCTTTCCATTTTGGTCCTTGCATCACATGTATACCTCCTTAGACTGAACACAATATCAGGGTCATATTGATATATTGTTAAAATTGATATGTTGATATGACCAGGGTTCTAGCTATGGTGGGCGGCGCTGGGCGGGCCCGCCCAGGACTCGCAATTCCCGCCCACCACTCAGCTTTAAGATTTCCTCTTCCGCCCAGCACTCAAAAGTTCAATTTGGTTAAATAATTAAGTGTTTAACCAGAACTCCTTTTAATCTCGCTCTATTGATGTCATCCGCTGATTTACACACATAACATAAATACATTATGCACATTAAATTCCGAGCAAAACAACTGAACTATAGGAATTTAACACAATTGAATGTATTATCATAAAATCACCCATACACGAAGCTCTTTGCATAAACGTACGTACATGCACACAGTTCAGGTTCATGTTTTAATCCTTGTAAATCACTGCTGGCAGCTTGCCAAGTCCATCACTTGCCATACAAACAAACTTTAACATAGTAAAAATTACACCCCCAAAGGCCCAAGGCATGCTTATAGACCGGTCCAAATGTAAGTAACCAATCACATTTGTTATAAACCCCACATGCATTTAACATAATAACGGACTGATCAATATTCTTTTGATTTGTGGGGGATTTTATATTGATTAAAGTTGTTGCGTAATTCATATGAACATGTGCCGCTTGGCTTTCGTCGAACGATACTGGGACAAAAATAAAAGCGGTAAAAAGTTTGGGCAAGATGAATAACAATGAAAATTGAGAGAAGAGTTTCCGGCATATGTTTGTACTTTTTTTGAGGAAGGGAGGGAGAGAAGGGAGGGGGGGGGGGGGCACTTTGACAGTTGAGTATTCATTATATGTTATTTTATTTCATTTACAATGTTCAGGCCTCTATCAGTATTACATACAAATATAAGAACATTTAATCAACAATTTTTGATCAAAGAAAATAATTAATAATGTTTTAAACACAAAAAAACACGAAAGTAGACCCAAAATACATGCCCATACCAACAACAAAAAGAGTAATAAAAAAAATGAATATTAAAAAACAAATGGATAATGGGATCATTGAACAATTAAGTAATTATAAATTTATATGTGAGCTAATGTTTGAAAATTCATAATTATAAAGATGGTCCATTGAATTTATTTGAGTAAGCCAATCTTGCTCATTGATGTCAGACAATCTTAATGATAAATCTTGCAGGAACACAGATCCATCTCCTACACCTTGCTGAAACCATACCTCTCCAAAGCCTAAACTCATTAAGCAATGTCTGATAATCGCAACCCAAGATCTTCGCAAATATCCACTTTGTGATAAAAACTTTGTTTCAAAACTTTTAACCAATATTTAACAGCATTTCTTACTGAGTAACAATAAAGACTTAATCTTCCTAATTCCCCTCATGCTACAAAGTTTACGGAATTACTTGGTAATCTTAGGGTGAATTTACAATAAAATTAAGATGGGGAGATGGCCCCTGAAGGGGCCATTTCCCCATCTTTATTCAAAACTTCCTCTTACCCAGGCAGTTCCAAGTTTGTATTGGCCACACCCTCTCCAACCTGTACTCCCAAGAAGAGGGCATCCCCCAAGGCAGTATCCTCTCTCCCACTCTCTTCAAACCTAGCATTAATGACATCGCGGATAACCTTGGCCCCAACATCAAACAAACCTTATACGTAGATGACTTCACCATCTTCTACTTCTCCCCTAGCTTTCCTATTGTTAAAAGTAGGCTCTAAATCAGCCTTAACCAGCTGCGAGACTGGAGCAACAAAAACGGTTTTAAATTATCCAAAGACAAGGCAGTCTGCATGCACTTTTGTCATTTCAACAACCTCCACCCCAACCTGAAGTTTGTGCTCAATGGCAATCGCATCCCTAAAGTTGAATACACAAAGTTCCTGGGTCTAACTCTAGACCCCAAACTTACCTACAAGCAACACATCCCCAACCTGAAACTGAAATGCAACAGCTCCCTCAACATCCTCCGACTCCTCTCCAACACCACTTGGGGTGCGAACCGCTATGCTCTCCTCAAAATTTTCAGGCTCACCATTCGTGCCAAGCTTGACTACGGCAATATTGTCTACTGTGTTGCTTACAACTCATACCTCAACCACATCAACACCATCCAAAATGAAGCCCTCAGGCTTTGTCTAGGTGCCTATAGGACCTCCCCAATCACCAGCCTTCATGTTGATTCAACGCACCCTCTTTCTACTTAGATGTAGAAAGCTTAGCCTCTCCTATGCTTTTAGAGTCCTCACCAACACCCAGAACCCTGTTTACAACCTCATTAGGTACCCCAATTTCTCCACCCTCTTTGATAGGACTAAAACCCTATCTCCTCCCTTCAGCTTACGCATTAAATCAGACCTCTTTCATCTCGGCATTAACCCCGCCACTCTCGGCACCTACTCCTGGCCCACTTTTCCTCCTTGGGCCACCCCCCTCCCTTCTGTCCACCTGGGCCTCTCCACTCATCACAAAACTCAAACCCACCCTAACCTCTTCATCAATCTCCACAACCAGATCAAAGACCAAATTACACCTCCATCTATACTGATGGCTCCAAGGAAGGCAACAAGACAGCTGCTGCTGCCGTCATCCAAGACATCACCCTCAGTAGCAAACTTTCCGACTACTCATCCATCTTTTCAGCCAACGCTAAGGCCATTCTCCTCGCCCTCAACTTTTTTGAGAACTCACCGCTCAGCCACTTTGCCATTTTCTCCGACTCAAAGGCAGTTTTTACTTCTTTACTCAATCTTAAATGAGATAACCTCACATGCCACCTCCTCCTCCGGAAACTCCTTTCTCCCACCCTCTGCAGGAAAAGTGTTTTTTTCTTCTGGATACCCAGCCATGTTGGCATCCCTGGCAATGACAGGGCTGATGCAGCCGCTAAGCTTGCCCTCATCCTCCTTCCTACTTCTTTTCCCAAAACCCTCTCTGACATCAAACCGCTTATCGCTTCCCTTGTTCGTGACCGCTGGCAAACCTTATGGAACTCTCAAATTGATAACAAACTCCATGTCATCCAGCCCTCAATTCCGATCAAATCCACCATCAACAACCTCTCTCGTATCGACAATCTTCATATTACTCTTAGAATTGGTCACACCCACCTCACTCACTCCCACCTCCTTATTGGCTCCCTCCAACCCCTCTGCAATAATTGCCACTGCACCCTCACAATCAATCACGTTCTTTTTGCTTGCCCCCTGTACAACCTTCCCAGAGCTTCCCTTGCTCCCCACAACTCAATTGCTGAGTTCTTCCAGAAACATCCTCTGGATAAGATTATCTCCTTCCTTCATCATGCCTTCCTCTACAACCATATTTAATTCTCCTCTTCCACCCATCTCTACTTTGTTTTTGTTTCACCCATGCACCTCCTCTCTCGATCACAGCTTTCTGACTTTTTGTTCTTGAATTTCTCTCATTCTCCCCCTCTTTTATTTCCTTCCTACCTCTAGAATGATCTGACCTCTCAGGCACAATTTGACCCTCGTTGCTGTGGTGCCATTAAGCCCTCATCAAACAAACAAACAAACCTTTCCAAGCTGATGTTTTTCTCATTAATACCTAATTTATTTCTTGAAAGATGTCATACTTTTTGTTTGCAATCATCCCACAATTCATTTTTACTTTCACTGATACCATGAAAGATCAGGTTTTCTCTTCAACTCTGTGCTTCCATATTGTCTATTTTCTTTCGAAGTTCTGTGTTTTCAGAAACTAAACTGTTACACCATTCATCAAGGTGGTTTATATTTCCTTCATCCCTGAGAACTCTTGCAATATGATGTCCATTTTTTCATTCATAGATTTCAATTTCATGTTTAAGACCTAACATAATGTCCTTAAAGTCAGCACGATCAACACTTACATTTGTGGAGGTTGTTCCTGTTTCTGGCCTGGGATTTGTTTCATTGTCCCCTAAACATATCAATAGTGTTGCTATGCATGTGAAAATAAGTCTAAATAGGTATTGTATGAGTGCGTAGTATGTTAATTCGTGGAATTGGTATTAATAGTACGTTTCCTGCAGATTTTAACTTCACCGCATCAAATAATCCAATATTTGCACTCCATGCATCTTAAGAGACTCTTATTTCTCAAAATATCAACTAATACAACTACAGGAAGAAAAGTTCTTCAACTTTGAGAAGCCAAACACTTCAAAAACTGTTTCAATTTCTAGAAATTCTTAAATTTTTACAAAAGAAAGTTCATGAACATCTTAACTCAAAGGTCTCAACAAAGTAGTATATATTTATGTATCTCCCGATTTATCAGTAATCATTATTTTATTTTCTACAATTCTGATTGATTAATATGTTTTTCTTTCAGAGATGGCAAGTCATTTACTTGACACTTGTGTGCATTCTTATATTCGTCACCTTGATTGTTCAGACCAACAAGCGCTTCCTCACCAATCGCTGGGCACGAAGTCGCTTGGTCCTTTTCTGTTGTCTTGTGGGGTATGGCGTCATTCCTGTCCTTCACTGGATGTATCTGAATGGAGGACTCTCATCAGACTTTGTTCAGGTAAGTAATCAACCAGAAAGTATGTTTTCTTGGCAGGGACTTACATCTATGGATATTCCTATTCCACACTCAGACCTCCGTCTTTCCATCTACAACTACATAAAAAAAAACCTGGCAAAAGTCCTGGAATCACAAAACTAGTAACAAACTCCACACCATGAAAGCCCTCTGCACAGTATCAACTGCAGGAAAGACATCATTGTCACCCCCATCCGCCTCGGCCACTCCTCTCTCACTCACTCCCATTTCTTAACCGGCTCCCCTACCTCTCTCTGCCTCACTTGTAACACCAATCTCTCCATGAAGCATATCTTCATAATCTGTCCCCTATACCAGACCTCTAGATCTCTCCTCTGCTCACTATCCTCAATCTCGGACCTTTTCGAAAACAATTCTTCCTTAAACATCATCAACTTCCTCCGCAACAACAACCTCTTCTACCACATTTAACTTCCCTCCCTTTCTACACCTAACCTTACTTACCTCCTTTTTGTTTTCCCCCTTTACACCCGTACAAACCTTCCATCTCCTCACTATCTTAACTCTTACACCATAATTTATTAACACCCTCTTGGCACATGTGACTGACTGTCGCGGTGCCGTTAAACATCAACAAACCAAACCATCTATGGACATATATCATTGTTTGACATATATCATTGGTTGACATATATCATTGGTTGACATATATCATTGGTTGACATATCATTAGATGACATATATCATTGGTTGACATATATCATTGGTTGACATATATCATTGGTTGACATATATCATTGGTTGACATATATCATTGGTTGACATATATCATTGGTTGACATAGTATTCAAATCTAAGCAAATCAGTTTGTGAATCGAAAAGAAAAATTACCTTAAATTTTTGAGTTATAATTGATCAGTTTGATCAGTTTGTAGCTCAACCAACACGGGAGTGGAATGTTGGGTTGAGGTTATAAAATGAAACAAGAATTTAACTTTATGGCCTTTAAAATGTTTACACTTTTTTTTTTTGATGGATGGATGCCTCTGGTCTTGAAATTGTGGCTCATATAAGATGTTATCTTCAGTTCTAATCCTTATCTTTTGTTAGGTGTAATTCATTGTAATTTTGTAATTATGGCTAAAAAAGGATGCAATTTTTTCATGTTTTTAGAGACTTTTGGAGATGCTCCATGGTATCATGTTACACCCTCAGTGAGCACAAGCTCTCCTCATGCATTTTCTTTTATTATCAGACTGCCCATTGTGCATGAATAGACATCAGGTAATTAACCAGCTTTCCTGATAAAACTGTGCCCATCATGCATGAATAGACCAGTGGACCACTACATCCATTGCTTATGTGAAATATTTGCAAATTTCTTCAATTTATCTCAATAAATATTGTTTCCAGTAATGATACTTATTCTTGTTCCAATTGCAAGAAAAATTGCAATTGGAACAAGAGTTGTGGAAAATTAAATATCTACATGCATGGGTAGCATGAGCTTAATTTAACTGGCAGAAAATGTGCAATGAAACTATTTTCATAATAGTACATATTTTTATCAA
Source organism: Chiridota heheva (assembly GCA_020152595.1). NCBI lineage: Eukaryota > Metazoa > Echinodermata > Holothuroidea > Apodida > Chiridotidae > Chiridota > Chiridota heheva. The sequence goes on along the minus strand of JAIGNY010000785.1, from coordinate 2,162,443 downwards.
AATCAGCAAAAATTTGACCAATTTATATCATTTTCAATTTTAAGGCCTCGCTGTAATAAACAGTGGCCATTTTATATCAATTTGGTGACATAACCATGAAACCTATCAATCTCCTTATGTTAAGTTCTTAACTTGTTATTTGTAACACCTATTAAGAACCAATCACAGGCTGTGTGCAAATGAAATTGTTACGTGCTACTGAGCGTGCACATAACAGAACCGTGGAATCACGTATTATTCCAAAAAATACCCGTTCTGTGAAATTTTGAGGAATTGAGTATATTATTATTGTACGGTATTTTACGAAGACAGGTCAATAAAAGAGACTAGAAACATTTGTATCTTATTTCTTTATTCACAAAAACAAAAATATGATTGAAAAAACAAGATATGTCACAAGATTTTACAAGGTAAATTGTTAGATTTTAACACATACTACTTTCGCGAAAAATATTGAAAAGGCCTTGTCGGCAGGTTGGATACCCTATTGATAATGCAGGTCGGGTAGCCTGTCCAATTTTTGGATCCGGTGCAAACACTACAAAATAGTTTGGTAATGTACAACCACAATATATTTTTTCTGCAGCATACTACACACTCTGCTTGTTGCGCGCTGGTTTGTATATCATTTTTTTACAGCGAAGTTTAGAGAGTTTAAGTTTTGTGCTACTAGTACATGTAGTAACTACTAGTGTACCTACGTTACTAGCCACATCGCTCGTTCAACATTATTTCTGCGATCTGTGACAATATTTTATGATTGTTTTATTGCATTGTGTTGGAATAGAAAGAAAACAAACATTTTTATAATTCTTGTAAGTTAAGATTTATTCTATTAACATACAATTCTGAAACAGAAACAGTTTGCATTTAGTAATATTATGAAAATCCATACCGAGTTGTATTTTCGGAATAAGGTAGCAACCCAATCGGTCGGGTACCCGGATATTTCGGGTACCCGTGTAAACACTAGACTTGACATCAATAAACTTCATCATGCCATCTTTCTCTTTATTCACAACAAATCACCACCGTAGGCTGGACCCTTAAAAACTTGACTAAAAATTTTAAGGGTTTAGCATCTGCATCAGTGATGCTCTGGTTAATTCATGCAAAAGTTGTGATGTATGACTGTTCTGACTACTACAATCTTATAGGTAGAAAAAAAACATTTTAGAAAAAATTGATTCACAAAAGAAAATACCAAGGTCGCCCTATAATACATCACAAAATTTGCATAGAATCAAATGCTTTCTAATAGAAGTTAGATTAGCTACTATTGCCTCTGCAGGTCCATATACCTTCAAGGTAGGTTCATATACCTCCATATATCATATACACTTGCAAATGCTACTAATTGTGGTATTAACAAATCATGTTATCCGTATGAATTGGGATATGACTTGGGGGTACTTCATGATATAGGTCTTTCATTTTGGTGTGACAGTCTTTTTGTGTGGTAATCTTTCAGTATTGTGTGACAGTATTACAACTTGAAGAGACAATTACATTGGTGTGGCCGTCTTCCATTTGTGGTGGGACAAGTCTTTCCGTTTTGGTGTGGCAATCTTTCATTGTTGTGTGACCATCTCTCACCTTGGTATGTCTGTCTCCCAACTTGAAGAGACATTCTTCAAACTTGGTGTGGCAATCTTTCATTTTTGTGGACAACCGTTGGACTTATCCAATTTTCATGCAATAACAGCATTGTTAAGTTCTGGTATGTGTTTCAACAGGTTACACAAACATTGTAGCAAATAGTACGGCATCAGAAGAATACAAAAAAGACAAAGACTTATAAAACAAATGAAATTTACAGCAATTTGTGTAAATATATCTTAATATGGCTTGAATGTATGCATCTAAACCAATTGCAGTTGCAGACTGATAGTTTCCCAATCTCATTGTGCTTTGTTCATTTAGGCACAATTTTTGCTGCATTTGCGTCAATGGTGAAGTATGTGATGACTTTGTGTCTAGACTTTGTTAGAGGTCATTTGCAGGACACTTTTACAATCCAGGCTCAATATTGCATATAAAAGAAGAGCCGTATTGTTATGCTCTCTGTGTGCAAATATAATAAATGGCAAGTTGTTTAAAAACTGAAGTTACCATTGAAACACTTGAAATTGTCATTGAATTTGTGTTTCAAATATTTTTTGCAATTTGGAAGTTTATCATTTTGTGCTGACATGATTTAAAGCTTAGGTTAGACAATCTTGATAAGAACCTTACGAATTGTGGTCAGATTTTATCACACGATGATAGAACACAATGATAGAACACAATGATAGAACACAATGATAGAACACAATGATAGAACACAATGATAGAACACAATGATAGAACACAATGATAGAACACAATGATTAAACACAATGATAGAACACAATGATAGAACAACTCAAAGTGATTGTAGACATACCTTGCTTTGACATATTATCAACTGATAATATAACTGTTAAGTATCGGTTTCTGACAAATGACACAAATTGTTGTTTATAGAATAATTGAAGGGGATATGTACAGCACATAGAAATTAAGGTAGTGTACAAATTAATTGATGACCATGCCCTTTTAAATACCCTGCTTTAAAAATCTTTCACCTTCTTTAAATCATTTCAAACTGCTGTATCAAATTTTCTGAAGTAGTTTTTCCAATTACTTACAGATCATATAATATACTCAGTATACAGAATGTATTGTGGGTGATCATGCATTATCCTGTGCTGAATGCATGAGCACATCAAACCATGCGGTCACGCACGCTCATGTTTTGGCAGTGTGTCTCAAATTTCCATTGTTCTCGAGCGGTGTACAATGTGGGTATTTTTAAACGACGAGCGATAATACTTCACATGTTCGTTTTATCATGATCTTAAATCAATTATTCCAAGAGTGTTATTTGTATATTTTTTCATGTTTTTCCTGAAATTTTGTAAATTTTTAATAAAAAATGATTAATATATATGAACAGGGTTAATTCATAGTGCGCTATATTTTCAGCACAGGATATTACATAGAAACTGGTTGCAGAGATGATGCTGGATGCACTCAGGCTTTGCCCTCATGCATTGCTTAATCCCTGCTCAGCTTCTCTATGCATTATCTTGTGCCGAAAACATAGTGCACTATGAATTAACCCTTTATTGAAATGAAATAATACTGTCCCCCATCAAATGGACAGTCAACAAGTGCATTTGTTTGTGTTAGAATAGTACACTGCTTATTACAACACTAAACATATACCAATGTACTCAGTATGATGAATTGTGAAATTGTAAATTAACTCAATGTTCACCGAATCGGCGAGTGTAATTTGAGGCTGCAGCTGTAAAAAAATCACCAAACATGAAATAAGTGTCTTCACTTTATTTGCAACACAATTCATTAAACATTACGAAAATATTTACAGTGGAAGAAAGTACAAGTTAATATATATATTACAGGGAAAAAAAATGACATACAGAATGTTGATCACAAAAAAGGTTGAGGACACTCAAAACCTAAATATATATATATATATATAGATATGTATGTATGTATGTATGTATGTATGTATGTATGTATGTATGTATGTATGTATGTATGTATGTATGTATGTATGTATGTAAGTATGTATGTATGTATGTATGTATGTATGGGTGTATGTATGGGTGTATGTATGGGTGTATGTATGGGTGTATGTATGTATGTATGTATGTATGGGTATATATATATATATATACATAAAACAAAATTGGAAGAAATGGCAATGTCTCTAGCCAACAGAAGTTTTTATAAATCAAATATTTCGAAAACTCCTGTTTTCTTCCTCAGTAGTAAGAAGTTAAAAAAAAAAAAACATAAATATATATTAATAATACCCCAGGTACCCTGCCTGCGCAGGGGTATTTCATGGTCAGGGGTATTTCATGATTGGGGATATTTCACGTTTGGGGGTATTTTATGGTAGGGGTTTGTTTCATGGTAAGGGGGCGTTTCATGATCAGGGGTACTTTATGATCAGAGGTATTTCATGATCAGGGTATTTCATGGTCAGGAGTGTTTTATGGTAAGGGGGTGTTTCATGGTCATGGGTATTTCATGATCAGGGGTATTTCATGATCAGGGTATTTTATAGTCAGGGGTATTTCATAGTCTGGGTGTTTCATGGTAAAATAGTGTTTCATGATCAGGGGTATTTCATGATCAGGATACTTCATGATTAGGGGTATTTCATGGTCATGGGTATTTCATGATCAGGGTGTATTTTATGATCGGGTGTATTTCATGATCAGGGTGTATTTTATGATCGGCTGTATTTCATGATTGGGGGTATTTCATGGTTAGGGGTGTTTCATGGTCGGGTATTTTATGATCAGGGGTTTTTCATGGTCAGGGGTATTTCATGATCAGGTGTATTTCATGGTCAGGTGTATTTCATGGTCGGGGGTATTTCATGATTGGGGGTATTTCATGGTGAGATGTATTTCATGGTCGGTATATTATGGTCAGGGGTATACCATGATCAGGGGTACTTCATGGTCGGGGGCACTTCATGGTTGGGGGTATTTCATTGTCAGTGGTATTTTATGATCAGGGTTATTTCATGGTCAGGTTTGTAAGGGACCAGTAGCATAATAACCATGTAACTTTGAAATCAAACTGAGCAGTGATCACCATTAATCAAGACATTGACATGACTGAAACATGTGCAAACAGGGCTGCATGGTTCATTACTCATCTAGAGATCCAGGTTGTGTCACACTTATGCTAAATGATCTAAATCTACCCAGCTTGCAGGATCTGCAGTGGAAACAACTATGCCTCATTTTCATGTACAAGATTGTTGGGGGGATAGTGCCACCAATGCTTCCATCCAAATTCCTTGAACCACCCAACTTCGTTGATAGGTCCATCTTCAAGAACTAAAAAGTGTTTCAAAGTGCCAGATTGTAACACCGACCAATTAAAACACTCCTTCTTTATTATAATTGTCCTTGACTGGAATCACCTGGAAGAAGATATTGTATGCTCTAGTACCGTATGCTCTAGTACCGTATGCTCTAGTACCGTATGCTCTAGTACCGTATGCTCTAGTACCGTATGCTCTAGTACCGTATGCTCTAGTACCGTATGCTCTCGTACCGTATGCTCTAGTACCGTATGCTCTAGTACCGTATGCTCTAGTACCGTATGCTCCAGTACCGTATGCTCTAATACCGTATGCTCTAGTACCGTATGCTCTAGTACCGTATGCTTAAGTACCGTATGCTCTAGTACCGTATGCTCTAGTACCGTATGCTCTAGTACCGTATGCTCTAGTGTATGCTCTAGCACCGTATGCTCTAGTACCGTATGCTCTAGTACTGTAGAGCTCGTGCCGTATGCTCTAGTACCGTATGCTCTAGTACCGTATGCTCTAGTACCGTATGCTCTAGTACCGTATGCTCTAGTGCCGTATGCTCTAGTACCGTATGCTCTAGTACCGTATGCTCTAGTACCGTATGCTCTAGTACCGTAGAGTTCTAGTACCGTATGCTCTAGTACCGTATGCTCTAGTACCGTATGCTCTAGTACCGTATGCTCTAGTACCGTATGCTCTAGTACCGTATGCTCTAGTACCGTATGCTCTAGTACCGTAGAGCTCTAGTACCGTATGCTCTAGTACCGTATGCTCTAGTACCGTATGCTCTAGTACCGTGGAGCTCTGGTACCGTATGCTCTAGTACAGTGGAGCTCTAGTGCTCTAGTACCGTGTATGCTCTAGTACCGTGGGGCTCTGGTACCGTGGAGCTCTAGTACCGTCTCTAGTACAGTAGAGCTCCAGTACCGTGGAGCTCTAGTACCGTGGGCTCTAGTACCGTGTGCTCTAGTACAGTAGAGCTCTAGTACCGTGGAGCTCTGTACCGCTCTAGTACCGTATGCTCTAGTACCGTAGAGCTCTAGTACCGTAGAGCTCTAGTACAGTAGAGCTCTAGTACCGTAGAGCTCTAGTACCGTAGAGCTCTAGTACAGTAGAGCTCTAGTACAGTAGAGCTCTAGTACAGTAGAGCTCTAGTACAGTAGAGCTCTAGTACCGTAGAGCTCTAGTACCATAGAGCTCTAGTACCGTAGAGCTCTAGTACAGTAGAGATCTAGTACCGTAGAGCAGTTCATTGATTCAATAATCACTTTAGGTTTATCCACCCTTTCTCTCTTTTCCATCGCTAAAACGCCAATTTTCGATCTACTACAAGGTTTACCCAGGGCCGTAATTTCTATCCAGAAAGTAAGTGGGGGACATGGCCTCTTATCCAAAAAGTGGGGGGACAAGAGACAGATTTTCTCCAAAATGTACTGATTTGTTCAAGTTCTGTGGAAAAGTGGGGGAACCACAAGTGGGTCCCCCCCCCCCCTCATGGAATTTCGGCCCTGCGTATACCTACTGTGATATTTCTTTTCTTTTTCTTCCTTTACAGATTTTTCTACCTAAGATCACTGTCATGTATTTCCTTGGTATATTAGCTTTAACATTTTACATTACGAAGATGCCAGAGTGCTGCATTCCTGGTAAGTTTGTTTCATATGATTGAGGATGGATTGATGGATGGATGGATGGATGGATGGATGGATGGATGGATGGATTATCTGATTGATTATCTGATTGATTATCTGATTGATTATCATATTATGATCCTTTTATTCTTTTACTCATACTGAGTCTATCAACTTCAAGACCTCCAGGCAATAAGGTCACCCATGCTTTTCAGTGACATTAATTATTATTGCATCATTTTCCAGCATCAATTATTGTTGATGTATATTGTCCATTGCTACACAGACCTCATACAGTAATCTTAAAAGTCTTATTGGAATCTGAGAAAGGCATTATGTCTCACAGTTTTCAACCCCACCAAAAAGTTTAGTTAATGGTGATGGTGCAGCATTATCATTCATCTGTACATCCATATATCTGTCCACACATGCAATGTTTAGTTACTGGGAGGGTGATGGTGCAGCCTTATCATTCATCTGTACATCCATATATCTGTCCACACATGCAATGATTAGTTACTGGGAGGGTGGTGGTGCAGCCTTATCATTCATCTGTGCATCCATATGTCTGTCCACACATGTGGATGCACAGTTACTGGGAGGGTGATGGTGCAGCCTTATCATTCATCTGTACATCCATATGTCTGTCCACACATGCGGATGCACAGTTACTGGGAGGGTGATGGTGCAGCCTTATCATTCATCTGTACATCCATATGTCTGTCCACACATGCGGATGCACAGTTACTGGGAGGGTGATGGTGCAGCCTTATCATTCATCTGTACATCCATATATTTGTCCACACATGCAATGTTCAGTTACTGGGAGCAATTAAGTTCTGCTCATGAATAGATTTTCAGCTATATTTGTGTTTGTTTCTTTAAAAAAGAAATTGATAGATTTCGCCTCTCACCTGAAAAGAATTTTAATCAGCACATTTCTGACATGAAAAGCAATTGAAAATATTTGTGCCTGGAATGAAAACAACAGCATTGTTGTTCTTTTATTTAGGGTATAAGGTACATAAGCAGATTAGCGAAGCTTGTTCATGTAAAGTGCATGTTATTTCCTATCTGAAAACTGAAAGAAACTCTGTTACCATAATATATAAAGCAATAGATTTTAAAGAAATACAAACAAAGTGAAGTGAAAGATCTCCAAAACACAATCAGGTACCAACATGGTTTTTACATCAATTGGTTTGTGTAATAGTCCTCTATCACATATACAAAAATGAAAATTCATGGGAATTTTCCTTTTAACAAAATAATCCAGGCAAAAAGTTGTTGGTGGGAAAATTGAATCAAACATAAACAGAAAAAAACGTGGTTTATGGTTCATGACATTTTCTGCTGCTTGATGGCATTACGCCCATCTCTACAACATTGATAATTTAAAGACAAGTTTACCTCACTTATCATTTCTTTGCATCCCAGGTCGAGTGGATTTTATTGGTTCCAGCCATCAATGGTGGCACATCATCGTTGTGGTTGCTTTTACCTGGTGGCATTTTTCAGGGGTGCAAATGATGAACTATCGTTCCCAAAATGAGTGCACAGCAGAAGAATATGCAAATGATCTATGGGCTGACAGGTGACACAAATGATGCTCCCACATTGTGCTTTCAGTATAATGGACTGCTAGTAGCTAACTCACCAATTGGGCTACTATTAGATAACTGACTGGAATATACATGGTAGATGGGTTTTAACTATCAGTCACTTGCAATTTTTTATATTTTTATTTTATAGAGTTTATTGAAAATTACTTTGTATTTTAGAGATTGGTATGCCAAAGATACAAATATCACATTACTATTCCACATTTGGTTTCCATACAAGGAGATTGTGCGTACTCACCGTTCTCTCAGACCTACCTCACCCACCACCCCTACCTCACCCACCACCCCTACCTCACCCACCACCCTCGTCCCCAAATCCAAACCCCACCACAAGATCATTGGCCCACCTCTCCCCCCCCCCCCTCACCCAGTCAAGAAATTGTGTATGACCTACCAATTTTTCAAAGTACATCTGCCACCTCCCAAGTCTCCTGAGTTACTTGCCTCAATCACACCCAACACACCAGCCTCTGAAAGATCCCCAGCCACAGTGGGACCCCCAGATCCTGGCCCCACCCTCCAAATACTTGTGCGATCAACCTTGATTACACCTGAAACCCCAGCCACTGAAGGGCGCCATGCCACTGCGGGCCCCTAAATCCTGGCCCCACCCCCGAAACAACTACAAAGACAGAAGCTCCCTGGGCACCTGCAAATTATATGATCTCCCAGCCCCCTTATCTCCACTGGGCGCTATCCCCCAGCCACCCAGCACAAAAACCCCACCCATGACCCCAACTTCTATGCCTGTAAGCTCTTTACTGATGAGGGTGCAGAGGCTTGATATTGAGTCCTTCTCAAACGAAACCAATACCCTCATAGACCTAGAGGACCCCCTCAATGTCAGCCCCTCTCGATCTTTTCATCTTAACCCCAACCCATGGAAACCACACCCCACTATCCAATCCCAACCTAAAAGCAAATCTACCCTCACCCTAAGAACCTTCCACAACATCCCTAATGCCCTCAACAACCACTCCCTTCTGGGTACGGAGGTCTTGGCCCACCACCCCAAATGCTTCCCTCACATCCAATCAAAGAAACAAAACTGTCACAATCTTCCCCAAAGGCACCCAAACCCGTCATGCCTCACATCCCCAAAGGCCTACACTTATTGCCACCCCTGAAATCCGCTACAGAGAAGCGACCCAGGATCCCAACTCATCCCTAGCCCACAAAAATTTCATAGACCAAGGTACTGAGGGGACCTGGAGTCTATATCCATGGATACCACTTGCAACACACTAACAGACCTGAATGACCCACTAAACATCACCCCACTCATTCAACCTCAACTCCCCCTCAACTCAAAATAAACCAATGGAGATCACACCTATGACTCATCACGGAGTCCACTTTTGATGAAAATATTAGGCGCCGTCAATACAAGAATAACTCCTAACTGTTGCTTAAATATACTATACATTGCTTTAAACTGTACGGAGATCGGAGAAGTTCATATGTTCTTTGTTAGCTTCATTTTGATATGCATCATAGTACTCTTTCCATTGGTTCAGCTCTTTTATTAGTGGCGATCAGTCTTCAAGTTTTATTGCAGTGTTTCACAATCCATTCCAATTCTTTTTCTCTCTGAGTATTTGCTTCTGTTTGTGTTAAAAGGTTATCATAATGTTCAATATAGACATTTTCTTCCTCTTCTACTCTAACCACAATGTTTTTAATAGTCTTGCACAGCTATCACAACTCCACCACCATGTGTTTTCCTATTTAGTTTATAAACCTGGTATGCATGAAGTTCAGGCGCATCTTCTAAATAGGTTTTAGCTAAAAAAATAATTGTTGGATTGATTTCCTCTTTTATTTCATTCAAATTTTCTTTTCCCCCTTTTATTCCTCTTATGTTCTGGTATAGAATTTTAAAGTTTTTTGATTGATTTTTAATTATTTTCCCTCTTTTTTGTTTCTTTCCACTTTTTATCATTGGTAATTTGCTGCTGTGTTTCTGGTTTCCATATCTCTTTGTAGATGATTGAGTATGGTGTCGAGTTTCCCCTCTAAAGAACTCATTAATTTCTTCATTTAATTTTTTCCTCTCTCTACTCTTGTGTTCTTCATCCCTATTTCTTTCATCATAGGTTGACTGTTTGTTTCTTTGTTGATCATTTCTTGGTCATCTTGGTTATCCTTTCCTCTTGTCCGCTCATATCGCTGGGAAAGCCTGGTTACAAATTCTTGGTCTTGCTGTCTATTTCTGTCATACATATATCTTCTAGGATTTCTTCTTTCTTCTATTGTTTTCTTGATAGTTTCCATATCTTTGCATTCTTCTTCTTTCTTGCATGTTGGGATGATAAATTTTATGCTATTTTAAACTCCTCCTCTCCGAAATACATATCCCAAAAAATAAGTAAAGAAAGCTTCCTTTCTTAATTAAACCCTCAAATACCTTCTTTCAATCCAATATAGTAAATTTGAGATTCAGTCATCCAAGTACAATAACAAATTTGCAGAATAAGTACTGTATCTAGTATCCACAAATCCATAAACAAGTCCGTCCAATTCATTAAAAAAAGTCAGTCCAATCCATCAAAAACAAGTCAGTCCAATCACTTTTGATCCAATTTGTGTCACAAATCCTCCATAATCTTTTCCAACTCCAATCTTTTATCTATAATTTCTTTGCATAAATACTTTAATTAAATTTTCTATAATCCTTTTTCATTAAATATACTTGGATGTCAATTATTTTTTGACTCCTTTAAATTTCCCACGAACACCAGTTTATTGAGTCTACATCATTATTTTGTTGGTTGCCCCTCATCACCCCTCAAAACAAATACTCTGTCCTGCTGAGCCAAAAACATCCCCACCCCCTTTCTCAACAATCATGCCCTCCTTGGGAAAAGGTCTGAACCCACTGCCCTAAACTCCACTTTTTTATTCAAATAAGAAAATATGACAAATTTGGACAAAGGTACCCCTTGAAAGTACAAGTTTCCCAACGTATCATTTGAAAATTGCTGATGAATCATATTTAGCTTACATTTTGCTCATCAGGCTCTTGTGTAAAATATGCTGCTTGAACCACCAGTCAACCAGCATATTTTAAATTTTAAATTTTAACAATTTATGAAAAAGTGTTGGGCCAAATGGCCTGGTTTCTAACAATGTTTGCTTCAAAATGAAACAGTGCAGGACTTGGAATCATGCCATTGTCAGTGTGTTGTAAACTGCAGTGCTTTAGCAATCAAGATGTAGCTCCCATCTCATAATATCAAGAAGGATTGTCGTGTATAGAATTAATTTTATTTTCTTTGTAATATATTTCAAATTTGTAGTTCTTCTGACTGAGTGATATCTTTATCAGTTTTGCAGTTTTCTATTTGCATTAATCTAGATAATTGGAAAATTCAAGGAAAGCTTGTTTTTAATTGTATAAATTTTGTTAGAATACTTTTTTAAACTAGTTTTTTAAACTTTTTTAATTTATTAGGGCTGTTCCAATAGTCCAAAATTGTCTACAACTGTAAAGTTAGTAATTTTCCAGGCAGCCTCATTGTATCGTTCTTTTTCATTTTGCCAGTGATTACTCTACCAGCTAAATGTTAATTGTAGGTGTGGTTTAAATTTCTTTTCAGCTAAATGTTGAATGTGGGTGTGTATTAATATCTTTCCAGCTAAATATTGATTGTGGGTGTGGCTTAATTTTGTCAGCTGATTTCTGCCCAACTATTGTGGCAGAGAACAATGACATCATCAATTTGCATGATCAGAAAATTCCAAATGTCCAGAAACTTTTAACCAATTTTAAAGTGACTGTGCATTGTCATGACTAGCTTTGTGCTAATGAAGGTGTTCCTGAAGGCATATGGACAGCACAGGTATTACCTTACCAGGAAAGACCTTCAAATTCTGAGAACAAAATAGTCGTTAAAGTTTGTTGAAACAGTGTGAAGGTCTGTACTTTCCAAGTTGAGGCTAATCAAAATTTGAAGACTTTAAATTTCTGTCCTTTATTTCATCACTGAATATCATCAGATTGTGTTCTCCTGATAAAGTTTGATCTGGTCATTTTAAACTGTGCCCATTTAAAGAATGTTGGTGAAGGTTTGAAAAACAATTAGTTGACGTAAGGAAATGCATAAGTTTTCTCTTTGTGATGTAGCAAAAATAAGATTGATAAATTAATAATTTATTAAATCATAAAATGTTTTAAAACAGTGAATTTTTAACCACTTTTTACCAGACATACTGCTATTTGCATGGTTTTATAGCATATTTTTGCCCCAATTTATCAATGTTTTCTAAAACGACAGCTGACTCGGCCAAATGCACTTTTGAATCTTGGCCAAAATCTAACTAGAATAGATTATATCATTATTTTCAGTGGCTGAAATTTTGGAATGATATTAAAAGAAATTTATATTGCATAATGCGAAAAGATTAAAACTTGGATCAGTAAAGTAGTTTACATTTATGATTCACTTTGTCAGCTTATCTCAATATTTACATGAACAGATGTCAATGATCCGCATCATTTTTGGTGGAAATGTTTATGCATACCATACTAGAAAATACCGTATTCAATGTAATAAGTGCCCTGGACAAAAATAAAATTGTGCCAATTTTTAGGCCAAAAGTTTCTTCCTAATAAGCGCTGGTGCCCATGTTCCAGGGCTGTACAGAGTGTGTTATTCGGACTGCATTGTGTGCACTTGTTCTATACTAGTCCTACAATCACCACAAAAACACTGTTTAACAAATAATGTAACAAAACCTATATTAAGTGTTCAAATAAATGATGTTATCAGTCAAGAAAGATTGGGTGGGCGCTTATTAGTGCAGGGGTGCTCAATGCGTTGAATACGTTGGGCCTTTTCTTAGTTTTTGTCATAATTGATTATAATAAGGTTCTAATATTCAAAATCAAGCAGCTGATATCTTTTAAATTACTAATTTTCATATTTCTCTTTGTATGTATATTTTAATGTTGTAATAAGGAGAGGTGCAATTACATGTCAGGTCTATCTGCTTCTGTAATTTGTTCATTTTTACAAAGTTATAAGGTTGCAAAACCAGGGGCGAAGGAAGGGTTACCTCTCAGAAGAATGGGGAGGGTTGAGGGAAAACAACTTTATTTAAAGAAATTGTGGTGACGAGTGGAAAAATTGCACTGGTAAATCAAGTTTCCATCAAAAGTTGCTCCTAATCTGGAAATCCCCTTTAATTTCTGCAAGATGTTTTTCATTTTTAGAAAATTTAATTCATTTAAAAAAAAAAATCCATCATTTTCAGAAAAGTTTCTTTATTTTTAAGAAGTCTTCTTTAATTTCAGGAATTTTTGCCCAGTTTTACTGACTCGGATATTTTGGCCAGTTTTCAGGAATTTTTGGCCAATTTTGAGGAGAAATATTTTCCCAATTATGGGAATTTTTTGACTAATTTGACCAAAATATCCAATAATTTTAGCACATTTCTTAATATGATGTGAATAATTTTCCAAATTCACCTTTCTACCTGGCAGAAAGCATGTGACTGGGAAGGTGAAATCCACTCAGGGGGTGGCTAACCCCCCTGCTCCTGCATTCTACACCTGTGCACATGACTGGAATTGGGTGGGTCTGTAAAGGTGCTAACCAGTTTGGTGCGAATGATGAAATCTCGTAATAAACATGTACTGCCATCACGCGGATGACAAGTTAACTTACAAAACATGAATATTGATTACTACTACCTGTTATCTACCTCTTATCGTACATTATGTAGTGTGAGCTATGATATGTACATTGTAGAACATGTTTAGTTTTAGAACATGTCTAAAACATAAAGGGGCTAAGATGTACCCAAGAGTATATGCTCACAGTGAAAACAGTCAATACATACACCGGTCAAGACAACAAAGATGGCAGCGCCCATGAGCCTGTGAAGTTACAAAGCTGATGAGATAATTGGCTTATTAGTAGTCTGGCTCATCAAATACAAGCTCATCGGACTCGCAAATGAATAGGAGTTTGTGGATTCTTCTAGTGGCAGTGGTAACGAATCAGATCAAGATCTTAGGAAGGAATAGGCCAAATGTAAGTTGCAATAACACTAACAAGACCTCCGTGGCAGTACGGTAAAGCTTAAGCTTTCCAAGCTAGTGTCCCGGGTTCAAATCTTAGTGGGTCTCTGGTTGATCAAACGGCTGTGGGCGACTTGACGTAAATACTCCAATGGAGGTCTGTTGGGACATTATAAATCTTGGTAAAGCAACCAACGTTACTAATGTTAGGCCAAATATTAGCAGTTCTGGGAGATAGAGGTTTACATAGTTTTCCATCTTACATAAGCATGACATGTAAATACAGTAAAGAGAAAAAAATCTGAGAAGTAAGAAATTTCTTAATGTTATTGTAATTATTCATTCTACATTTTTGTTTTTTAAAATCATAAACAATAAAAATATGACCTACAATTGCATTATTGGTGAGCATGCGAAGCATAATGCGAACCTATGTAATTTTGTCCATCCAGCCAGCTGGCCACAGTTTTTTCTGAGATTTCCTCAGAAATGTTAAAGTTTTTTGAGAATTCCTCGAAAAATGTTGAAAGTTTCTTCAGAGTTTCTCAGAAAAAGTTAGTTTCTTCAGATATCCTTATGGAAGGTTAGAATTTCCTTACACAATATTAAAGAGACACTTAAGACAGGATTGAAAACTACTTTCCTTAAAAAGTCTACAAAACATTTGATATTTTCTTAGAAGATAACTGTAAAATGATATAATTTTCCAATAGTCTTCAGAGATCCTCAACATCTTTCTCTAGCACTGCAGATTGAAAATTCTTCAAAATATTTGAGCACCAACAGTTGAATCAGACATGATTATTAAACTCTGCCTTTATTATTGTGGTCATTTGCATAAAATTGCTACAGTATATGAACTGACCCAACTTTTGTATTTAGTATGCTTAGTCAGGGAGTGACAGGATATGAGTGCATATGAACATAATGAGGGATGCCATGTGGGACATGGATGTAGCCATGCGGGACATATGATATAATATATACCATGTGATATACACCAAGGGCTATATCAGGCATTATTATTTGACTCGGCCTTTTTTTCTTATTCAACAAGTCATTTGCATATAAGTTATTATATGAACTGACACTTCCATACATAGTATGCTGAATCAGGGACTGATTGCTAGGATGAGACTTATGGAGCCTATGGGATACCATGTGCGACATGGGGTGGGATGCCATGTGCGACATGGGGTGGGATGCCATGTGGGACATGGGGTGGGATGCCATGTGGGACATGAGGTGGGATGCCATGTGGGACATGGGATGGGATGCCATGTGGGACATGGGGTGGGATGCCATGTGGGACATGGGGTGGGATGCCATGTGGGACATGGGGTGGGATGCCATGTGGGACATGGGGTGGGATGCCATGTGGGACATGGGGTGGATGCCATGTTGTGGGATGCCATGTGGGACATGGGGTGGGATGCCATGTGGGGCATGGGATGGGATGCCATGGGGTGGGATGCCATGTGGAATATGGGGTGGGATGCCATGTGGGACATGGGGTGGGATGCCATGTGGGACATGGGGTGGGATGCCATGTGGGACATGGGGTGGGATGCCATGTTGGACATGGGGTGGGATGCCATGTGGGACATGGGGTGGGATGCCATGTGGGACATGAGGTGGGATGCCATGTGGGACATGGGGTGGGATGCCATGTGGGACATGGGGTGGGATGCCAGGAGTAGCAGAGTGTGGCATAGGTTGGGATGCTATGTGTGACAGGGTAGGAGGCTATGTGGGACATAGGTAGGAAACCATGGGGACATGGGATGTGATGCCATGTGGGACATAAAGTAGGATGTCATTGGGACATAAAGTAGGATGTCATTGGGACATTGGAATGGACATCATGTGGAACATGGTGGGATCCAAGGTGGAATGTCATATAGGACATGGTGGGATCCAAGGTGGAATGTCATATGGGACATGGTGGGATCCAAGGTGGGATGTCATATGGGACATCAGATGGGAAGCTCCTGATAAGGGACATTAGATGGGATGCCTTGGGGGACATAGGATGTCATGTGGTACATATGGCTGGATTAATGTGGGGCATACATTTAGGATGGGATCCATGTGAGACATAGGGGGATGTCATGTGGGTCATAGGGTGGGATGCCATTTGGGATATATAGTGGAATGCCATGTGAGACATACTGTTTGGTGGAATGCCATGTGGGACATACTGTTTGGTGGAATGCCATGTGGGAGATAGGGTGGAATGCCATGTGGGAAATATAGTGGAATGCCATGTGGGACAAGGCATGGGATGGGATGTCATGTGGGATGGGATGTCATATGGGGCATGGGGTGGGATGTCATTTGGGACATAGGATGGGATGTCATTTGGGACATGGGGTGGGATGCCATGTGGGTCATAGGGTCAAATGCCATGTGGGACATATGGTAGAATGCCATGTGGGACATATGGTAGAATGCCATGTGAGACATACTTTAAATCTTGATGGGACACAATAATACAATAATATACAATACAAAAAATGATAATAATGACTGTATGGTGGAATGCCATGTGAGACATACTTTAAATCTTGATTTATTTCCAGTATAAAGTATGTACAATTTATGAATAGGAAAACACAATAATACAATAATATACAATACAAAAAATGATAATAATGATAATGATATATAAAAAGTAAACGAAAGGAAATAATGTACAAAATGAGACCATAAAACGGTTAAAGATATGAAAATGAAGTTAAAATGCCATGTGGGACACGGGATGCCATGTGGGACACGGGATGCCATGTGAGACGCTGGATGCCATGTGGGACACGGGATGCCATGTGGGACACGGGATGCCATTGACATGTAAACAAATCTGCAAGAGCATTGACATGTGATCAAATCTGCAAGAGCATTGACATGTAAACAAATCTGCAAGAGCATTGACATGTAAACAAATCTGCAAGAGCATTGATATGTAAGCAAATCTGCAAGAACATTAACATGTAAACAAATCTGCAAGAGCATTGACATGTAAACAAATCTGCAAAAGCATTGACATGTAATCAAATCTGCAAAAGCATTGACATGTAAGCAAATCTGCAAAAGCATTGACATGTAAACAAATCTGCAAGAGCATTGATATGTAAACAAATCTGCAAGAGCATTGACATGTAAACAAATCTGTTAGAGCATTGACATGTAAACAAATCTGCAAAAGCATTGACATGTAAACAAATCTGCAAAAGCTTTGATATGTAAACAAATCTGCAAGAGCATTGACATGTAAACAAATCTGCAAGAGCATTGACATGTAAACAAATCTGCAAAAAGCATTGACATGTACACAAATCTGCAAAAGCATTGACATGTAAACTATTTTTTTAATTTTTTATATATTTATTTTCCATTTTCATGCATATATTACAATATTTATAATGAAAACACATAACAATTTATGAGAAAATGGTGGAAGGGCTTAGAAGCTGGAGCCTTTACAAGAAGCCAACCATAGCTTAAATTGAATAATTAATCATAAAGGAAATGTATAGAAAAGTGAAACTGAAAATAGAAGGAAAAGAGGAACCCCTTCCTCCCACTCCCCCCTCTTCTCCCTCCAACCCGGTAAGATAACGAAGCTTAGGAGAATATTAATAAAGTGGTTGGATAAAAATAGATAAAGAGGTCAAATATAATCATAAACTAAGTGGAGATGAAAATACATAAAGGTAAACTAGAGTTAGTCATATTTAGATATAAGTGTCTTTTTTAAGTTATCAAAAAATCATTTTTACAATTTGTATACTTTATATAGAATCGCATATTTGATTCCAGAACTTAATACCATTAGATACAATGGAGCGTTTGAAAAGGTCAGAATTTATGGGAATGTATATTATGAATAAAAGAAAAGTAATCCTTGAAAATATCTGGTAATTGTTGATTAACAAATTTCAAAATGAATACGCACTGGTGTCTGTGGATATCAAAACTATTAGGAAAACATAATCTGGTAAAAAGAGGGGATGTATGTGCTTGAAAACTTGATCGGGTGATAATACGAACAGCCTTTTTCTGAAGTATGAATAATTAATTTAGATGAGAAGGGTGAGCATTACCCCATACTACATTGCAATAGCTTAAATGAGGAAGAATAAGAGTAGTATATAAATTTTTAAGGATGTAACTAGGTACAAACTCTTTAATTTTCATAGAAAACCCCAATTATTTTAGAAATAGATGTCTTTATCTTATTATTATGGGAAAACCATTTTAATAAAGGGTCGATGTATAAACCTACAAATTTGATGATATTAACACGTTTAATTTGGGAATTATCAATCGATATATTAATATTATTTATATTCTTATGATGGGGATGAAAAACCATGAAATGAGTTTTGCTGATATTTAAAGATAGCTTATTAACCTTAAACCAGTTGGCAACATTTTTTAATCAGAGTTGATGACTGAAATGACATCAAAATTGTTATGCTTATACAAAATACAAGTATCATCAGCAAAAAGTGTAAAGCGTAAAAGATGTGAAGAATTGCTAATATCATTTACATATAGCAAAAATGACAAAGGCCCAAGGACTGACCCCTGGGGCACACCACAAATTAAATTACGATAAGATGAATAAGAAGTGTTATCAATGGATACAAGCTGATGTCTGTTTGATAAGTAACTAACAAACCAATTGTAGGCTACTCCTCTAATACCGTGATGATACAATTTAGCAAAAAGAATGTTATGATTGACAGTGTCGAAAGCTTTCGATAAGTCCAAAAAAACACCTAATGAGTACTTCCTATTGTTAAAAGCATTTATAATATATTGAGTGACATCTAAAGCTGCCATAGCAGTAGAACGGCCTTTACGAAAATGAAACTATCTGTTGCTAAGTGTCTTATTCTTATCAAGGAAATTAGTAGTACGATTGTAAATGATACGTTCTAGAATTTCAGATAATGATGAAAGTACTGAGATGAGTCTATAGTTAGAAACACATAAACAATCACCACATTTGAATATCGAAGTTACTTTAGCTTCTTTGGAACGAAGTGGTACAACACCAGTGGAAATTGATGAATTAAAGATAAACATTAGAGGAGCTGCTAAAGCGAAATGATTATCTTGAAAATTTACAGAAATTATATCAATACCACAAGCACCTTTTTTCATATTCATAATTAGGTCAATAGTTTCTGAGCAGTTAGTTGGTGATAAAAACTAAGATGTTGAGATTGCATCAGGATGAAATTCACGAAAATTTGAATTACATGTGGGGATTGTACTAGCAAGATTGGTACCTATATTAACAAAATAATCAATAAATGTGTCAGCCATTACATGTTTATCGGTTATATAATTGAAATTATCTTTAATTTTATCAATAGGAGTTTTGGCTGAAGTACGACCAAGAATTTTATTAATGATATCCCAAGTTTTCTTTAGGTTGTTTTTATTGTCATCAAAACATTTTTCAAAATGTATCTTTTTAGCCAATCTGATAATGTTAGTAAGCTTATTTGTATACTGTGTGTACTTGCACTTATTTTCAATTGAGTGATGAGAAAGATATTTCTTATAAAGCTTATTCTTTTTGGAAATAGATCTTACTATACCTTGTGTTATCCATGGAGCTTCCCAGGAGCTTTTGAGTATTAATTCTTTAACAATACAATGCTTAGATTTAATGTGATAAACATTATCAATAAATAAATTATATGCAACATCTACATCACTTTCATTAAATACAGGTCCCCAGTCAAAAGAGGAAAGTTCAAGTTTGACATTGTGTAGTGCTTTAGGACTAGTATCTCTCCTATGGTAAACAAGCTTATTTGTGTTAATAACAGATGAACCAGAACCAAAATCCCTACAACAAAAGATTGGTAAGTGGTCACTTATGTCAGATAATAGAATGCCAAATCTGGAATTAACAGTAGAATCATGAGAAAAAATATTATCAATGAGTGATGATGATGAGGATGTAATCCTTGTTGGTTTTGATATCAATGGTAAATAAGAATGATGATACATTAAATCGAAAAAATGTGAAATATGAGGCAAATGGTCGTGCTTCAAAAGATCAATATTGAAATCACCTGTAAGATAGCAAGTTTTCTTTTCGTTTTGTATGTTTTGCAAAATCCCAGATAATTCATCATTGAAAGTAGATATTTGGAACATCTGGAGGTTTAAAAATGACTCCTAAGATAAGAGTTTAATTATTGAATTTAACCTCAACGAACATAGATTCAAATAAAAAAGGGTTTGACAAAAGATCATTTCTAATTGAAAATGGTATTAATTTATTAATATAAAATCCAACTCCCACACCTAGTTTAACACCCTTGTCCCTGTGAATGAAGGTACAATTTGAATTGAGCAAAGATTTAAATCAGTATGAAGCCAGGTTTCTGTAATAGCTAAGGCAGTAAAATTACATGAACAAGAAATCAAAAATTCATTTATGGCATCAAAATTCCTTAATAAACTACGAGCATTTATATGTAGCATAGAAAATGTACTTAGTGAATTTTCAAAGAAATCTTTCAAATCACTTACATCTGAATATAAAGTTGAATTATGATTAATGGGTGAAATATCATTATCATCATGTGAAAGGTTTTGGTCCTGGTCACAAAAATATCATTTGATAAAGAAGGGTTACCCAAATCCCTTGAAGAAGCAAAATTGTTCAAGTTTGCAAGTGGTTAAGAGTTCATTAAGTCCATGAAGTCCTCATGAAAAAGTACATAGTAGTCAACTTTAGTGGTTATAAGTTTGTAAGATCATGCACACCGGCAATCCTCCGCTTTGTTTCGGTGCCATCTGTTGATTTGATTAATCCAAAGATCCGACCATCAATGGACCATGCTGTGGAAACACGGGGATGATCTGATACCTTTTTCAGTGGTGCTTTGTTTCTGGCGGTGAGGTCTTCTTGAATTAAGATACCCGTGGATTTAAGTTTTTGTCTTGTTCTCAATAGTTGAGACTATGATGATTTGTAAACTTTATTATTATAGCTCTGCACCCTTTTGAGTTTGGTTTGCCAATTCGGTGACTTCTGTCGATGTCTGTTTCTTTCACGTCCACCTCCCCAATTTGTCATGGGCCAGATTCTTGATAAGGAGATCTGTGTTTTCCCCTGTATTTTCTGGGAAGCCAAAGACACATACGCAATTGCGTCGGGAATATTGTTCCATGATGTTAAGCTCGCATTTGATTGGATCAATATCACATTTTAATTTGTCGTGTTCACTAGACAAAGTGGTAAGATCCATGGAGCTTTTGTCCAGTTGACATTCAATGTCATAAATTCTTCTTCATGGACCTCGATAATGTGGGAAAGTTTATCTAGTGATTCTTGGTGGACTTCTTTTATTGCAGATTGTGTCATGGTTTTCAATACTTTACTTTGCAGTAGTGCTATCAGAATAGAATAAACCATTTCCTCTTGTTTCCTTGTTCCTCTTGTATCCTCGGTGTTTGACATAGTGGATTATGGCTTTGATAAACAATATGACAAAAGAGAACAGACTGCTGGCTGGAGGTGGATTAGAGCTTGATGAGAGGAATTGAGCACCGGATTATAGATGAGTTTTAAAGATGACCAGTGAGGTGTGACTGTCAATTGCTTAGCCAGTGTAGAAATAGTGTTCACATTGTAATAAGAGTTAGGTGGATAGGCTCTGTATTGAGATGTATAGAGGACACTTAGGATATATTTCAATTGGATCACATTCTAATTACTTTCTTAAAATGGATATTTCTTTGAAATAAGATGTATAAATGTTAAACAAACTGGTCCAATTTAATCTCAGGTGGATAACAATCATCATGCACAAAACACATGTGGTATAGAACACAAATGAGTACAATTTTAGTTAAATACGACAGGATTTTTAAGACATCCGCTCTGCTCTGTTTTGCTCCAACAAATCTGCTCCAACAAATCTGCTCCAACAAATCTGCTCTGCTCCAACAAATCTGCTCTGCTCCAACAAATCTGCTCTGCTCCAACAAATCTGCAAGAGCATTGACATGTAAACAAATCTGCAAGAGCATTGACATGTAAACAAATCTGCAAAAGCATTGACATGTAAACAAATCTGCAAAAGCATTGACATGTAAACAAATCTGCAAAAGCATTGACATGTAAACAAATCTGCAAGAGCATTGACATGTAAACAAATCTGCAAGAGCATTGACATGTAATCAAATCTGCAAGAGCATTGACATGTAAACAAATCTGCAAAAGCATTGACATATGTAAACAAATCTGCAAGAGCATTGACATGTAAACAAATCTGCAAGAGCATTGACATGTAAACAAATCTGCAAAAGCATTGACATGTAATCAAATCTGCAAGAGCATTGACATGTAAACAAATCTGCAAAAGCATTGACATGTAAACAAATCTGCAAAAGCATTGACATGTAAACAAATCTGCAAAAGCATTGACATGTAAACAAATCTGCAAAAGCATTGACATGTACTTCAAAGTTGCAAAAGCATTGACATGTAAACAAATCTGCAAGAACATTGACATGTAAACAAATCTGCAAGAGCATTGACATGTAATCAAATCTGCAAAAGCATTGACATGTAAACAAATCTGCAAGAGCATTGACATGTAATCAAATCTGCAAAAGCATTGACATGTAAACAAATCTGCAAGAGCATTGACATGTAAACAAATCTGCAAAAGCATTGACATGTAAACAAATCTGCAAGAGCATTGACATGTAAACAAATCTGCAAAAGCATTGACTTGTAAGCAAATCTGCAAAAGCATTGACATGTAAACAAATCTGCACGAGCATTGACATGTAAACAAATCTGCAAAAGCATTGACATGTACTTCAAACTTGCAAAAGCATTGACATGTAAACAAATCTGCAAGAGCATTGACATGTAAACAAATCTGCAAAAGCATCGACATGTAAACAAATCTGCAAAAGCATTGACATGTACTTCAAACTTGCAAAAGCATTGACATGTAAACAAATCTGCAAGAGCATTGACATGTAAACAAATCTGCAAGAGCATTGACATGTAAACAAATCTGCAAAAGCATTGACATGTAAACAAACCTGCAAGAGCATTGATATGTAAACAAATCTGCAAAAGCATTGACATGTAAACAAATCTGCAAAAGCATTGACATGTAATCAAATCTGCAAAAGCATTGACATGTAAACAAATCTGCAAAAGCATTGACATGTACTTTTAAAATGCATTTTAACATATGTAGTTTGATGAATGGTACTGAAAATTGTCAAATTGACAACAAAGATGATAATTAGGATAAAAACACCGAAATGTTTCAAGAGTCAACGGCTGGTTTAAGTTATCTACATTTTTCAGTTTAAACTTGGAAGGTCAGTAAACATCAATCAATTGCTTTGGAAGATTTATACAACCGTGATAGCAAAGCGCCTATTGAGAATAATTGAAATTTGACCCATTCAACAAGAAAATGAGTTTTCACTCTTTAAGTTTGTTTTAATCACGAGTGTAAAGTTTCTTCTTATCTGCTGAAAGTAAGATTTACTTGGATTAAACGATGTGAGGGATGCTTTGACACACAAAAAGTATTTAGGACGCATACATACGCAGAATTTGAGGTGTGATCAGGCTCTATCCAACGTTCAAGATGCTCCTATTCAGGGAAAACTCCAATTTTCGGAAAAATTTCTTTGATTTTCGGAATTTTATTTGTTCAGTTTTCGGGAAATTTCCTGGCAATTGCCTTTATTTGCAGAATCATTTTTCAGGAAATTTTAATTAATTCTGGACAGCTTTCTTCCATTTTGGGAAAATATCCTTTCTTTTTTAAGGCAGTTTCTTGATTATCAGAATTTTCGTTTAATTATTGAGGAAATTAATGCCAATTTTCGGAAAGTTTTCTTCACTTTTTGTAATTTAATTAATTTTTTCAATTTTATGTGAATAATTTCCCCAAATTTACATCCATCTTGGCAGGGAGCATGCAACCGGGAAGGTGAAATCCTCTCAGGTGGCAGTTCCTCCCCCCTCCTTTTTATTTTTCTCCCTCGGCCTCCCCTCGCTATCATCATATCAAGCCAGCCATTTTTAAATATTCAGAAGAAAATAAATGCATAGACCTGATTTTGTCCATCCAGACAAGTATATTTTAGCCCCAGCTTTCAAATTGAAACTTTGAAAGTAACTCTTTGGTTGTAGAGTGAGGGCGTTGTTTCTAGTACTAATTCATGGGCATGTCTAGTTCTTTTTTATTAATGTCGTTGAAAAATAGCTTATAAAATTGTAACAGTGGTCTTAAATTGTAACGGTTGTTTTGACCATATCACAGCTAGGTTATTGGTACCATTAAGTACAAGACAAAGGTATTCAATTAATGGACATTCACATTTTGGCTCATTTAACAATAGCGCTCAGTTTCAGTGAAATTATTGCAAAAGATGCCAGTCTACTGAGCAGTGGCAGCACCAGGATTACGGTCATGAATGGGGAGGGGAAGTTTTTTTGTGGGGGACAAGTTTTCTTGTGGGGGCCAAGTTTTCTTGTGGGGGGAGTTTTCTTGTGGGAGATGGGGGGGGGGGAAGCCTATAAATCAAACAAAATGTCACTTTACAAAATTACCTGATTTCAAACAGCACACTGAAAATTACCAGAAATTACGCCAAATGGTACTCTTCCTAATTGCTTAATTAGTGCCTTTTAAGGAGCATACAAAAATTTTAGATCTGGAATTTATATCTGGGCCAGATAAAGAATTGGGCAGATATAATTTCAAACAATATCTGGCTCAGATCAAACTTTATGTGGAATTTCCAGATCAAGTTTGATCTGAGCTAGATCAAGTTTGATCTGGGCCAGCTATAAGTATCCAGATCTGGCGAGATCAAACTTTATTTGTGTGTCAAATTGACTTTAATCACGATTATATCTGGCCAGGGCCCTATAAGGGGGCCGTAGGGGCCCGCAGGGCCCTAGCTACCCCACTGCGCTTAGAAGGCACTATATATAAATAATTCACATGAGAGGGGAAAGAGGGATGTGCTGCCCCAATTTTCCAAAAATGACAAAAGTGCTGTTATTGAAAATAAAAAGTGTCCCTCAATTACTATCTCAATAGTAGGAAACTGCCAGCTTTGTCAGTCCCATGTACGGGAGAAATGTGTCGCCGTCAGAAAAGTGTCCCTTTCTCAAAAGGAAGTGCCCCGTTTACTTGACTTGTTGTTTTGGGCAAACTTACTCTATCTACAAATTGGGATGTGCCCCCTAAGAGGTTGTAACCCCCACTTTTAAAAAGCTTCCTACACCCATGGGCACATGCATGTACCTCAAAGTGCCTACACCCATGGGCACATACATGTACTTCAAGTGCCTACACCCATGGGCACATGCATGTACTCAAAGTGCCTACACCCATGGGCACATGCATGTACTCAAAGTGCCTACACCCATGGGCACATGCATGTACCTCAAAGTGCCTACACCCATGGGCACATGCATGTACCTCATAGTGCCTACACCCATGGGCACATACATGTACTTCAAGTGCCTACACCCATGGGCACATGCATGTACTCAAAGTGCCTACACCCGTGGGCACATGCATGTACCTCATAGTGCCTACACCCATGGGCACATACATGTACTTCAAGTGCCTACACCCATGGGCACATGCATGTACCTCAAAGTGCTTTGCATTGAAGCCAACAATCCATACAAACCAAGACCGTTCACAACTCAACTGTCAACGGTATCAACCAACCTAGGATCGCACCTGGGTTTTCCAGCCGAGACCAAAACGACTGATACAGTATATGACGAATGAGCAATTTTTCCCTATATTGAGGACCCCTCCCACCACCGTCCCCCTCCCCTCCCCTTCCCCCCCATATGGAAGTCTCAAACCCTCCACTTTCTTTCCCGTATTCATTTATCTTGTATTTTTTTGTCATTTGGTTTTTCCCCCCAATTTCAGTCACAGTGGGAAAAATACTGCTTACAACTGCGATCACCAATTTTCACAGGAGTCATAGCAGCTAGTTCAACACTTACAGGCCTAGGCCAAAATATCATATCCTTCATTATAACAACTCTTGCTATGTCATTAATTTTACCAGGATAGAACTATAAATAAGAGGGCAAATAAAACCAGTGGCAGAGCTACGATAGGCATTTTCCCTCAGAAGATTGCTTGGCTCCCCAATAATCTGTGCGCCGACATATTTTGCCTGATTTATAGGTTTCTAAACCCCCTCCTCCCCTCTCCCAACCCCACCATAAGACAAATCCTCTCCCCCACCCCCAGCATCATAATCCTGGTGCCGCCACTGACTAAAACACATGTAAGACATGTTCTACATATGCCTATGCAAGACGGCAATTTATCTGGTCACTCCATATGAATGTTGTTGTTGAAATCAGTGGCGTAATGCAGTGGGGCTACATCAGGGCAGAGCCCGGGGCCAACGATCCCAAGTGGACTTCCAGCAAAATAAACTGATTTTCCAACTAAAAAGAATATAAAACTGAAGAAAAAGACATTTTTAATTACCATCCAATCAAGACCCTCTAAATTCTCAATAATTTGGCCTGGCTCCCCGTGACTGCTTGATCAATATGAGTTTGATCAACTCTTATTGTTTGATCCGACTCAAGGGCGACAGAGCATTCAAAATATTGGGGATAATGAGGTCAGGTGACAATTGTGATAACAATATTGGCGGGGGGATTTAGGTCAGGTAATGTGATAACACAGGTTCATAATCTGTAGGTTTCTGCACTTCTGCTATATTGCTACTGCTAGTACGGGTGTATATTGTATACAATAAGCTTCAACTTGAACTGATTTCTTTGCTCTCAAATCATATTTATACAACTATGTACAGGCGTGATAGTTTACTGCTAGATTGTTATACATGACACACACCGACTGACACTGACCCAATATATAAAATCCCCCACCCTTGCTTCTATATAAAGTAAAATATAACTTATTCCTTATACTCGGGTATTGTTTAACAATTTGTTACTGTTACTCTTTTAAATTACATTCTCTATCCCTTATTATCTTCCCTTTTGTCTTTTATTTCTAATGTTCCCCTTGTCCCCTCACATATTTTTTGCTCATTTCTCTTGTTCCCTCATAGTCTTGCTAATGATGCTATCGCATCCGAACCCAAAATGAACCATGGCTGCATGGTCAGATGGTTGTGAAATAGTGTGTGATGTCACACTTTCAAAGTAAACTATATACATTATAGGCTTTTTCGCCAATATCATAAATGTTTCATTACAACAGTCGGAGGCATAACTATGGGGGGTGTATGGAGTGTGACACCCCGAGATATAGATCAGTCGGCAAATCAGTGACCAATCGACAAATCAACGACCCCAAATGAAACAGAGAGGGGAAAATGAAGGAAAAATACAATTTTTTTAGTTGACTATAATAGTATAGTCTGATTCATAAACAAACAGACCAGTCCATGAATTTAGTCAAACAATGGTCAGGCAAAGACGATTAGAGGGACATTTGATTCCGATGAACACAAAGACTAATATATATTTAATTTAGAAGTGGAAACAGAATGGAGCTTTACTGGTTTAACTACATTTTATTATATTTTCCAAACATGTCATTCAATTGAAATAAGGACCTGTCCTGTCAGATTATATATACAATACTTCTTAAAGTCCGGCACAATGCATGTTGTGGCAGTCGGCAAAAATAAATCTCACCTCCCCACCCCTTCCCCTCCCCACCCCTCCCCCTCCACCCACACACACACACAAAATAAGCTAGCTACGCCCTTAACAACAGTACCTCTTTTTATGGGATTTTCACTGGGTACCAAGTAGCCTCTTGGGCGGTGGGGACCCCCTTGCCAACATGCAAAAAAGTTGTCCTGCCATGTATAGGTATCTAAGTAGCTGTTGTGTTTGGTTGACAATGGGGAACAATGTTGTCTGCTCAGTAGCGTAACCAGGGGGAGGGGGCAGTCTCCCTCATAAAAAGGGCCTAGCTTGGGCACGTTAAAAAAATATGTCATTGTACCATAGGGGTCCGCAGGGCCACACTCGCCCCCGGCACGAACGGTCATATATAGCTACGCCACTGCTACACACAATTTATTGCCATTAAAGATATAAACAAGAGAATTGCATTGGGAGAAATTGAACCGGCTGTAATTTAAATAACAATACTGGAAAACATTCATTAATGAGCATGCACTCTCAGATCCAGTGGAATAATATAAACTGAAAACTAAAATTTTACTTACTAACATGCTAATTTATATAAATGACATGTATAAAATGGGGTTAAAAAACAAATTAGGGGCATGTGCACCCCCCCTCCTTCCTTAGTGATACCCCTGCCCAACAAAGTGGTAAAATGATTCAGTTCCTGCTCATATTGTTGGAATGCAGGTTTAAAATATACAAATATAGTGTAGTTGGAACATCTTGTCCACAGCTGCAATAACATTTTAGGTACATGGAATTGCATGGCCATCAATGATTATGGATAATTGTGTGAGATTGTGTTTGCAGTTTCCAAAAAATACAGATACTCCTGCAAGACAGTCCCAGCAGATATACTCCTTGGAGGAGTATGCAGATACTCCTGCAAGACAGTCCCACCAGATATAATCCTTGGAGGAGTATACAAATGCGCTTCCAAGACAGTCCCACCTACAGATGAAGGCAATAACATAATAATAACAACACGAACGTCGAAGCTAAAAGCATTTTGGCAATGGGAATAGGTACTGGCTAATCTATTTGATTTTGTATATGTCCCACATTGCAATTTTACATTTTTCTGCAATGTGTCTCTTTGAGAAACATCTGCCCATCCACCCACGTTCCAAGGTATTTAATTTGATTTGATTTTCTAAAACGTTCCCCATCAATTTTGCATTTTAATATTTGCCTTCTGGATCCCAACTGAACAAACTCCGTGTTAGATGAATTCATTTTCAGCCTGTTTGCGTCCATCCATTGTTTAATATCTGTACACGGATCTGTACACGGATCTGTACACGGATCTGTACACGGATCTGTACACGGATCTGTACACGGATCCGTACACGGATCCCGTACACGGATCCCGTACACGGATCCCGTACACGGATCCCGCACACGGATCCCGCACACGGATCCCGCACACGGATCCCGCACACGGATCCGCACACGGATCCCGTACACGGATCCCGTACACGGATCCCGCACACGGATCCCGCACACGGATCCCGCACACGGATCCCGCACACGGATCCCGCACACGGATCCCGCACACGGATCCCGCACACGGATCCCGCACACGGATCCGCACACGGATCCCGCACACGGATCCCGTACACGGATCCCGCACACGGATCCCGCACACGGATCCCGCACACGGATCCCGCACACGGATCCCGCACACGGATCCCGCACACGGATCCCGCACACGGATCCCGCACACGGATCCCGCACACGGATCCCGCACACGGATCCCGCACACGGATCCCGCACACGGATCCCGCACACGGATCCCGCACACGGATCCCGCACACGGATCCCGCACACGGATCCCGCACACGGATCCCGCACACGGATCCCGCACACGGATCCGCACACGGATCCCGCACACGGATCCCGCACACGGATCCCGCACACGGATCCCGCACACGGATCCGCACACGGATCCCGCACACGGATCCCGCACACGGATCCCGCACACGGATCCCGCACACGGATCCCGCACACGGATCCCGCACACGGATCCCGCACACGGATCCCGCACACGGATCCCGCACACGGATCCCGCACACGGATCCCGCACACGGATCCCACACACGGATCCCGCACACGGATCCCGCACACGGATCCCGCACACGGATCCCGCACACGGATCCCGCACACGGATCCCGCACACGGATCCCGCACACGGATCCCGCACCCGGATCCCGCACACGGATCCCGCACACGGATCCCGCACACGGATCCCGCACACGGATCCTGCACACGGATCCCGCACACGGATATGGATGAAGTCGCTCTCTCCTAATGTAGTACTAGGATCAAAGGCCAACTTAAAGGTATGATTATCTGCGAAAGCATGTAGATCAGCTCCATCAGGAATTACGTCTTGCAGTGTACTAGCGTAACTCGAGTACAAAACTAGTCCAATACAGGCATATGCCGACTTGAATACTTTTCGCCGACACTGATAATACAGTCCCTAGGTCTTAAATAGTTCTCGAACCAGTATAACGCCTTGCCCCTTCACCATACTTTGCAAACAGGACGTTCAATAAAATGGTATAGTTCACGGTATCGAAAGCCGCACTATAAGCAGATAAGGTCGATAGCTTTTAAAAGCGTCACCTTTTGGTTCTCCATATCCACAAGATGGCATTCATCAATTTCACAAGTATGTCTCGCAACTGTAATTGCTGCGATAGGCAGACTGGTAACCAGGGATAAGCGAATATGTGTCGCAGTGCTGGTTAAACTGAAAGAACTGCCATTTCCAGCACTTTTGATAGGGATGGCAGGTTTGATACAGGTCTACTTGCTAAGGGACCAGATCCAGGCCTAATGATGGTGATGATGATGATGATGACGACGACGACGACGACGATGATGATGATGAATAAATGAACAACAATAACAATAATTGTTATCATAATAACAACAACAACAATAATAATAATAGAAAATGAATGAATAGATACAAAACAACCAATAAAATGAATAATTCAGGTGGATTTGTATGAATGTGGATGGGATAATGCATGCATCATGGAGCCCTGGATGGTTGGACATGATGCAGAGCCGTAATTCCCGGGGGTCAAGGGAGACATATTTTCACTTTTCAGCAGAATTTTACAAATTCAGCACATTTTGTGGAAAATTTACCTCTTTGTTGCCCGTTTGTAGATAAGAGGTTGAGTCCCCTACACCCCTTTTTTCTGGATTGATTACATGGACGCCTGTGTGTGAAAGAGTCAGGGGAAAAAGTATGGAGGGCACTTTGTACGACGTCCTAACATGGTGATAAACAATCGCTCTGAGAATGAAGAGGCGAAAAGAAGAGAAATGACACTTGTATGAAAATAGCCATCATTCATAGCATAAAAAGTTTTTGGAATTTAGTTTTCATTGCTGCTTTTTTCGACACTTAAGTTACTGATCTTTACTAAAAGGAACAAAATAAAACGGAACTTCTCTCCCCTTTAAGTGAAAGGCACTTCTTTGCCCCACGGTGAAGGGCAAGGGCCATCTCCCCCATGGTACAGGCATCCGTGATAGATAGATCGATCATACTTCAATCATAAAGTAGGATATTTCGATAGAACCATCTTACAAGTGTAAAATAGAAATATCATTTAGTCCCTAAATTCCAAGTTCTATGTGAAAAGATGTAAATTGGCATTTATGTTTCTTCTGAAACATTTAAATAGTCCCAGATCGGTTACCGGTCTTCCACGTGTTTCTACGCTTTTTAAGTAGCTTAGTACTGTATTATAGAGTCTTGCAATAGCAATTAATTTCACAATTAAATGAAACTTAAAATGAAATTTCAAATTGAAATTTAATTATAATTCTACCGACTTATTTGCATATGCGAGGGATTACACTGAATCTGCATTAATAGCTGTGCAAAATACACGTTATGCAGAAGGACAATTACGTCCAGTCATTATCTCTCACGGAATTCCCGAGTATTTATGCAAATAAGGAGGAAGAATACATCATTAACTTCCAACACAAAGTGTACGCAGATAAACTGATAAGTGGAATATTCATGTGACGGCATTTCTCTGATAGATAATAGCTTCTTGATGGAATAACAACACCCAAGCAAATGACACGTAGCCTGCTAATCCTCAAATTAATTTTGTCGCAAAAAAGGAGCACTAGCGCGGCGTGAGAAATCCGGCAACACAACAACACAGCTAATAATAGATACGCGCGTACTTTTATACAAACAATCGCCAGGTGTGGGAAGAAATTCCCAAACATTGTTCGGGCGGTTCCACTATAGAGCGGAGGACACATTGTCGAAAAAAAGCAAAAGAGATCAATACTAATCAGAGGGGCAGCTCTGCTATAAAATTATTTAATCCAGCTTCGCATTATCGTAGCTGTAAGGGGGAGGGGTATCGGTAATGACCAATTTAACCGTGAGGGGAGGGGGGTAATCATCAGCAACGTGTCGTAGCTACATTTTGTCAAAGGCATCAATATATTTGATTGAAATATCAAATGAATAATAAAGCAACAGACATTCGCACTTTTTATTCTTATGGACCAAAATTCTTCTAGTTCGCAGAAAGCATCTTCTGTTTTGAACAAAATTTCTTAATGTTCAGACGAAAAATGTCAAATTCTGGATTAAAAATCTTTAACTGTGAACCTAGCATCAATGCTCAATTTTCGAAATGATTACAATTTAGGATCAAAATAATCTTCAGACCCAAAGACCTTCAACTTGGACCAAGATATGGTGAACGTCTTAATAAGATGTATTTTGGAGGGTTTATCCCCCTTCCCCATTCTCCACACTCTTGCCCCCACCCTTCACAGAAACCAAAGGCTTTTTACGTCTCTGTGCGCAGTGGTACCGTCAGGGGTTTGATATTGGGGAGCACAAACCTTTTCGGTATCGGATCAAGAGGCCCGCCTTTGGGCCTCTTGTGGAGTCCAGGAGCAAAGCCCGGTGGGGGTCCAGGGGCTTCTGTCCCGGAAACCTCTCAATTGTTTAAGTTTTAAATTCCCACCAAAGACTGTGCAATACACATGGTACGATCTAATATTACAGCATATGATTTTACAATCCCCCCCCCCTTCCCCGTCACGGTGACGGCACCACTGTCGGCGTGTAGAAACCCAGCACACTGTGCGCAACACTTTATATTAAAAAAATGCATCGATTCACTACCATAATCTGATGATTAACATCAAGTTCTCGGGGAAAAGAATTGAGTAACGAGAAGTGCATGAACGTTGGACTTAAATGATGTAGTTTACGTTATCTCAAAATATCTGGAGAATATATGTTTTATGTACATAAATTTTTATATTCTAAGATGAACATACTTTGATTATTAAATTTTAAAGATAGGTGAGAGGGGGAGGGGGGGTAACTGCCTGAACCTCCGCTATTATACACCGGTGGGACAAAGCATTAAGATAAAGAATATAAATTAGGAATTTCGGCTAGATTTCACGCACATGACCAATAATCAGATAATCATCCACAGCTTTTGCTAATAAGTAACTTCAGCAAACCTTTGTGGGGAAACATTCATATTTCATCAATGAGCAGGTAGCCAGCGACTTACACATTTCGGAATCTGCTAAGAATGAATGTATTTTGAACAATTTGAAATAAATTAATACAATGGGTCTTTCTGTTCACACACAAAAATGCAAACCCATAGCTTTAACTTTTCTCAAAAGGGAAACACGCACTTCAAGACGGGGCAGTTTATCTGTAATCCCTGCAGTGCTTTTTCTTCTGATTCTACGCAAGGGAAAACAGCCCATTCCAAGGGGAAGCAGCCCATTCAAGGAAAACAGCCCATTCCAAGGGGAAACAGCCATTCCAAGGGGGAGCAGACTGTTCGAACTTATTCTATTTTTCAAGGTCTCCTTTTTTGGATTTTGATAGTTCGTTTTAGAGATTTGCAATATAGGCAAATCTCTAAATCGACTACCACAAAAATAAAAAACGAAGATCTTTAAAACAATTAGAAAACAACCGTTCCACAGTTCCATGTTATTTCTCAATGTCATTTAGACATTATCAGACATAGTTATTTTTTCAACTGATTTACAATTTTCCTTTGTAAGTTTTGAAGAAGAAAAAACTTGGTCAATTTTTCAAAACTTTTTCACCTCCTGAGAAAATAGCCGAAACTCATTTATCAACTGTTTTCCAACATTTTCGTAAACAGTTTTTGTTTCGATACTGTTTTGCAACATTTTCATAAGTAGTTTTTGTTTCAACTTTTTTTCCCCTTGTAATTTTCCAGAAAAGAAAAAAAAAAATACAATCAATTTTTCATTATTTTCTGACTATTTCTAAGCCTATTTCTCACAGTCTTAAGGTCTTCCTTTTTTGGATTTTGGTACTTCGTTTTAGAGATTTTGAAAGTCCTCCATCTTCGGTCTTCGTTTTATATACACCCATTGCAGAGTTGTTGACTCGAGTCGCTGACTTGACCTCGAGTCACAAATGGTGACTTGTGACTTGACTTGCAAAAATATGATTTGGTTACAACTCTGACCCATTGCCA
Organism: Chiridota heheva; assembly: GCA_020152595.1. Lineage (NCBI taxonomy): Eukaryota > Metazoa > Echinodermata > Holothuroidea > Apodida > Chiridotidae > Chiridota > Chiridota heheva. Next base: position 2,127,979 of record JAIGNY010000785.1, on the reverse strand, counting down.
AACATGCTTTTCTCTAAAAGGTTTAGTTCATGCGTCGAGCAAGTTTATCTTATATGACTGTATGAAAGAGGATTACAAAAGAAACAAAATTGTGCAGAAACGTTCAAAAATCTCTTTCCGTTAAGGACATATTCAAGTTAAACCTCTGTCTTATCTGTGTATAAATGACTGGTGTAGTAAGTCTACTGTGGAAAGTTGGCGTCTTCATCCTCACATTCTTAACAATTGTGAATGTATTTTAAAGAAAGTGTTTAATTTTCTCTAGGTGGTGTATTATAAATATCCTCCCCGATTTTAAGCCACAAAATCGCAGGACAAAAATATGATAAAATATATAAAGACTTTGAGGAATCTGCGGCTATGACATCACAACTAGTCTGATTTCAGTCGTTTCTACACAAATGGTACGAAACTTTAAACTATGATATCTTCTTAACGGAATAAGATATTTGAATGCTTTCTTCACTATTTTGTTTCTTTTGAAGTCCTCTTTTATATTAAGATAGACTTGCTTGACCCTACGCCCCGCCACTGTAGTATCTATGCAAAGACATTTCCCTTAAACGAAACACACAAGGATTTTCAGTTTTTCATGTATGATATAGAAAATGTTTAGAAACAAAGTGGTGAAAATATTATGTTCATATCTTATTCCGTTCAGAAGTTATAACAATTTAAAAAGTAGAAAAATGTTCTTAAAAACACCTCGTACAGTATATGTCCTTCAGCTTGGTGATGTCATCAAGGCAATTCCAGCACAGTTATATATTTCTGATAAATTTAATCACACGTTTTTTACATTATCGGACAGCATTTTTGGTTCAATATGGAATATAGAATTTACAAGAAAACCTTTTTCTTTTCTTGGTGTACATCATTTACAATGAAAAATTAAAATTAAAATTGTTTTTAAAGAAAACAAAAGATTTTTTTGAAATTGTCTTATGACATCACAAATGTTATCAATCAATCACTTTTGTGCAAATTCAAAAATATTTTAAAATTTCGTAACTTCTAAACGGAATAAGATCACATTTACAAATGAGAAAATAAAATATAGAATTGTTTTTAAAGAAATACAAAAGACGTTTTGTTGAAATTGTCTCTATGACATCACAAATGTTGCCAATCAGTCACTTTTGTGCAAATTCAAAATTATTTTAAAATTTCGTAATAAGATACCAATTTGTTTCTAAGATTTGTCTCTATCATGTATGGAAAATGAAAATTGACGGGAATATTTCTTTAAATTCCAAGTTACATTCCTTCTCTACCAGTCTACAGATTCTGAAATTTGCAACTTGCTGCAGCTTTTGATTAAACAGGAGAATACCGGGGGAATAGAGGGGCATTTTTGTCTCTTGCATAAATTGGACAAAATATGTCGCCCATACAAAGTTTTTTTTTATGGGGAACGTGCCCAGGAGAGCGATCTCTCTTTCCCTCGTTGCGCCGCCACATGTTTAGTGGTGATAAGATGTCACTCTTAGTCTCTGGGCTCAACGATGATCATCATATCTGTACAAGCCATGTGTTATACAGGTATAACATTGTAACACATGATAATTTGCATTCAGCATAAAAAAACTGAGAAAGGCAAACTTACTTCTACGGCTTCATTAAAATGGCGTACTTAATACTTATCCAGAATCGCAGTATTCAGCGTCCCTAACTTCTATGCACTCAAAGTTACGCACAGTACCAGGTGCACTGTCAGGATGCTTTTGTTATGCAAATTTTTGATAAGCTTTATACCATAAACACAATACTTCGTGATTTTGTAAAAGAATTCTATGCACTATTGTGAAGTTTGCCAGTTTTTGGCTAAACCAGAAATCTCTAAATAACTGGGATTCCTGGTTAAACTGAGTTTTTAAATTGATAGAATTGCTTATATTAGACGATTCCACACATAGGCCTACACCAATGAGCTACTACGAACCCTTCTTGGCTAGTGGTGATGGTGGTGTGAGGGGGGGATTGCTTCGGTAAATGGAAAATTTGATAATCAATTTGTGTTCAACTTTAAAGTAAAATTGGTCCATAAACTAATACAAAAAATGACGGACTATCGATTAAGAAAAATAGGTATATTTTAGATCACGAGCAGTGGCAAAGCCATCATTAAAAAACTGGTCTGAGAAGGTCCTAAACTCATCCCATAACAAAGTATTCAGAATAGCCCATTCTCAGATATTTAAAAAGCAAAGTTTTCCCCATTTTTTTAAATTTCCTCGAAAAAGTGGGGCCGGACCCCCTCCCCCAACGCCCCAGCGCCCCCAGCGTCCCATGTCAAATTACCCCCTCCCTCCCCCATGTCAAATATCTTCGTACGCCGCTGCTCTTGCCCTCTCTTTGCAGCCACTGGCAAGTCTGACTCTGATGTTATATGATTTTCTGTCGTGGCCCTCAGAACGCGACAGGTCTAGTATTGTAAACTTCATGCTCAAAATCCGCCAACTTTTACTTGAGAACTATATATATTTTTAATTTGATTAAAAAGAGAATATTGATTTCGAATTAAGTGCTATTTATTGAAGGTTGTATTTTAATGTTTACTATGCTACAATCAATTTCAGCAACGCTAATTATAGAAACTTATGACGTTGTTTTTATTTACCAAAGTCGTGTAAATTAGCAACGTTGAGGAATGTAGACGAAAAGTTCCGGTGCCAATCCAATATTCCAATAGCCAGGTCTAAGAAGTGACACAAAAATGGTATTATTTAGACATTTTTACTGTTTCAAAAACATAATAGAAAATATTTATTACACCAAAATATTTTTGAAGAGTCACAAAGAGATAGTGAAGGAGAATATATTATTTGAAATGAATGAGGCTAGTCTCACGGACCATGACGGATGTAGTAAGATAAACATCGCACTCCGGTAGCCTGAGGTACATGCTAGGCAATACTTGTAGTACTTGTATAGCAGCCACGTAGTGGCTATAACGTATGATACGGTCAAAATGTTGACTACACCGGATGCAGTTCTGAAACTTAATGAGCTAAGTTAACAGGTTAAGAAATTGTTAGCGTCCATCACACACACTGTAATTTTGCAGCCTGTCAAATTCGGCGTGGGTAGAATGTATTTCAGGAGAACCAAGTTGCAGATCGATCGTTTATGCTATAAAATTGCATCTATTTTATTTTATAATGAATAAATTAAAACCTACATAACTTTTAACTTTGTCCTCTTTCTTTAAGGGTCGTGTCTAGCTTTTCGTTTTTGAGGGGGCTTATTCCCCCCCCCCTCTTAAAAAAACAAGAAAAAAAAAAAACACTGAATACTGTTTTCAGAATAGGACATGCTTTATTTTGTAAAAATTTTTCCTGGAAATTGAACAAAATTTCCCGGAAATTAAAGAAAATTCCCAAAAAATAAAGGTTTATCCCGAAATTGACGAAGATTTCCTTCAAATTCATGAAAATTTCGCAGAAGTTGAATGTTTTTGTTTAGGGGAGGGGGGAGGGGAGGGGATAAGAATTTTTAAGGGCGAAGCCCTTCCCCCTTAAGACACCCCACTTCTTTCTTTATTACTATCCATACAACAAATTAAATGCCACGACAGCCCTTTTTTAAAGGGTTTTCTTGTATCACTTATGAAAGATCTGATAAATAAAGTGGTATAGCATAGGCCTATATGCTAACATGTAGTAATGATTGAGCTTGTATTTGTAATAGTACACCGCTACCACGATAACATCTGTTATTCTTAAATAAAAGGAGTGCATTTTTGTCTCAGCTTTATGAGTCTGAATCTATTGTTTCTTTACAAAACGGTGAAAAATCAGCTGTAATTGAACACTTGTGGATTTTTTCTTGCGCAACTAAATTTTAGGGGATATTTTGGACGTTAGGAAGCGAAGAGAATCGGTCTGTTATCTTTTCTTCCGGAGTCGGGAAGTTATCTCCAAACAGTCAAGCTTACTCATTACAGGTAAGCCTACTGAAGCTTCTGTATAACTTTCTACACTTATATTTCTAGCTGAGTTCAGTGTTACTTACTGTAACTTGTTACATTGCAAACATGGTCAAAATATCAATGCGGATTCAAGAAAATTTGTCACCTTTTCTTGTAATGTTGAATTGAGACTACAGTACTACTACTAGAGTAACAGTTAGAGAAAGTATCTTGAAAAAATAAATATGATTGAAGACCAATAGCTAGTAACACAGCTTGCAAAAACATCAGAACACATTGCCTTCCCCACATAAAAAAAAAAGCATTTCTGACCAACAAATTAGACAAAATGGTGGCCATTTTGAAGGATGTCTAGAACACCTATGGCCTTTAGAAGTCCACTATACATTTAAAGTTGCTTTGGATGTTAAAGCAGAGCAATGATGGCCATGCTTCAAATGACAACCATAAAGGTCATACAGGCTGCCTAATGTCAGTAACTAGAATCCAACACACTTCTGAAGATATACCCTTCCATGATCTCGAAGGCAGAGTTGTAGTTGGTTTTGAGGGGACAGAAGTCCTATTTGTTTTTAATAAGATGCTATTTCATGATTGGAGGCCTGTTACTAGGAGTAAGAACTTATCCTTTTCTTCGCAGGCATAGTCGTAGTGATGGTATAGGAACTTGTTCTTTGTTTGCAGGCGCAGTCATAGTGCACAAAAACGATGCAACATGAAGATTATTATTAGTGACTGTGCCTGTGCAGGCATAATGGATACTTTTAATTGATTCTGCAGTTAAGCCTAGGCTGCATAAGAAAAACCTACAATCTTGGACACAATTGTTTCCGCACTTTCCCCTGTGCCTCATTTCAATGATGCTTGAAACAAAAGTGTCCTGGGATGATCCTCTTCAACTCTAACATTGTGGTGGGGTAGAAGGGGACTACAATTATGACAACTAATTTTATCCAAGATTATCTGAGTGTATGTTTTGGACTGAAAAGAATTAAAAGTTAGTCGGATGTCAAATTGTATGTATTATATTGTTTTTTTTGAAGGAACAGAAGAATATAAAACATTTGAAAATTTAGTAAGGGACTTACGATGAACTATATTCTCTGCATTTTTTGTTGAGTTACCAGGGTGGGTGGGGGAGGGGGTGGGGTGATTATGAAGGGTCAAAGATATTCATCAGTTAGTGGTAATTTTTCTCATGACTTTGAGCATGTGAAAACGGGAATGTAGAAAACATGCCATTTCAATTATTTTTTTTTCAAATCTTTATTTGCACCTTTAGTTTGATTTGTTTTCTCCTTTCTGCCCAGTTTCCCCTTTCCCAACTATCTCTGTCCTAACCCTTTCACCTTAAATTTTTAACACTCTCTTTTAAACATCAACAAGCCAAACCATTTAAAGTGCATTGAAGAAAACATTCTTGGTCATGGAGAAAGGCTTATATTTATAATCCTTCAGAAGAACTTCCAGGGATCTGTGTGTAAATGACAAGTTCAATATCATAAAATATCTTTGCAAACAATTCAAAATCCGCCTCCCAATGTACAGTACATGTAAGTGTAAACATTATGAAAAAGTTGTACAACTTTGCAAAATATGCCTTTGCAAAATATGATTTAGTTCCAATTAACCACAAAAAAGAGATAAGACTAAATGATATCATTACAAAAATATATTTGTGGTTCCTTGGTCATGGTTGCGGAGAGTACACACTATATCTGTGGTGCGTTAGTGGTGCATTGTACATAACCTTCAAATTGTTTATGTTTGAGAAAAGGATTGGACATCGAAAACACCTGTGAGTAACTGTGTCATGATTATTTATGATTGAAATTTTTACACTGCTTTCATGATGGTTAAATATTGGAAACGTTCACCATTTTACCTGAAATGTATCCGATGTAATAATGTATTTCTACCCCCTCCTCCGCCCACTTACACACACCTTTCTGTATCACACCTTCATGATAAAGCGTCATAAATGATAAATTACAAAGATTCATTTAATTGATTCTATTCTAAGGAGAATAGATAGCTCAGTTGGCAGAGCGCATGGCTGAGATGCTGGAGGTACTGGGTTCAAGCCCTTGTCAGGTTCAACTTGATTTTCCAGATACACCTACTCATTTAGCATTCAGCTGTTGAGAAAAGGGACAAATGGCGCACACAGTCCTCGGAGGGGACGTTAAGCTACCGGTCACCCCTACCTGGTTCTCTGAAGAGGCAGAGAAGAGAAGCGTGAAAACGCGGTGTTCATTTTCCTTCTCAAGTACTAATTTTTTTCTTTTTAAAGTAGAAAATGCGGCATATAAATTCCACCCCTCCCCAAATCAATTGAAAAGGTGAAATCCCACCAGATTCTGCACAAAAAATGGACAAATAACTGAAAAACAAATGACATCGTATAAAACCCAAACCATCAAATGCGAAGCCCAGATAATATAGTCAAAGTATATATGTCATTGTATTTCAGTAGTGTACCTCTCTTGTGTATTTTTGGACCCCTCCCCTATTCAATCATAAATATCCCCTAACAACATCAACAACTGTTTGGACCCTCCCCTATTCAATCACATGTCTCTCCCCTACTTACATACATCTTGTATTGTTTGGACCCCTCCCTCTTTTTCAATCACTATTTACACCCTTCCTGCCATCCATAGAACCATATGTACTGACAAGGAACTAATGCCAAACGTCAAATGAGTGAATATAAGAAGAATTTCTTTCCGAGGTAACAATAATTCCCAAAATACATTTTATTAATTTAAATAGTTTACAAAAGTGAATATATGCAAACTTACTACCAATTGTTGTTTCTAGCTTTAATGTATATTTTGACAATTTCTATCTTTATATTTTTCAGCAATATAAAATTAAGAGAGGTACCCAATCAATCAACAACTGACTACATTCCTGAAATACAACATTCATTATTTTAATTTCATGCCAAAAACCTAAACTCTTCTATTGTGCATTATTTGATCCATTTCCAGGTATACCTGTGATAATCCTGTGAACTCCTACAATCTTGGACACAATAGTTGCCACACTTTCCCCTGTGCCTCGTTTCAATGTTGCTTGAAACGAAAGTGTCGCGGGATGATCCTCTTCAACTTCAACATTGTGGTGGGGTACAAGGGGATTACAATTGTGACAACTAATTTTGTCCAAGATTGTAGTTAATGTTACAACCCAAGTACACGTATGTTATCACTTGGACATTTGTGTTGTGTACTTAGCCTAGATTGTTGCAGATATTATGTTTCCAATTCGAGTCACACTTCAGCAAAATGCATTTTCCAAAATGTGAAAACTTCCTTTGTGCAGAGTCTGGTGGGATTTCACCTTTTCATTTGATTATCCAAAAGAAATTCATTAGTTGACTTTTAACAGAAGAATTTCATACCCCTAGCTTGACTTAAAAAATATAATGCGTGTCTTGTATAAGCTTTTTATACAGCCTCTTTGGATTTGAATATTCATAGCTTTACTACAGGGTAGGGTTCTTAGCCGGTTGTTAGAACTTGACAAATGCACATGAAGTTTATTTCGTTAGTAATTTTTCTTGTAAACATATTCACCCAATGAACTTTGCTTGGAGTTGGCGTCTTATCACGGTTGGAATGCATTTCAGTGGTCATTTGGTAATAAATCAGTGATGACTTCGTACGTCAAGTCTTACTGTATAGGGTTTTACGGGGGGCTGTACCAAGTGTGTGTACACTACTACACTTGGCATACCTAATTGTACTGTACCTGCAGCAAAGCTGAGGGAATTATACAATAGTATAGTCAAATATTGATTCATGATAAAACTTCAAGCTAAACTCTAACCTCTTAAAAGGTTGTTCATAAACATCAGACATTCATGAATCCAAATAATGCACTTTGATTAAAGGATTTATTCTTATTTGGACATACAGTAATAATTATGACTTTTGTTCTTAACAGTTGTGTTCAGTGTTAGCTCTACTATCTTTGAAAGAAACTGTAGTTTTGTGAGTTGTGCCAACTAATCCCATTACACACAACAACAGTCACACCATAGCGCTAGCATTATTGCATAATCATTTTTTTGATGCAAGATGACATGTACTACTGAAAACATTGTTTGAATTAAAGAAAATTACTTCATAGAATTGAATATAGTCAGTTCCCAGCCTCGCGAAAAGTTGTTTATTCTCTTCTGTGCGTATTCCGCCCACTTGTATTTATGAATATATAATGAGCTGAAACATGCTGTTTTTCGAAGGTGATTACAGCTTTGTTGCGACAAAAAATGTTATGTATACATGAAATTTAGGCAGATAAAGGGTTGAAAATACTATCCATTAATATTTGAAGAAATAATTTGAGCAAAAAATAATGAAATTTGGACGGATTTAAAACAATTTCATATTTGGAAAAAACGGGTACCAAGAAATGTGTTCACAAACCACATTTCTAGTTTTGTGTCCTTTACATATGTGATAGAAAAATTCATTTTCTATTTAAATCTATTAAGATAAGCATGAAAATCAGAAGAATCCGGTCAGGGGTTTGCAATTATGCACCGATTTCCAGCGGCCAAGTCGATTTTGCTAATATCGTAAGATTCATATCATGATTGGACAATGTGCAGTCACGTGATGTTGTTTACATCTGTATAGTAATCTCGCATGTCAGCATGTGCATGCTGTATACATACAGTATGATGAATTGGCATTCACATGAAATAGCCACAAACCCTTTGTAATCCCCCTGATAACGTGTTTCTTTGAAATAACAAACAGTATATGCTTCAGATTACGTGGGAATCTTAATTGTATTTCAAATTCAGAATAAAAGGAATGATATTTAGTGACGACAGAGCTCCTTGAGCCAACTGAATACAGTCAGTGTATGTAGGGTTTTGATAAGTAGAACCTTGGTGTATGCAATGTGGTGTCAATACTTATTTCCTCAAATTCAGCCTGTGCAGTAGTATTTTTACTATTCTTTTGCTATAATTCATAGGGTTAAATACATTTATATTTGCTTATACTGCTAAAATACCATTTCACCAGAGATTACCAATCCGAATTAACAAATCCCTGATTTCATGCACTTTCTTGTTGCTTTGGTATGAATTTTCCTCAGCATGAACTATGGATTGGACTCTGCCTCCTCTGACAAAATTTTAAGTTTAGATTATTTTGGTAATTTACTACGATAGTGATTTAATGAATTATGGCAATTAAAATTACATGGATTCAAGCATAACAAAAAGTATTCAATTTGTTTTTATGGACATGGGGATGAATCTGGCAGGAAATCACATTCAGATGGTCAGAAAAATACTGGCTCGTAGTGTGAGAATGACCTTTAAACCCAAACACTGAAAAAACAAATTGCCCTGGAAAATCACGTAATTCACAAAATAGTCTAAAACTTTGCATAACAGCGGTCAATAATCATGTACCCGCTGTATGAATATGTAGAATACTTTAGTTGTATGGCCAATAATGGTATTCTATAAAAGGACCACATGTACACTTTAACCAGTGTTCTATATCGGGCCTATCCATACTTGCACAATGGCATTAACTTGCAACAATGAAAATTGATAATGCTATTCAGAGGAGAAGACACTTTCTCTTCAACATTTGATTTACTTCTGATACTGACAATTGATATACCCTTGAACAGAGTACACAGATACAGCACTGTATGTTCTTCAGCTGTTCCAGAGAGTAATATAAAAAGAATCACAATAACTTAAAATTGATTAAAAACAATCCCCATGCAAGGTAGGCCTACATATGAATATATGTAGTGCCACTTGAATTTTGTTAACAGAAATTATCAATGAAACACTCAATAGGAAAAATGAAAACACATACACATAAACAGAAAAAGTTTTCACAACCACTCAGATCATATTTGAGTCCTATAAAAGCTAAGGCTTAAACTAGCAAATAATCCGCAGTCTATAGATATGTAAGTCTTGAAGTATTTCCTCATTTTCTAATGTGGTATTTTAAGACAATTATAAAAAGATGGCACACCAACATGGCAACACACTAGGTTGATATTGAAAATAACCTGATTGTTAATTCTATCCTGTAAACATAGAACCTAGATCCATGGTTGATTTGTAACTATGGACACACTATTCTCATTTTTACAACAGACCTTGCTCACACTTCAACTTAAATAATGATAAAAAATCACTGGTCTTTCAATCACTATTACAATACATTTCAAATATGCTTATGGTGAACAATCATTTTGTTTCAATGCTGCACATATTAAAACAAATCAAATGACTGCTGCTAGGCCCTAGGCTAGGTCAGCGTATAATAAATAAGGTGGATACAATATAATAAATCATATTCTAACTTCTACACGAACTTACTCTTGATCTGTTAATTGCGATAAAAATCCTCATAAAATTTAATGCTAATCTCTGTAATGGTGGCCAATTTCAATTCCAAAATACTGTCAATAATCACCACCGGGCCCATACAAATTAAGCTCATTGCATCGTTTAATGAATTATTGATAAATTTAGCCTAAATCTGAAGGAATCCTCTCAGGGGTTCGGCATTTTGTCCCAAAATTTGGCCAATATTGAAGTACACAAAATTCAAACAACAATTACGCAAAATTAGAAATCATAAAATGTGGAAAATTTGGTATCATTCAAGAAAAAAAAAAATCAACCAACTCCTTCCTAGCTTACCATCTTCACTGCTATAATGTTGTCAGGTGACACCCCATGTGATAGAAAACTATGTCATCAAGTGATAAGTTTCGCGAAAACTGCGAAATTCTGAAAGTGGGCAGAATCCTGGTCAAAGAGAATGACATCACAGCTCCTCATTAACGCGAGGCTGGGAACTGACTGAATAGCATTAAAGTTTGTAGACAAATCTTAGTCTACACTCATTCACGAAGTAACCTAATTTTGAATCTTAAGTACCTCCCCTTCTTGATGAAAGATAGACCTTAACCAGTGAGCAACTTTATTATTGCCCAATCTTGTTTTTATGTACACCAATAACTAGTTGCACAATTTGTAAATTAGCAAAAATTTGCAGTGAGGTATTTGCGTATGTGATCAATCCACATATAAGACCCATATAACAGGCACACACTGTAAATGTAATGAATAGAGGACACACCCCCTCCAAGAAAACAAATTACTGTATTTGACGTATTAAGCGCCCCTGTTCTAATAAGCGCCCCTGTTCTAATAAGCGCCCCTGTTCTAATAAGCGCCCACCCAACTGACAACATTTGATTAATCAATTTGAAGACTTAGAATAAGTTTTGTTACATTATTTGCTTATTTTGACATAATGTATTAGTGGTGGTTTTGTGGACCTGGGCTAGTATAGAATGAATAGCATATGCACTGTACACGACCCATAGCATGGGTTCTTAAATATAGATTTTGGGCCTAAAAAGTGGTGCAATTCTATTTTCATAAGCGACCGGGTGCTTATTACGTCAAATACAGTATTTTTCTTTTAAACCATAAGCAAAACAACATAATCACAACCTTCCCCCGGTGTCTGAGCAAATGTTATATCCATACATACTGTAGGGCACTTACATAATACTAACAGAAACCCCAGTGTCTGACTGTAATACATTTGGTGGTATGACCCAACATGCAACAAACAATATAATTTTCTGAATATGTACTAAAATATGATTGGAACTATTAATCTTCATTATAGAGTTTCTGCTGTCTAAATGAGATGAATATTTCAATTGAAAGTAAATAAAATATTGGAAAACAACCATTCAAGTTCAGAGCAATGTCAAATCATCCTCCTCCCTTTAGTTAATCACAACATGGTAATGCCCCATTCAACAATACCCTGTAAGAACACCCTTTGAAGTCTTTAGTTAATCACAACATGGTAAAGCCCCCATTCAACAACACTAGTAAGAACACTCTTTAAAGTTCAGCAAATCAACGTACCACCACTTGCAATTAAACGAGCGTATTTCCTCCTTAGTTCATATTGCCCTTGCATATAGTATTGTTCCTTGGATTTTAATAAAAAAGAATACCAAAACATAACTACATAGGTAGAAAACCCATTTACAAAACGTGTGTTATCTTATGATATGCATGTAAGGTTATTTATATGTGATTATCTTATGATATACATGTAAGGTTATTTATATGTGATTTTCTTATGATATACATGTAAGGTTATTCATGTGATTATCTTATGATATACATGTAAGGTTATTCATGTGATTATCTTATGATATACATGTAAGCTTATTTATATGTGATTATCTTATGATATACATGTAAGGTTATTTATATGTGATTATCTTATGATATACATGTAAGGTTATTTATATGTGATTATCTTATGATATACACGTAAGGTTATTTATATGTGATTTTCTTATGATATACATGTAAGGTTATTTATTTGTGACTATCTTATGATAAACATGTAAGGTTATTTATATGTGATTATCTTATGGTATACATGTAAGGTTATGTATATGTGATTATCTTATGATATACATGTAAGGTTATTTATATGTGATTATCTTATGATATACATGTAAGGTTATTTATATGTGATTTTTTATGATATACATGTAAGGTTATTTATATGTGATTATCTTATGATACACATGTAAGGTTTTTATATGTGATTATCTTATGGTATACATGTAAGGTTATTCATATGTGATTATCTTATGATATACATGTAAGGTTATTTATATATGATTTTCTTATGATATACATGTAAGGTTATTTATATGTGATTATCTTATGATACACATGTAAGGTTTTTTATATGTGAAAAAAAGTTCTGCTCTTGTCTCCCAAAAACTATGCTGTAGTGTACTAAGATAAAAGTATATCTTGCTCATTGCTCTTGGAGTGAAAGCTGCCCTCACTGTAATGGACTATCTACTGATGATGAGATAGACTAGCTAATGATACTGTAATACCGTGGTGGTGCCAGAAACTTTCCAACAAAGGTCCAAGTAATCCATAAGGGAGGTCCAAGCTAAATATTGATGGTACTTATCTATTGGACTGGGGGCTGCCAAGGGCCCCTGTTCAGGGTTCATTAGGCAAAGGGGTTAAAAATAATGTTTTTAGGCCAAATGTTTTATGTCACTGCAATAAGAATAGCCACCAAATCTTGTGTGTACCAGGATTGGGTTTAATATGAACCTCAATACCAGAGAAGAACGCTGCCAATTCAATTCCCCTACGTCAACCTACACTTAAGGTCAAATTTTGCTTACTACGCAATCACAATGGCGGTTTCCCTATAGTCGGTGATAAAAATAACCTTCCAATTACATATTAGGTTGTCTCTTGTATAACGGGCTGCATTTATTGTGATGTGAGTCATTGGTAAAAAGAGAGTCCTTGATCAGATCAGTACCTTAAGGTGCGCCCGATGGCAGGGGGACACCACCACTGAAATAATAGCTTAGAGACTGATGCTCATTTGGACTAGCTACTGATGATGTTATGGAATAGCTAGTGATGCTGTAATGGACTGACTTCTAATGTTGTTGTTTTGAACTAGCTACTAATGTTGTTTTAGACTAGCTACTGATGTTGTTTTGGACTAGCTTCTAATGTTGTTTTAGACTAGCTACTGATGTTGTTTTGGACTAGCTTCTGATGTTGTTTTGGACTTGCTACTGATGTTGTTTTTGGACTAGCTACTAATGCTGTTTTAGACTAGCTTCTAATGTTGTTTTGGACTAGCTACTAATGTTGTTTTAGACTAGCTACTGATGTTGTTTTGGACTAGCTTCTAATGTTGTTTTGGACTAGCTTCTAATGTTGTTTCGGACTAGCTACTAATGTTGTTTTGGACTTGCTACTGATGTTGTTTTGGGACTAGCTACTAATGCTGTAATGGACTAGCTACTAATGTTGTAATGGACTAGCTACTAATGTTGTTTTGGACTAGCTACTAATGTTGTTTTGGACTAGCTACTGATGTTGTTTTGGACTAGCTACTAATGTTGTTATGGACTAGCTACTAATGTTGTTTCGGACTAGCTACTGATGTTGTTTTGGACTAGCTACTGATGTTGTTTTGGACTAGCTTCTAATGTTGTTTTGGACTAGCTACTAATGTTGTTTTGGACTAGCTACTAATGTTGTTTTGGACTAGCTACAGATGTTGTTTTGGACTAGCTTCTAATGTTGTTTTGGACTTGCTACTAATGTTGTTTTGGACTAGCTACTAATGCTGTTTTGGACTAGCTTCTAATGTTGTTAATATTGTTTTGGACTAGCTACTGATGTTGTTTTGGACTAGCTTCTAATGTTGTTTTGGACTAGTTACTGATGTTGTTTTGGTTTAGCTTCTAATGTTGTTTGGACTAGCTACTAGTGTTGTTTTGGACTAGCTACTAATATTGGTTTGGACTAGCTTCTAATGTTGTTTTGGACTAGCTACTAATAGTGCTTTAAGTGATTACTGATGCTGTTTTGCTATGTACTTAAAATGTACAGTATGCATGTTCATTGTTGTTGTCCATTGCAGGGCACCAGTCAACACTGACCATCAATTAATCAACCTATTTGGGATCATCATATCTGCAATTAGGTAGTTCTCATTTTTAGTCGCGTTACCCCAATATATAAATAGTATCCCAGGTATAACCCAGAGATTTGCACTATACCCCATGCATGAAAGTGCTTATGACTGCATAAAAGCATCATGATGCTTTATTCTAGACGCGCAAGCCTGTTCTTGTTACATCACCAATAAGAGCGTACTTTGATGTAGCTGTTTCTCCACTAGTGCATTTCATTTTTTAAATTTAAGTTTTAACTTAACAGTTTCGTGTTGAATGTCTGCACTGAAGAAGGGCCTAGGAAGCCCAAAAATTTTGTATTTTGATAAATCTTTGTTGACGGAATTTGACATACCTTGTTTTCTATTTTCTTATGCATATTTGTATGTCAACATGCTTTATATACATATGTTTACAATATTTGTTGTTGAATACGTGATACTGCAGGTATCAAAATGTACTTCTTTTATAAATATCGTACTTTTGGTATCTGTCATACTGCAGTAATGGTTTTTGGTTGATGGGCTGCACACCCCTACCACGTTTAATGTCAGCAAGTATTGTCATTAAATTGATAGCCATATGACTTTGTATTGAAATGATATGAGAATGATATCGTCTCAAATACAATTAACTTCCTTTTTGTGCCTTAATTTATCATCATGCAGTTTTCAAGAAAACAATTTTTTTTAACATCACATGAGTGGGTACTAAATTGCATCAAAAAATATGTTTGAGTAGGTACGGCCGGTACTGTACTTACAGTTGTACTAAATTGGATGTTGTGCATTTAGCAAACCCCTATGGCTTAGTACAGAGTGTCATTGACCAAAAAAGGACATTTACAAAGCATCAAGGGCACGTTGAGCGCAGATTTCAGTGCACTTTAATTTTGAATATAAGAGTAATTATTACAACAAGTACTGTCCCTGCAGCGTTTTGTATTGGTGAACTGTAATCAGCATGAAAAGAAAGCAAAATATTTCTCAAAAGTATATTTTTATGAACAAAATAAAGATTGCTTAGAGAAAAGGGGCAGGGTGGAACACCCTTCTGGAAATAGAAGCTTGCTTACTTTAGGTTAAAGGGTAAAATATTATTACCCAATTTAGAATGTGGCTCTCTTGCAGCACAAATTGTTCCACATGTAAAATATCAAAGTAATATTGCCATGTTTTTTTGTAACCTTTCGTAACAAAGAGAACAATTTTAGAAACAATTTAGTACAAAAATTATGTTGATTTGTTGTTATTCCTACCCGAAGATATTCAAATTTTAAGGTTCACATAAAATGCCAATAAGCAAATAGAAAAAGGCTCAGTATGACATCACAGCAACACATTCTCCCACAAAGTTGATATATTTCATTAATATCTATCATCCTTCTTTATTCGTAAAACCTGCTAGAAAAATAAATTGAGGAAAGTTAGGTATTTATATACATTGCTAAATATACCCGACTTCAATAACTTCAGAAAAATTGTTTATAATCATACAGAAACAACCAATTAACGTTGTTGAAAATTGTTCCTAACCATACAGAAACAACCAATTAACGTTCAAAGAAATACATAAGCATTTGTAATGGAATTGCCTTTATGACATCAAAAACGAATTCTTCATACTGTACCAAAACTTTTAAAATGCAATTGGGAAATCTTTAAAAATCCATATCTTCGGAACGGAATATGATATCAACCTGATTTTTGTACCAAATTGGCTCTAGAAGTATGCTCTTTCAAATATAATTAAAACAATAACCCCATGGGAATATTCCTTTAAGTACTGTAGTACGGGTAAAATAGCCAGTCTGTGACTTGTAGCCATTGAAAGCTTACATGTTTGGAATCCAATGACGGAAAGTGATACTGCTGTTAATTTGAATAAGTACACTCACGCTTGCCTGTAAGAAAATAATAAAAGAGGTGGAATTACAATGGTGAGCAGCGATCAATATTAGAGTTAGAAAGAAAGGAGTACACTCACGCTTGCCTGTAAGAAAATAATAAAAGAGGTGGAATTAACTATGGTGAGCAGCGATCAATATTAGAGTTAGAAAGAAAGAAGTACACTTACGCTCGCCTGTAAGAAAATAATAAAATAGGTGGATTACTGTTGGTGAGCAGCTATCAATATTAGAGTTAAAAGGACCTTTAGCATATTTTCTGGACATTTTTACCATTACCATTTTACTCTTTTGGGAGATTGTTTGACCCAGCAACCCTTCCCCTCCCCCCCCCTCCCCTAACCCCTAAATGTAAACAAATCTTTCAATAAACAGTCCATTGTAATCTCCCTTTTGGGAGAACAAAATCTTCTCTTAAATGGGCGAACTTAAATGTAAAACAGTCTCCCATGATGCAACATTACCCACAAGCCTCTGTATATGCCCCATAATTGTAATACAACTAATTCATAACACAGCCTCTGGAGTTCTTCATAATGAGCCTAAAAGGTTGATTGTTGAATATCCATAAAGAGTATAATTAGAGGTAGATAAAAGCAGATCTACGAATATGATTCGGCAGTCTGTTTTTGTGCAAATCCATGAAAAAGATTTGACCTGCATAATGACCTTTATTGTTAGATAAATTACGGTCGTTTAGTCTGTTAGTTATCGTTAACAATATGCAATGTTTTAGCATTGTAAGACGGGTACTAAAAGCATGTAATGTAATATATTTGAGTAGATTTTCGTGATTATTTTGACAAGGAGCTTTGTCGTTCGCCTCATTTACTTTTAGTTGATAATTTAAAAGGAGTATTTTTCAAAAAGAATTGAACTCTACCTATTTTCCTTCATTTTGTGAAAAACCTGTAATATTTTTTGGATGCAATTGACTCTTTTAGAAACCATATGGCACACACTTTGTATAATCATGGACAAATGGGAAGGGAAGGATGGTTGACAGATTTGCGATGAAATTTTATGTTTAAATAACTGGCTTTTTTATGTAAAAAATACATCATGCAACACATGCACTGCATGTGCATTGATTGGTTCCGTATGGAAGCCAGAAGGCCCGCAATGTACAATTCACTGGCCCGTGGTATACAATTCACTGGCCAGTGGTGTACAATTCACTGGCCCGTGGTGTATAATTCACTGGCCCGTGGTGTATAATTCACTGGCCAGCGTTGTACAATTCACTGGCCCGTGGTGTACAATTCACTGGCCCGTGGTGTATAATTCACTGGCCAGCATTGTACAATTCACTGGCCCGTGGTGTACAATTCACTGGCTCGCGGTGCATAATTTACTGGCCCGCGGTGCATATTTCACTGGCTCGTGGTGCATAATTCACTGGTCCGTAGTGTACAATTCACTGGCCAGCAATGTACAATTCACTGGCCCGTGGTGCATAATTCGGGGCCAGCGGTTTTAATTCACTGGCCAGCGGTGTACAATTTACTGGCCCGTGGTGTATAATTCACTAGTCCGTAGTGTACAATTCACTGGCCCGCAATGTACAATTCACTGGCCCGCAATGTACAATTCACTGGCCCGTGATGCATAATTCACTGGTCCGTAGTGTACAATTTACTGGCCCGCAATGTACAATTCACTGGCCCGCAATGTACAATTCACTGGCCCGTGGTGCATAATTCACTGGTCCGTAGTGTACAATTCACTGGCCCGTGGTGTATAATTCACTGGCTCGCCGTGCATAATTTACTGGCCCATGGTGCATATTTCACTGGCTCGTAGTGCATAATTCACTGGTCCGTAGTGTACAATTTACTGGCCCGCAATGTACAATTCACTGGCCCGCAATGTACAATTCACTGGCCGTGGTGTATAATTCACTGGCTCGCGGTGCATAATTTACTGGCCCGCGGTGCATATTTCACTGGCTCGTGGTGCATAATTCACTGGTCCGTAGTGTACAATTCACTGGCCAGCAATGTACAATTTACTGGCCCGCAATGTACAATTCACTGGCCCGTGGTGCATAATTCACTGGTCCGTAGTGTACAATTCACTGGCCCGCAATGTACAATTCACTGGCCCTTGGTGTATAATTCACTGGCTCGCGGTGCATAATTTACTGGCCAGCGGTGCATATTTCACTGGCTCGTGGTGCATAATTCACTGGTCCGTAGTGTACAATTTACTGGCCCGCAATGCACAATTCACTGGCCCGCAATGTACAATTCACTGGCCCGTGGTGTATAATTCACTGGTCCGTAGTGTACAATTCACTGGCCCGCAATGTACAATTCACTGGCCCGTGGTGTATAATTCACTGTTCGTAGTGTACAATTCACTGGCCCGCAATGTACAATTCACTGGCCCGCAATGTACAATTCACTGGCCCGTGGTGTATAATTCACTGTTCGTAGTGTACAATTCACTGGCCCACAATGTACAATTCACTGGCCCATGGTGTATAATTCACTGGCCATGGTGTATAATTCACTGGCCCGTGGTGTATAATTCACTGGTCCGTGGTGTATAATTCACTGCTCGCGGTGTATAATTCACTGCTCTCGGTGTATAATTCACTGCCCTCGGTGTATAATTCACTGCCCTCGGTGTATAATTCACTGCTCTCGGTGTACAATTCACTGCCCGCGTGTATAATTCACTGCCCGCGGTGTATAATTCACTGCCCTCGTGTATAATTCACTGCTCTCGGTGTATAATTCACTGCTCTCGGTGTATAATTCACTGCTCTCGGTGTATAATTCACTGCTCTCGGTGTATAATTCACTGCCCGTGGTGTATAATTCACTGCCCGCGGTGTATAATTCACTGCCCTCGGTGTATAATTCACTGCTCTCGGTGTATAATTCACTGCTCTCGGTGTATAATTCACTGCTCTCGGTGTATAATTCTCTGCCCTCGGTGTATAATTCACTAGCCCGCGGTGTATAATTCACTGCCCTCGGTGTATAATTCACTGCTCTCGGTGTATAATTCACTGCTCTCGGTGTATAATTCACTGCTCTCGGTGTATAATTCACTGCCCTCGGTGTATAATTCTCTGCCCTCGGTGTATAATTCACTGCTCTCGGTGTATAATTCACTGCTCTCGGTGTATATTTCACTGCTCTCGGTGTATAATTCTCTGCCCTCGGTGTATAATTCACTGCCCTCGGTGTATAATTCACTGCTCTCGGTGTATAATTCACTGCCCTCGGTGTATAATTCACTGCCCATGGTGTATAATTCACTGCTCTCGGTGTATAATTCACTGCTCTCGGTGTATAATTCACTGCTCTCGGTGTATAATTCACTGCTCTCGGTGTATAATTCACTGCTCTCGGTGTATAATTCACTGCTCTCGGTGTATAATTCACTGCCCTCGTGTATAATTCACTGCTCTCGTGTACAATTCACTAGCCCGCGGTGTATAATTCACTGCCCGCGGTGTATAATTCACTGCTCTCGTGTATAATTCACTGCCCGCGGTGTATAATTCACTGCTCGGTGTATAATTCACTGCCCTCGGTGTATAATTCACTGCTCTCGGTGTATAATTCACTGCTCTTGGTGTATAATTCACTGCCCTCGGTGTATAATTCACTGCCCTCGGTGTATAATTCACTGCTCTCGGTGTATAATTCACTGCCCTCGGTGTATAATTCACTGCCCTCGGTGTATAATTCACTGCTCGCGGTGTATAATTCACTGCTCTCGGTGTATAATTCACTGCCCGCGGTGTATAATTCTCTGCTCTCGGTGTATAATTCACTGCTCCCGGTGTATAATTCACTGCTCTCGGTGTATAAATCACTGGCCCGCGGTGCATAATTCTTTGGCCCGCAGTGCATAATTCACTGGCCCGCGGTGAGGGCTGATTTCTGGGGCCTGAGCCCCTGCAATTCAATTTATTTTTCCATCTTCTCATAATATTTACATAACAACAAAACGGTGAAGACAATACAATGCAACGAAAATGAGTAATAAATTATATAAAGATATAATGAAAATTACAGAGAGAAAATGGTGGAAGGGCTTGGAAACCGTAGCTTGTACAAGAAGCCCACCAGAATAGATATAACATGTATAAAGGATATAGCATAATCCCTTGCAAAAAAATGGACCTAAATTTAAAAAAAGAAGGGGGGGGGGGGGGGTTCCACCCTCCTCCGAAAATGATGAAATCTCTATAAAATCAATTTACTGTGATGGTGGATAAGTAAGGGCATCCGAAAGTAGCAAGATATAGAAGTTTCTATAGAAGTTTCCTCTTCAAGACTTTAACAACGTATCTTAAGTATGGCATAAGTGAGAAGCTTATCATTGTTTGGGGAGATAAAGCAAATGTTACCAGGGCACATTGTGCTTTGGCCCTCTATTTGCGAGTCCCCCTTAATATTTTTTTAGAATTCTGCCCGCAGTATATTGACGGCCTGCAGTATATAGGCTAGATATCACCACAAAAAAAAAAAAAAAAAATCCACAATGATCAATTCCAACACAATGGTAAAGACAGCTATATCACTGTCCATACGTGTTCCGGTATGCTGAAGTGTATAACTAATAAAGCAGCTGACTAAATTCTAATACAATGATGTAATGTGCCACTGTGATGTGCGAGAAAATAGAAGTAACATAGAGATTCATCTATTTGGGAGATAATGATTTTCTCCCAAAAGGGAAAAGAGACCGGACTGATAAAGAGAAAATGTGAAGTTTGCAGTTAAAAAGGAAAGGGAACTGTTTACCCTTGGCAAGAATTGTTAAATTGGAGGGGATGTTTAGTGACAGGATTGGAATGGGAGGGAATAAGGTTGATCTAGTAGTGGACGATATGGTGGCATATGAGTTTTCACTGAGTTTTCAGAGTTTTCCGAATTGTCCTCTGAGGATGTTTTGAAATTAATTTCTGATTTATCAAACAAACATTGCATACTTGATCCAATTCCTACTAACATTGTTAAGGATTGCATGGATATACTATTACCAATATTCACAAACGTCATAAATACAGTAGCTCTATTAGTCAAGGCTAGTTTTCTGAGTGTTGGAGATATGCTGTGGTTATTCCTCTTCTGAAGAAGACAGGTTTATCCCTTGAATACAAAAATCACTGGCTTGTAAGTAACTTGTCATATCTTTCCAAATTAACTGAGGCTGCTGTTATGCGTCAGTATGATGAGCACTTGCCCCAAAATGACCTTTTACCCACACATAATGCAGCTTACAGGAAACATCACAGCACAGAAACAGCACTTTTAAAGGTGCACTCTGACATTATGCATAATATGGACATTGGGGAAGTAACTCTACTTGTTATGTTAGATCTGTCGGCGGCTTTCGATACGATTATTTATGAGGTTCTCTCTGATTGCCTTGAAAATTGTCTGAATATCAAGGGTACACCATTAAAATGGTTTCAAGGCTATTTAGATGCCAGAAATCACATATATTGATAAATGGGGATAGCTCTAAAGAGTTTCCCTTAAAATGTGGTGTTCGACAAGGGAGTTGTACCAGACCCAAACTATTCATTTCGTACTTATCACAATTGTATGATATAGTCAACTGGCACCTTCCAAATTGTGAAGGGTTCACGGATGATCACCAGTCCTTGCTTTCAAAGCTGGCAGTGACTGCTCTAGAGATGTCGCTGGTCGCGATGGAGCAATGTATCAGCGATGTACGACAGTGGTTTCTCAGTAATTATCTCAAGATAAATGATAGTAAAACTGAGGTCATACTCAGCGGTTCTATGCAGCAACTTGCTAAATTACCTGATATATCAGTTAAAGTGGGTGAAGTCAATATCTGAACTGCTGACAATGTTCGTAATCTTTGGATCATTTTTGATAAGAACCTTTTATTTGAGACACAGATAGCTGCGGTTTGTAAAAAGGCTTCTTACAATCTTTACAAACTTTGGCAAATCCGCAAGTATCTAGATGACGATTCATGCGAATACCTAGTTCATGCATTTAGTACATCTCATATTGATTACTGTAACTCCTTATATTTTAACTTACCTGATATAGACGGGTACATACGGGGGGTTAATTTGCACCCCCCCCAGGACTCTTCCAAACCAACTTTTTTAGCTTCTTTTTATAGTCCTAAAACACATTCACGATGTTAACAAAAAAAAAAAAATCCGGCACTCTGGAGATATTCAAGATGGCGTCCAAAATGGCGCCAAAAATGGGACAATTCTCTAAAAAGTCATATATTGGCCATAAGCAATAATTATCTTTAAAAAGAAACCTCAAAATATTATTATAGGAGCTGTTGGGAACACTTGCAACCATATTTATATTTTGCATAACTTTGCCATATTCCAAATCCAATACGTGCCAATATGGTGTCCAAAATGGCCGCCACAATGACAAAATTCTAATTTAAAAGTCATATATTGTCCATAATTAAAAGAAAGTACAGAATATTATTTTAGGGCCATTGGGAACTCTTACCAACCATGTTTGTATTGTTACTATTTTCTAAATCATAGATGGCGATGGGAAAATTGTTTTGTATGCATCAATTTGGTCTGCATGAATCAATTTACCCTTTTAAATCCCAAGTCGGTATCGCAGACCGTTTTTGCAGAGTCTATTCCGAAAATTTTAGACTGAGTTAGCAACAACACTACAACGTTAAATCCAAACTACCGGGCAGAAAAACTTAAACGCAAGCTAGAAAACCATTCTAACCTGGCCCCAAACTTGCATTCGTCAAAGTTGACCCAGAGGGTAAGGGCTGGCCCTTTTATCTTGTCTACAACTCCAGCATCTCTGTCGAAGAAGCAATTAGTCAAACCTATCAACTTGCCTCAAAGGATGCCATGAAAGATGTTGCACTGCTGCTCGAGGCATCATACTTCGTGCATTCAAAGAGACCAAGGAGCTCACGTGGCCTCCTCCACCAAGTGAATTGGAAGTAAAGGATGGAGTAATACCACCAAATTTGAAATGCTTCCTCAGCCTGGTCATATCTGGTCAATCCAAAAGCTCCTCAAGACAGGCAGAGCGGCTAGTGTTCTCCATTGGACAAGATCTTTGCAGGGCTGTCTCAAATGGAGAATGGCTTCTTCCCAAGCACATCCTTCTCTGCATGACATTGCGCCACCTCTACCGAAGTAGACAGTTGCTTACCCTCCTGAGCAGATTAGGCCATTGCGAGAGTTACCTCTTTTCTGTGGAGTTGGAGACTGCGCTTGCAGTTGCTCTGGAACAACGTTCTTCACTACTGACAGCACAGATTGTGAAATCGCCGCATAATGTTCTTTTCCATTCTGAGTGGGACAACTTCAACCAACTCCTTACTGGCATACACAGCAGACCTGCTATCAATACTGCAGCTGGGATTATGCTACAGGAAGCCAAGAAGCCTGAAGACCCAGTACACACACAAGTCTCAATTCCCAGAACTAAAGAGCACTCTCTCAAGCTAGACACACCTGCTCCATTGCCACCTTTTCATATTGCAAAGAGAAAAGGTCCTAACATAGACCTACAGAATGTCCAGCAGCCAGAAGAAAATTTGGCTTTGTTAAAGAGAGCTTTAACAGTGTACTTCATCAGGGCTTTCTGTCGAAAAGCAAGTAGTACTAACAAGCAGCAGATACCAGCACTGTGTGGGTTCATTTTTGCCATTGGATGCCCCCCAAGTGAACTTACCACCATTGACTTTTATCCGTCCATTACCGAGCCTATCACAGAGTACAATGTTGTGAAAGAACTGTTGCGTCAATGCGAGAAGGCTACTGAGGAAGTTGGACAGCGTTACACAATAACTACATTTGACCTTGGTGTAATCATGAAAGCCATGCCTATCATATGGGACAACCCTGCAGCTTACAAGAACCACATTGTCCTCATTGGAACCTTCCATACCATCATGAACTACTTGAATATGCTTGGACATAAGATGGCTGGTTGGGCTACTCTGAGCTCATTAAAGAAGCAAATCTCACAACCTCTGGCTGCCTGAAAGGAGTTCTAAATGGCAAGCGTATAGCAAGTCCATGTGGTGTCTGAAAGTAGTAAGTGAAGCCTTAGAACGACTACTTCTTTCAGCTTATATCGCCAGAGGATGAAACTGCTCACGGCCCCACAAATGCAAATGCTCTGGATGCCTTGATAACACTCTGTAATGCTGAGAACTTTAATGCTGTTCTTTAAGATCCTACAATTCAGCAGTATCTGAATGACTACACGTGTTCAAGAGCGAGTCCTAAATGGAGAACTAGGAAAGACCGCCAAGTTCTGGATATCTTTTTGGATCATGCACACCGTATCTTCATGCTGCTCTATGCAGTAAAGACAAACAATCTGAAATTGTACCACAAGTGCATGGCGGACATGGCAGACTTGTTCTTTAGCTTTGGAGGAATCAATTACTCTAGATACCTCACCTGGTTTGATGCATTTCTCGCCAACATTGAGGTCAGTCATCCAGGAGCTACTCGATTACTAGA
Organism: Chiridota heheva; assembly: GCA_020152595.1. Classification (NCBI taxonomy): domain Eukaryota; kingdom Metazoa; phylum Echinodermata; class Holothuroidea; order Apodida; family Chiridotidae; genus Chiridota; species Chiridota heheva. The sequence goes on along the minus strand of JAIGNY010000785.1, from coordinate 2,103,085 downwards.
GAAAGGAGCGATATCCGTTGCCAGGTCTAGAATACCCGGTAACTTATGTGCCGTAGACAAGACGATAGAGGAAACCTTCATGAAGTTTGCCAAGTCCCATGCTGGTGCTGGTGGAGCTGGTCTTACTGGAATCTTAGAGAACTACGGTGCTTACTAGCGATGGATTCGGACGACATCAGAACGTAGTAAGTACTACCAGGCCACATTGGAGATGTGTGACATGTGTCTTGACAATGATAACGCCAAGTGTGGCAAGCACCGTGAGCAACTCCAGACAGAAATCAAGAGGAGTGAAGCTGCAGTACAACGAGTAATGGATGCCATAGAAGGCTTCCTCAACCCATTCGACATAGCAGACAAAGACCGCTTGTATGTGATTTTATCTGGCAATCCCATACCTTCTGAGATAGAACATGATGTTCTAACTGCTGAGGAAGCTGGCAGGTTGGAGAAGGAGAAGTTTGTTGAGGAGAGGCTAAAGAAAAAGATGACGACGAAGGACGAAAGGAATTCTTTAACCCGTTGAAGAAGTTAAAGCTGAAGACCATGCAAAAGTTGAACAAGAAAGTTAAGCTAACATCTGCTCAAGGAAATGCTTTGAAATATCAAGAGCAGGGAATATAGCCTTTCAAATTCTTGTGAAGTCACAGATGCTCTCTCAACCTGTAAGCATTGATGAACTGATGAATTACTGCATTACACCAGTACCTCATGCTCTAGGTACTCCCGATGGCTTCATGGCAAAAACCAACAAAGCAGCAGCAGTCCACTTCCTCACAAGCGGCGTGCCTCAAGCTTCCTTACCGTCCAGAAATGCTGGAGAAACACTCTTCATTGAAGATGGGAATGCCCATTTCCATACATTGAAGGATCTGCCTCCAACCTTCAAGCAAATTTCTTTCAAGCTGCTTGACCAAATAAGCCATAAGCCAGATGTAATCTTCTCAACTGACATGTATCTGGAAGAGTCCATCAAAAGTCAGGAGGCGGCCGCCGTGGCTGCAGTGAGAAAATCCTCTTGGAAGGCATCAACACCAGAAAGCCAGCCAATTTCAAGGTCTTTCTGCAGAATGACGAAAACAAAAGCAGTTGTGTCAGCTCATGCTTCGCTCTTGGAGTAGTCCAGAAGCAGCACGACGTTTAGTAGGAAGGAAAGTTATACTTGTGGTTGAAGGTGTTCCGTTCTTGCTAACATCTACCGGCGGTGCATCTGTGCAACAACATGAAATCCCAGGGCTTAGATCTAACCAAGAGGAAACAGTGATTCTGTATTTGTTTTATGCCAAGGAACATGGTTACAAACAGGCAGTTGTACACAGCCCAGATAGCGATATCTTCTTCATATTGTTGTACTATGCAGAGAAATTCGTCCACTGACTGTTCTGTTTGACACTGGCAGTGGAGTTAACCAGAGACTCCTTGACATCGGTGACATAGCAAAAGACTTGGGACCCACATACTGTGAGGCACTTCTCGGCATTTACTGCTTACTGGTGAAGATTGCAACTGCGCTTTTAAAGGAAAGGGGAAGAAAATTCCTCTGAAGACACTTGAAAAGAGGCCACACTACCAAGACTCTTTCGTGAAATTGGGCAATAGCTGGGAAGTTGAGGAGAGTCTAGTTGATGAGCTGGATGAGTTTGTGTGTGCTCTATATGGCTTTCCTAGACTTAAGCATGCCAATCAAGTTCGATGTGCAATGTTGAAGAAGATGGTTGGCGAAGGAGAGACCATCAAGTCATCCAAAGTAGATTTGTCCAGGATGCCACCTTGTAGACAGTCGCTGATCCCACACATCAAACGTGCAAATTACAGGGTAGCTCAATGGAAACGGGCACACATACCCATACTTGAAATCTCGCCTCCTACAGCACATGGATGGGCTCTTTGTGATGGATACATTGAGCCAGTGTGGTCAGAGGGACCTATCTTGCCGTCATGTCTTCAAGATATATTGGCTGATGACACTGAGGAGGATTCATCTGATGAAGAATATCCTGAGGAAGATGGTGTTCCAGATGAATCAGATTATTCCAGCCTAGACTCTGATTCTGACAGTGACTGATTCATTATAAACACAGGTTATTTCAAATGTATGAAATATGAACATTGTAGAAGAAACTAGTAACTCTTATGAACAGATAAGCGGTGGACATTAGCTATATAAAATGTCCATATGTAAGCAATTTTTTCATGATTTTCTTTTTGATATACTTGGCGGCCATTTTGGATGCCATACTGGCCGCCATATTGGATTTTGAACATGGCAAAGTTATGCAAAAATATAAATATGGTTGCAAGTGTTCACAACACCTTCTAGAATAATATTTTGAGGTTTCTTTTCAATGATAATTATTGTTTATGGCCAATAACTTTTTGATTTTTTTAATTTTACCATTTTGACGCCATTTTGGACGCCATCTTGGCCGCCATATTGGATTAGGAACATGGCAAAAAATATGAATATGGTTGCAAGTGCTCCAAAAGCTTCTAGAACAATATTTTGAGGTTTCCTTTCAATAAAAATTATTATTTATGGCCAATATATGACTTTTTATAGAATTTTACCATTTTGGGCGCCATATTGACGCCATTTTGACGCCATCTTGAATATCGCCAGAGTGCCGAGATTTTTTTTTGTTAACATCTTAAATGTGTTTTAGGACCATAAAAGAAGCTAAAAAAGTTGGTTTGGAAGAGTCCTGGGGGTGCATTAACCACCCGTATATACCCGACTAATAGCCCTTTGAAGAAATTGCCATTGGTTCAAAACTCAGCTGCCAGACTTGTTACTAGAACCCCCAAGTACCAACACATTTCACCAGTGCTTTTCAAATTACACTGGCTCCCAGTTAAGTATAGGATTAAGTTTAAAATTGTATTGCTCACTTTTAAATGTCTTCATGGCCCTTCTCCCAGTTATCTGTCAAACTTATTAATTCTATATCAACCAACTAGATATTTAAGATCTCAATCAAAACATTTCCTCACTGTACCCAGGACTAAAACCCAGTTTGGAACCAGAGGTTTTTACAATGCCGCACCTAAACTTTGGAATGACCTGCCCTATCATCTACAAAGTGAAACTTGCCTTGCTCATTTTAAGAATAGCCATTTTAAAAATAGTCTTTGCCTTTAATGCATCTAATCCTTGACTCTATTATTTTATCCCTCCTGCTTGAATGTGTTATCTTTAGTTTTTAACCACTATATTCTTTACTGTATTTAACTATTTAGACTATCTTACATTATTTGACCTTTTATTCTTTTAACAATTTTATAAATATTTACATCTTATAGCTCTCATCTTTGTATGTCTACTTTTTACTATCTTAGCACCTATACAACCTGACTTGCTAAATTTGATTTTACTCTTAACATTTTAGATTATTCCTCTTATTACGTTCATTGTTGATCCTATTGCTTTTGTCTTTTTATTCAATATTCCAGCTTTTATGATTCTAGGTCTATTCTTATCTTTTTATTTACTATAGTCTTAACTTATTTTATCATTTGATTTATTTGTTTGTAAAGCGCATTTGAATGTAACATTTTACAGTATTTGCGCTATATAAATGTTTTTAATAATAATAATAATAATATGGGATGGTTGAAATGAGAGGGACTAATGCAAGGGAGCTACAGATTATTTAAATGGGAAGAGGATGAAGTAAGAATAGTCAAATGAGAGGATGTGGTGGGAGTTTCAAATGGGAGTGGGATGAGGTCAGAAGATTGATGTGGGAGGATAAGGTGAGGTGAGAAGATTGATGTGGGACGATAATTAAGGAGGAGTGTTAAATTTTGTGTGTGGGGGGAGGGGAGGAAATGGATGAGGTACATGAAGAGAAATGAAAAAGGATGGGATGAAGAGCTTGGCATTAAAGTGGGAGGAGGATTTGTTACACTCTGTAAGTCATAATCCCTGTAGTTACTGTATTTGGGAGCACTTTTTTGTAACATTGGTAGTTTTTTTTTTTTACATTTTGGTGTACTTTTGAAAAAATGAGTACAATTAACTGAACATGAAATTATTTGATATCCATCTTTGATAGGTCTCCCTGGCTATATGTGTGAGTCTAAATCTTTCTATATAATTGTTTAATGTATTTTACAATATACACCATCAATCGTTATGGCACGTACATGTAGCTGCCACTATATAGGTTACACATAACTAATTAGGTTAGTACATTAATAAGTTCTGTGCCAGCCCAATATAAAATCCCCTAGAAGAAAGTCTAATTAGAAAAATATTTTCGAGAGGTTCCATTTTAAGGAGCACAAAACCCAGAAGTTAAACATTTCAGGAATGGTAGAGGATGGATTGGTCTTGACTATGCTGTCCAAATTGGACAAGATCTGCATCAGGAAAAGTTTCATGAGGAACTAATTTACCATGAGGAACTAATTTACCATGGACCCATACCAAAATCTGAGTCATTCGGCAGAGGTACACAACACATTTTCACTTCAGCCACAAAAAAATGGCCAAAACCTCCAGCAACCTCCTATTGAGATTACCCTCATTCTAAAGATATCATACAGTACAATACTTTTCGGGAAACATCACAAAATATCCCAATTCTTTTGCATTCTGGTGCGAAAAGAACCCAGAACTTGACTCCTTTATCATAGGTTTCAATAATTAGTTCTGTGCATAACTTGTGCATTCTGGGATGGCACTGTACCCTCTGGTCTTAGTCTAAAACTGTTAAGACAATTATCATAAACCATGACTCTACCTGTGTTGGTTTGTGGCAATGTTCTGTATAAAATCTCATTGTAAAGGTGGGAGGACTGAATGTTGAGTGCAAAATGATTTCACATCACTTAACTGTGCACAATATCATCCACTTAACCACCAAAAAAGGTGAATGCAATTTACAACTGGTTAAAAGGAATGGAATTACAGGAAACACTTTATGCTAAAACTTCCTGAGGAAAAAGAAGGAAGTGGAGACGACACTTAAATAAATCCGGGACTCGGTTTTTCTTTCATTTGTGCAATATAGGATTAATGTAAGTCACTGTGTCGATAATAACCTTTTTGCCATGGACTATGGACTTAGTGTACAGAAGGTTAGCATTTAATGTGCATACATGTGGTAAAGACACATCTTATATTGGTGAGTCTTTTCATAGTTATTATCAGCATTTTGAAGTAAGAGTACTTTCTGTACCGTACATAAAACAATAAATCCTTCTCTTTGCAGACTAGCTTGATAAAAAAAGAACAATTGTTGATACAGCCTTTGGAAATACTTATCTTTTAGGCATAGAAGTCCTGTGTGTTTAAGTGCATGGTATGCTAAATGCAAAGTAAAATAAGGTAAAGTCCTGTGTGTTAGTGCATGGTATGCTAAATGCAAAGTAAAATAAGGTAAAGTCCTGTGTGTTAGTGCATGGTATGCTAAATGCAAAGTAAAATAAGGTAGTGCATGTATGCTAAATGCAAAGTTAGTGCATGGTATGCTAAATGCAAAGTAAAATAAGGTAAAGTCCTGTGTGTTAGTGCATGGTATGCTAAATGCAAAGTAAAATAAGGTGAAGTCCTGTGTGTTAGTGCATGGTATGCTCAGTGCAAAGTAAAATAAGGTGAAGTCCTGTGTGTTAGTGCATGGTATGCTAAATGCAAAGTAAAATAAGGTAAAGTCCTGTGTGTTAGTGCATGGTATGCTAAATGCAAAGTAAAATAAGGTAAAGTCGTGTGCGTTAGTGCATGGTATGCTAAGTGCAAAGTTAGTGCATGGTATGCTAAATGCAAGGTAAAATAAGGTAAAGTATGCTAAGTGCAAAGTAAAATAAGGTAAAGTCCTGTGCGTTAGTGCATGGTATGCTAAATGCAAAGTAAAATAAGGTAAAGTCGTGTGCGTTAGTGCATGGTATGCTAAATGCAAAGTAGAATAAGGTAAAGTCCTGTGCGTTAGTGCATGGTATGCTAAATGCAAAGTAAAATAAGGTGAAGTCCTGTGTGTTACTGCATGGTATGCTAAATGCAAAGTAAAATAAGGTGAAGTCCTGTGTGTTACTGCATGGTATGCCAAGTGCAAATTGAAATAAGGTGAAGTTCTGTGTGTTAAGGCAGAACAATTTACTGGATACTAAGCTCAGTGGTCAAGCAAGTCAATCCTGTATGAAAAAGGACTTTAAAAGACAAAATGGTGAAGAAAGCATTCAAAGTTCTTATTCCTTTAACAAGATATTTAAGTTTAAAGTTCTGCATCATTTGTGTAGAAACGACTGAAATTAGACTAGTTGTGACATCACATCCTCATGGTCCTCGAATTATTTATGTATTCAGTTTAAATTCTTTCTGTGATTATGTGTCTTGAAAACCATTGGATATCTCAGGAAAGTAGTAAAACAATCTATAAACGGTAATTATAACTTACCACCCAAAGAAAGTTTGAGGGGAAATAATTCATATAGTAAAAATGTTAAATCAATTTTCTTTAAAATACATCAACAATTTTCAAAAAGTTTGAGTGAGGGTGCCAACCTTCTATTACTAGACTTGTCATTTGTATACAGATAGACAGAACTTTTAACTTTAGCTCCCCCTCTCCCCATTTTTTTGCTGATGTGCAAAAAAATTAAAATAACTTAAGACAATTTCAATTTCCTGGTTTTCCTGGGTTGGTAGGTGAAATTTGGAAAATTATTAACATAAATTGAAGGAAAATTTTGTAAAATTATAGGAAATTTGTCAAATTATATAAAATTTGTCAAATTTTCCAAAAATTGAAAAAAATTGACAAAACTTTCTCCATAGAATTGAAGAAAGTTGCCTTAAAATGATAGAAATTTCTCTAAAATTTGCAAAAATTGAAAACAAATTCCCTAACGTTGATCAACAGAACAAAATTTCCTGAAAATGAAAAGTGAAGGTCAAATTGAAGGAAATTTGGTAGCAAAAATTTCCTGAAAATTGACAACAAAATTCTCAAAATGTAAGAAAATTGCCCAATATTTAATAAAATTGCCCCAAAATTGTCAAACATTTCAACAAAATGAATGAAATTAACAAACAATTCACCAAACTTTTTAAGGAAAAGGCACAAAAATGTAGAAAATTTCCCGAAAATGAAGGAGATTTTCCCATTAGCAGTAAAGTCAGTGATGGAACTTAATCTATTAATGTAATATTTCCAATTGTGACCGGAAATTTGTTTGCTTCTTGCCCCCTCCCCCCCCCAACTTTCTGAGAGGTGAACCTTCCTATGCTCTACAATGTACCAATATGGTTGTGGAGTTATAGTGTACAGGGTTTAATATGAATGTGATGTTGCCTTTTATTTTCACCATTTTCTTCCCCACTTCAAAAATTGCTGTGCGGTCCTTGATCATGTGTATGCCCAGTGTTGGCACCACTGATGAAAATATAATGTTAGAATAATAATAATATTATAAATTTATGAAGTGTAAATTGCAAAGCGTGAAGAGGAAAGGAAAAATATGAAGAATGATTATACATCAAACAAGTGAGTCTTTAATCAGGAGTTGTTATAACAACAGAGTATGTCTACAGTGTGCTTGGCGAATGTTTAGTGGTAGATTAACCCTTATTCTACCAGTATTTTTTTGAAAATGCGCTTGGGTGGCAGAGCCAAAGATAGGGCACCCAAAAAGAGATAATATCGCGGCATGGTAGAGTAAGGGTTAAGCAAGCTCTGATTATTGAATGGTCCTCTGTCTTCCAAGCAGCAAAGTCAGGCACGTTCCGCTTCAGTGACCCGCTGGGCCACCCACCAGGATTATGTTGCATATATTTTCAGGTTGGCCCTCTTGTCGGAGGTTGATTAACTCTTACTCTACCAGCACTTTTTTGAGAAGGGCTCGGGAGGCGGAGCCAAAGATGGGGCACCCAAAACGGAGATAATATCACCGCGTGGTAGAATAAGGGTTAATTCCATAAGAATTTTAAATGAATTCTTCCCACCCATCATTCTCACCCAACACCTTACCTCATCTTCATCTTAATTAGGGTCTCTGAGTGATAAACTTTGAGCATGACAGTGATTGTGATGGTCACATAGGTGTGTGTGTGGTGGGGGGCACTGAGGCATGTGCCCCATTTGTCCAAAAAATAGCAACAAAAGTGCCCCCTTTGAAATTGAAAAGTGCCTTTCAATTACTGTCTGAAACAGGCAATGGAAACTGGCGATGTTTGTCAGTCCATCATGTACAGGAGGAATGTTGCAAAAGTGGCTCATCTGAAAACGGAGTGCCCCTTCTGCTAATTACTGTGTTGTTTTATTAATCTATGTACAGATTGGAATGAGGGACATATGAATTAGGAAGTGCCCCTAAGAGGTCACGTCACATCTGGTTGTGGATTGCTTATAATTAAGCCCATATTTTACACATTGTGTGTATGTATAGTATGCTAGTCACTTGCGCAGTGGTTATTGATTGGTTGTCGGTCTTTGTATATGACTAATCAGAAGCTTTGACTTCTATTGTACATTATTGTTCTGTTAACACAATATCTGGCCTTTTAGGTTAAATTTCATTAAATAAAATTTGAGAAATTGAATGTGCAACAACATTTTTCTACAGTAGACTAACTACATAACACAGGCGGTGGAGGATACTTTTAATTGATTTCCTTTTTTTCAAAGTTTTTCTCAATTTTGGGAATTTTTTTTTCAAGTTTGGAAAAATTTTTTCAAGTTTGGGAATTTTTGCCAGCTTTTAGAAAATTTTGGCCAGACTGTAAATTTTGGCCAATTTCTGGGAATTTTACCCAAATATCCAATAAATTTACCACTGTTTTGGTTCTAATGCTAATAACATATAAAGAACCTATGCAGTCATGCTGGCATGTGTATGCATGTATGTATGTATGTGTATTTATAGAAGTCTGGCCAAAATTTTATAAAAGGTGGCAAAAATTCCCAAAATTGAAGAAAACTTCGAAAATGGACAAAATTAAAATAAAAGTTTTCTCAGCCCCCCCTCCTCCCAACTCCACCGCCCCTGTTATGTAGTTAGTCTACACATAAATATGTGTGTGTGTCTGTGACAGCAAGCTTGTAAGCCTGATATCTCAAGAATGATACACTGGATTCATGTCATATGTCATATATTCTGGTAGCCATAGGCATATATTCTGATATCCATAGGCATATGGGGAGGAGGGGTGGAGAAGATGATTTTGCCGGAAAAAGAGAGCATATGCCCAAAAAATGGTCGATCTTTCAAAACTATGGAGCTAAGACCAGGATTTTTGTGGGGGAAGGTAAAGGGGGCAGGGGGGGGGGGGGGGTAGGTGGCGCTGGCACTTAACGAGGGCCACATTGTGTTCTATTTTATTGTTTCATTTTTCGTAAGGAGGAAGGGCAAATACCTTCACCAAGGGGCACGGCCTGATGTAAAGTGGCAATAGAAAATCCCCCCACACTTACCTCCTCCAGCATATAGGTCTGCTGACACACATGCATTCCAATATGCTAGCATAACTGCTATCAAGTGGTTAAAGGGACTCAGGTGACGAGTCACATGCAAGAACTGAAGACTAAAGAAATATCTACCTATAAGCCCTGCATGCAACCAAAAAAAGTTCGTCCAAAAGCAGCATTCACCAGTTAACACTTTAATGAAATGTTGTAGCAGAGTTGTGTGCCTAGCAGACTTGTGTGCCTAGCAGACTTGTGTGCCTAGCAGAGTTGTGTGCCTAGCAGAGTTGTGTGCCTAGCAGAGTTGTGTGCCTAGCAGAGTTGTGTGCCTAGCAGAGTTGTGTGCCTAGCAGAGTTGTGTGCCTAGCAGAGTTGTGTGCCTAGAAGAGTTGTGTGCCTAGCAGAGTTGTGTGCCTAGCAGAGTTGTGTGCCTAGCAGAGTTGTGTGCCTAGCAGAGTTGTGTGTCCAGCAGAGTTGTGTGCCCAGCAGAGTTGTGTGCCCAGCAGAGTTGTGTGCCCAGCAGAGATGTGTGCCCAGCAGAGATGTGTGCCCAGCAGAGTTGTGTGCCTAGCAGAGTTGTGTGCCTAGCAGAGTTGTGTGCCTAGCAGAGTTGTGTGCCTAGCAGAGTTGTTTGCCTAGCAGAGTTGTGTGCCTAGCAGAGTTGTGTGCCTAGCAGAGTTGTGTGCCTAGCAGAGTTGTGTGCCTAGCAGAGGTGTGCCTAGCAGAGTTGTGTGCCCAGCAGAGTTGTGTGCCTAGCAGAGTTGTGTGCCCAGCAGAGTTGTGTGCCTAGCAGAGTTGTGTGCCTAGCAGAGTTGTGTGCCTAGCAGAGGCACGCCCTGCAGAGGCACGTGCCTAGCAGAGTTGTGTGCCTAGCAGAGTTGTGTGCCTAGCAGAGTTGTGTGCCTAGCAGAGTTGTGTGTCCAGCAGAGTTGTGTGTCCAGCAGAGTTGTGTGCCCAGCAGAGTTGTGTGTCCAGCAGAGTTGTGTGCGCCCAGCAGAGTTGTGTGCCCAGCAGAGATGTGTGCCCAGCAGAGATGTGTGCCTAGCAGAGTTGTGTGCCTAGCAGAGTTGTGTGCCTAGCAGAGTTGCGTGCCCAGCAGAGTTGCGTGCCCAGCAGAGTTGCGTGCCCAGCAGAGGTACGCGCCCAGCAGAGGTACGCGCCCAGCAGAGGTACGCGCCCAGCAGAGGTACGCGCCCAGCAGAGGTACGCGCCCAGCAGAGGTACGTGCCCAGCAGAAACACGCGCCCAGCAGAGGTACGCGCCCAGCAGAGGTACGCGCCCAGCAGAGGTACGTGCCCAGCAGAGTTGTGTGCCCAGCAGAGTTGTGTGCCTAGAAGAGTTGTGTGCCCAGCAGAGTTGTGTGCCCAGCAGAGTTGTGTGCCCAGCAGAGGTACGCGCCCAGCAGAGTTGTGTGCCCAGAAGAGTTGTGTGCCCAGCAGGGTTGTGTGCCCAGCGGAGTTACGCGCCCAGCGGAGTTACGCGCCCAGCGGAGTTACGCGCCCAGCGGAGGTACGCGCCCAGCGGAGGTACGCGCCCAGCGGAGGTACGCGCCCAGCGGAGGTACGCGCCCAGCGGAGGTACGCGCCAGCGGAGGTAAGCGCCAGCGAGGTACGCGCCAGCGGAGGTACGCGCCAGCGGAGGTACGCGCCAGCGGAGGTACGCGCCAGCGAGGTACGCGCCAGCGGAGGTACGCGCCAGCGGAGGTAGGAGGTACGCGCCCAGCGGAGGTACGCGCCCAGCGGAGGTATGCGCCCAGCGGAGGTACGCGCCCAGCAGAGGTACGTGCCCAGCAGAGACACGTGCCCAGCAGAGACACGTGCCCAGCAGAGGTACGTGCCTAGCAGAGGTACGTGCTTAGCAGAGGTACGTGCCCAGCAGAGGTAGGTGCCCAGCAGAGGTAGGGCTTGAAAATAAAATGTAGGTTTTAAAAATCCTACTAGGGTTGCGAAAATCTCCCGCTAAAGTTTCAAATATCCTGCTAAGGCTGCAAAAATCTCCCACTAGCGCTTCATATTCCGCTGGGGCTTCAAATATTTGCAGGGTTTTGTCCAGAATGCAATATCTTGCTATGTTTTAATGAAATGTGAGTTTTATAGCCAAGTTAAGGCTTGAGATATTAAGTTTAGGTTTAAAATTCCTGCTAGGAGCTTCAAACTTTGTTGAGTCCCCTCCCCTTTCCCCCCCAAAAAATATATTACATATATATATATATATATATATATATATATATATATATATATATATATATATATATATATATATATATATATATATATATATATATAATATGTTTTAATGAAAAATAATATAATGTTTTATAGCTGAGCTGAGTTAGGGCTGAGAACTTTAGTTTAGATTGAAAAATCCTTGAAAATTGTACTTTAAACAGTCCAGAAGCTAACCTCCATCGAGGAACCGTCATTCAATCGCCATGCATGCCTATTGCCAATTGCACCATTAACCCTTACTCTCCCAAGGTTCCAAAAATAGAATATGCTATTTCTGAAAGTTTTGGAAAGAGGATTTTTTCAGCACTTTCTGTTCCATTTGTACCAAAACAAGTTCGACTTTTATGAAAGCTAACATGTTGAACTTTCCAAAAATGTGCATATTTTCTAACTCAAATATGCAAATTAGGTCATTGAATTAGCATATTAGGTCTCCAACGTTCTATCTTTATGACACGCTTGTGCCTTGTGGCTAAATAGCAAAAAAATATGGATAGAATTTCTAAATCGTCCTTGGAAAGACCTTTCATTTGATACTATTCATGGATTTTTAGGAATCAGAAAAAAAGATGAAGCAAATATGAATAATTTGGTACATTTTGACCTAAAAATTATCCCCAGATTCTGTGAATAATCTATCTAATAGTGTATGGCACTAAATTTTCCAAAAAAATGCATTTTCCCCTTCTATGATGTCCAAAACTAATAGAATGCAGAAAAACAAGATGTTTACATCATTATTTGCAAAAAATAAAAATAAAAATTATGCAAATGATATGCAAATTAGGTCATTTACCTCATTTATTATGCACGAAAGTGTTTTTTGTTTATTTCTGACCCAATTTCAGCCATTACAAGCTTCACAGCTAATTTTATGTTGATAGACTATGCTGATTATCTATTGAACACTTACTTCGCTTCATTCCACATGGAATTCATAAGAAATGTTTGCCGAAAAGGTCCAAATTTGTAAAGTCTTCTGCTATACCTTGTTGCTGCAAATAGAATTAAAAAAAAATATAAAAAAATTGCAACTATATTCATTCAACTTACTTTAGTTTGGTCTTCCCATAATCAGTTACCGAAGACCTCGTGTCGATCCCGGTCACTCTCCACCAGTACTTCCCACAGATGATAGTCTTTATCGGCTGCAGGGATGACCTTCGACTGTTGTATCTCCTGCAGCCGAGCGTTCCGCTCTTCCTCCCTGGTTTTGAAGGCAGCTTTTTCCGCTGCAGTCGGATTTTCTTTGAGTGGTGATGGTGGCGAGACTGCAGAGGAAGGCCTGGAAGAGGGGCCTGGGCTCATCTTCAACGGTCTGTCCCTCTTCCTCTTGGGTTGGGGAGTAGCGGGCGGCTCGTCCTCTTCAAGCATACGCATAACATGTTATCGCATAACATGTTATTGTGGTTTCTAGTAGTGGGCGGCTCGTCCTCTTCAATCATACGCATAATATGTTATAGCATAACATGTTATTGTGGTTTCTAACCTGCCCCACAATTTTGTGGTAACCGTGGGGACAGACTTTTACAGCCGGGAAGCCCGGGGGTACATACAGGGGTCCAAAATGTTTGTTTTATCAATCTAGTCATCACCACAACAGTGGCATAGCCAGGAAGTGGGGAGAAGGATCATGGTACAAAAAAATGGGGCATCAAAATAATGTACCGGTACTAGGCCTATATACAAGCATTTTCCTCTAAATGGGCGTGGGGCACCCCCAACATGTGTATTTTGCCCTAACATGGGACCCCTACTCCACTTTCCCCCATAAAATTGTGATTTTGGCCCCTGAAATAATGGAACTTGGATTTTGTGAAATTGGGAATACACATAATTCAGTAGGTCTAAATTTACAATTTTGCCATTGGGAAATACATATATTTCAGTCCATTTAGAAATGTTATTATTGGGGTTCAGCTTTCATTTGTTTCATCCGGGCTATTATATGTGATTTTAGTGTCCCTTTTACTTGTTTATCGTAACAAGCAAAAAATCCCCGCTAATTTATCATTATAATTCTATAAGCCTTATTTTATTACTACACATTTACAATGTAGTACTTTCGCTATTTTTGGAGGAAAACACTCACCAACTCCGTAATTTGGAACAGATCACTATCCATCTCAGCAGGCTCTATATTCTCCTCTTCCTCAATCTGGTCGAGTTCTGGTACATCTTCTTCATCAGAAGTACCTTCCGACCCCTCTGAGTCATCATTATTCTGAAGAAAAGATAGGAGTCGGAAGGCACGTTCGACGTTGTAACTTGTATCTCGCCATTTTGTGATGTCGAATGTGCGAGGAAAAAAAAAAAAAAAAAGACGCAAATTGACGTCATCATCAGAGACTTTTCAGGCACGTAGAGGGGGTGCATCTGTTATCGTAATACTTTATCTGAACGATCTATTTCTCCTCTAACCAGAGATTTTAAAAATTCCAATACAATATTTGGGCCGTTTTTTATAATTTTTTGATCAAAAAAGGTCGAAAATGGCCCAAAATCACAAATTTTGGCACATTTTTTCCAACAAAACACAAACATTGACCAAGTACAAGTAAAAATCGTGTAGCAACCAACAATTCAAACTATCTTTATACTTTTATCTGAAGAAAAAAAATTGAAAAAATATTTACGTATGACATTTGTCTTTCAAAAAAACAAAAAACAAAATGCCGTTTTTTTAAAAATGCACTTTTTGTAACGATTTTACTCAAAAAATTGCAACCTAACCCCCCCAACAAAATAACCATATTATGAAAGATCTATTCAATCTGGTTTGAATGAACGTATTTGCAGCTCTACAGGATTTTGGGAAGGTACTCAAAAACATTTTTGGAAAATGGATCGTAACTGTCACGGTCACCGTGATGCTGGGAGAGTAAGGGTTAAGCACACACGTACCATGGTGCGCACAGTGTCACAGTTTCGCCTTTGCGTATATCTCTCGCTCTGTTTTGTGGTTTAGAACAGGCACGTGAAACAGACAGACCGAAAGTGTAAACATTGAAGAGATTGTTGATGCAATGACAGAGAAAAATTGTTTTATTCTTAATTCGGCCTACTGTGAGACAGATGATATATTACACTGTTTTTACCCAGTAGAGGTCTTAGAACTATGTCCAGAAAACATTTTGCAGTTGGAATGGAAGTAATGTTTCATATCAAAATGAATTAATAGGAGGAAGAAAAATAATGATTATAATTTTTCTCCAATTCACAATCACAAAACTGAGAACTCCCACTCTCATATAATCTAGTAAATCTGCAGTCAAAAATCATTAATCACCAATTCTGTCTTAGAAATGAAATTATAATTTGTTTCCTTTAATAAAACTTTAAATGGAAATAAAAATTATCTTGCAAATAAATATTATACTCAATTAGCATCCTTAAAATCACTGCTCGGTTCTCGCTATCACAGTCAGGTTTGTCGTAATAGTATCATAGATATTATTCCCCACCTTAGAACACTCCACACAAACATTCAATCTGCTTAGTGCGCACCATTCTCGGCACGACAAGACTCGTACGGTTTTTCTTTGTTTGCAAAAAAAACGGACGGTGAACATATAAATGGGACCTGGATAAAATGTTTGTATGATAACCGCACATAATCTACGCAACATTTCAAGTTTCCCCTCGTACATACAACATTTCTGTGACCATTTAAAGTTGACCACCTACAGTATAAATATATATATATATATATATATATATATATATATATATATATATATATATATATATATATATATATATATATATATATATATATATATATATATATACATATACATATATATATAATATATGATGAGAAAGTGTAGGATTGTGGGTAATCTTTGGAAAATGGCTGCACCCATGGCAGCAAAAGTTCCTGCAGAGAGGAACTTTGGGGTTCCTTGATGGAGTTCAGCTCATGGACTGTCAAAGGGTCAAAATTCAGACTAATATTGAAAACATTTGGGTTAGGGTCTGCATAGAATTCACGCAAATTAAGTTTTTGCAATCCGCCGTTGGGGTTTTGGCAGGATTTGAATAATTCCTGGTTCTCTGGCAGATGAAGATGTTACCTGTCCTAACACATACTGAGCATCTCATTTTTAATGCACTCTTTTTCCAACAATCACATAATGTCATGTCATGAATTTTATATCAATTAAGCAGCATAAGCGGAATCGAGAGGAAGATTTTCTCTCTGATAAAATCCCCTTGCAATGAACAACATTGATAAATGATTTACAAAAAAAGTATCATAAAAATGTCATAAAACCATCATTGATAATATAAATTGAAAAATGCTTACATAAGCACCTGTATATGAAGTGATACAGTACTTTATACTGAAGTAGCTTGTACATTTTTGTCTACTTTTGTTTATGGGTCTCAAAAACTGTAAAGAGTTTGTCAAGAAGCTGTGATGCACAATCCAAAATGATTGAGAGCTGTTTAGGTTTCAGTCTAATGGCAGAGAGCAGTGATTGCAAGGGTTCTTTGCATGTTGGTTTGCAGAGATCAAGCACTGTGCAGTACAGTATGTGCTCACAGCATTTCCTTAGAACGAGAGTATGAAGCAAGCCCACAGTCAGTGTGTGGCACAGGGCTGTATCCCCCTTGCGTATCCCCCTTGCAAAGATTTGTGCCCCTTACTCTCTTGATTTGTGTACCCCCTCCCCTCCCTCTTAAAAAATATAAAAATATCCCATCTACATACCTAATGAGGATAATTCTGGTAACATTGTCACTAACAAAATGACATTAAAAAGTTAGAGATATCATATGAACATATAACCTCCCATTCCCTCTGCAAAAAACCTTAATAAATATACATATAACTTGTCTTTTTTTAATTAATTCTCAAGGAAGAAATTGTAATTTCAGAGAGAAGTACATCATTATCAAATGATTACAAATAAACAACAAAAACATTCCTTTTTTCAGCAAATCAAATTTATTGAGGGCTCCTTGATTCACAAACAACCTGCTCTCCCTGTGGCCTATGGTTTTGTAAGTTTTCTCATATAACCCTCTGATCATTTTATATTTTTAGTTTTATTTCATCCATGCCTTATCCATAGTGTTCCAATGGCTACTTGTGTTGACAAGGTTGAGTGTTCCACGTTTTCATTCGTTAGTGCTGATCCTTGCAACAATGATTTTTCCTAAGGTCTGTGTGAGATTGATTTTTCGTTTGTGGTTTTGCTTCTTTCTATAAATACCCTTTACAGCTACCAATGTCTCTCTTGATGATTTCCTCTTGCTCTCCTATCCTTTATATAACTACAATTACCAATAACCCTTTATTTTCAAAACAACTTGTAGTGATCTCTGATGCACACTTACTAATTGCATCTGAAAAATGAGAACAAATAGGTTTCCATGGCGATGCCATTTTATGTAATCTGTTAAGGGGATTTGAAAGTTCTGCTTTACCTAATACTCATGTTGAAAAGACGTAAGTTTGGATTTATATCTTATAACTCACAATAAGATATTATATGACCTACAGTATATTATAAACAACTGGAAATTAGGTTTCCACATGTACATCAGAGCTATTTTATAGTAACTTTTCACATCAATTTAATTATGCAAATTGAATTAAAGCTTCCCTGCATGTTTGCACGATGTAAACAGCTTCATGTACCAATAAGTATGTATAATGTTTTGTGTTTTACATAGAAGTTAATTTGACTCAAAATAAGTATCATGCAGTAACTGTTATGCATGGAGCAGTTGCAACTTTACTTATAACAGCAATGTCAGCAAACTGACATCCTCAGCAACAAATGTTCAAAGTGAAGAATCAAAGCTCGGGTTGCTAAGCAACAAGGCTGCCAATGCATAGAGCTCTCTTTGCACCACAACAATTAGTGGAATACTTTACAGTATTTCATTTATTGTTACCACTTTAGAGGATGACAAATTACAGAGGATGACAAATTACAGAGGATGGAACGACTGAGTGTCAAGGAGAGAAACCAAACAAATTGGTCTTTTGATTGACTGATATTTTGATTCCTTTGTGAATTTCTTTTATTGATGAAAAAATTAATTACTTTAGCGGGATCTTGTTGGACAAATTTCATTTTCTTACCAGAAGTTTCTTACTTTATTATTGGAAACGAAAATTGTGAGAAAACTGTAGTAAAGTAAAGATAAAGTAAGCTAAGTTAGCTTATTTGGAAAACACTTGTTACTGCATTTTCAAAATTTCTGCATGGTTTTGTTTAGTAGTGAAGCATTTTAATCGTAAAGGGAATTTTTAAGAAATCTTGAGTCCTTTGGGGCAGGGTCCCCCATAAGTGGAAACCAGCATTTGAAATAGTGTCACAGGTTACCTCCATTTCAACTGTCCTTTTGGGTATCACAGGTTATCTCTATTTCAACTGTCCTTTTGATTATCACAGATTATCTCTATTTCAACTGTCCTTTTGATTATTACAGGTTATCTCCATTTCAACTGTCCTTTTGATTATCACAGATTATCTCTATTTCAACTGTCCTTTTGATTATCACAGATTATCTCCATTTCAACTGTCCTTTTGAGTATCACAGGTTATCTCCATTTCAACTGTCCTTTTGAGTATCACAGGTTATCTCCATTTCAACTGTCCTTTTGATTATCACAGGTTATCTCCATTTCAAGTGTCCTTTTGAGTATCACAGGTTATCTCCATTTCAACTGTCCTTTTGAATATCACCGGTTACCTCCATTTTAACTGTCCTTTTGCATTATCAGCTATTTTAATCTTTTGTTAGTAAAGGAAAATATAAAGGTAAATAAGAATATTGTTCAATGTTGTAATACTGTACCTCTGTTTGTTTGAGAAACTTTCTTCTCAAAATTACACCACGTTTTGTAATTTTAGTGTGTACTGCACATACAGAACAAAATTGCAAAGGCATCATGGTTTTATGGTTGTGCTAAAACTAGAGCTGTGACCATAAAGCGTGTAAAACGCTACACGCTTGCAAATCCTTGTAAACGGTTACTAAATACTTTATTGCGAGTAATCGTTTTTCATAGTTATCAGTCTTGTCGTTGAAAATCAATATGATCATTCCTGATTCAAATCACACACACATTTGGCTGACAAAATTCCAATCAATGACTTTTCACAAACTGTAAACCTGATTAGCATAATCCCTAGAATTTGAATTTCTTCACTAATATATCCATCTATATGGATAATTCTTTTAGGGGGAATAGTGTTTCGTTTGATAAGATCCTCTTATTCTTGCA
Source organism: Chiridota heheva (assembly GCA_020152595.1). NCBI lineage: Eukaryota > Metazoa > Echinodermata > Holothuroidea > Apodida > Chiridotidae > Chiridota > Chiridota heheva. The sequence goes on along the minus strand of JAIGNY010000785.1, from coordinate 2,084,207 downwards.
TAATTTTCAGTAACAAAAATGCCTTTCATAGTTCTGAGACCTTTTTCATTGCTTTCTTTGAATAATATTAAAGGATTAGTTGAGGGGTCAAGCAAACCCATTGTATATGAAAGAGGACTTCAAAAGAAATAAAATGGTGAAGAAAGCATTCAAAATCCTTGTTCCGTTAAGGAGGTATTATTGATAAAGATCTGTCTTATCTGTGTAGAAATTATAAAAGTTGGCATCTTTACCTCACATTCTTAACAATTGTCAATGTATTTTGAAAGAAAGTTTATTTAATTTCTTCACTATCTAAATTATTTTTCCTCAAACTTTCTTCAGGTGGTATATTATAATTCCTTTTCCTAGATTCAGTTTTACTACTTTTTTGACATATCCATGGTTTGCAAGCCACAAAATCACAGGACAAAATATGATAGAAAACATAAAGACTTTGAAGAATCTGAGGCTATGACATCACAACTAGTCTGATTTCACTCGTTTCTATACAAATGATTCCAAACTTTAAGCTTAGATATCTCCTTAACAGAATAATTTTTTTTTTTGAAGTCCTCTTTCATGTAAGATGGATTTGCTTGACCCCTGACCTAATATTTTAATATAGTATATAGAGAGACTGCCTGAAATTGTTTATTTTGTTCAATATTGAGGAAATTGACCTCTATGTAGTCTTTAGACAATTGAAGCTGTTACTCTGTATCAGTATTGAAAAACTGTCAATCATTTAAAGACATTTGGGGGTATTATACAAGAAATCAGAGCTTGGCCCCTGAACCTCGCCATGTTGGGCACTTGCTATATGTTTTCAGAATTGCCAATGGCAGCACCTAAGTTTTTCATCTCAACTGCTGTGCCTCCTAACATAAATTTATGATACCAAATATCATATGAATGATTTTGTTCTTGCAGACGGAAAACTTAGGACTATTATTAGCCTCTGCTGTTGAGGGAAACAGAAGAAATACAACGAAAGGTATGATTTCCATTTATTTTATCGGTCTGATCTGATATCAACCAAGCATTGTGCTGAAACAACTATAAAGTCATGCTGTTTATTACGATTGTGATTTTTGTGAAAAAAATTTGCTAAAGACGAGTTTAATCTCTTCTTCCTAAGGATCTAATTTGAGCGTAATTGAAAGAAAATATGCTATAAACAAGGAAAATAGCAAAACTTTGTATAACAATAGGTTTAAAATGACCATTTTATAGTATATTGAAATTTAAAGCTTTATTATAATAAATTATGCAAATTTTATTCTAATTTTGTGACATCACAAGAAGGAAACCAATGAATTTCCTTATTTTACACCTATTGATATTCAATACTTCACCACCGTTCTTTGATTGGGAGCATGTTGAATATGACCAAGAGATCATACCCTCTCTAAAAAAGTCTGTTGATTTTCAGTTTCTGCAAAAACAGGATCTTAAATCATTTAGTGGACATGGAATCTTTTATACATCACAACTTCTGCAATCATTCAAAATTCTTCAAACTTTTAAAACCTACTCTGTTCAGAATTTAAATCTCCTTCTGGTGAAATTAAAATCTCTACCTTTGTTTAAACCTTTAACAAAGTACACATACTAAGTCATACTGGTGTACAACAAAAGGAAACTAAACAGAAAATATAAAGTGAAGTAGTGCAGCTCATGAAAGGAAAGTGCGTTAGCAATTAGTTTGAAGTCATATCAACGCTTTTATTGTTTGTGGTGGTGGTGTTAGGTAGGGCTTTTGATGGGGTGAATAACCCTTCTTAGCCCGTAATCTTGTTCTGTTATGTTATCTTAACTGTGATACATAATGCTTAGCTTACTGCCCGTCACGCTTCTCCAGCATATGGGGCATGAAAGGTTTTCCACTTCCGTCTGACTTTGGCCATCATCGCAGTTGTATTGCAGGTGTTGTTAAGCTTTGTAAGGTCTGCCTCAATGGTGTGCCTCAATAGTGCTTTGTCCACTCACCCGCACGTCCGGGGTTCATATCCTGGTGGGTCTGCAACCAGTGAGTTCACAACTGGTTATCAAAGGCCGTGGCCGTCTTGATATAATGTCCTGCACTGGATGCTTTCTGGACGTTCAACCTTGCTATGCTATGCTATTTCGTTTCACTGAAATAAGACATTTGTCAGTATGCGGAAAGAGGGATGAAATGCTAGCTTGTTGCGAGCTTTCTGCTAAGTAAATTTTTCTGTAAGAGTCATCTTATCATGTGCAAAAAACACACCTCTTCGAGTTTATGGGCTGTCATCACATGTACATGTAGAACGTAGAATTCAGTCCAGTTAAAGGAAGTTTTTAAAGCGTGTAAACATCAGTATATTGAATTGTTTGAAACCCACACTATAAAGACAATAGTTAAAATGATAAAAAAAACAAGAATTATTGGGGACAGCTGTCTGCAAGACTTAGCCTGCCTTGACGTAAACTTGCATTCATGCAGACTGTTCTTAGGAAGTCATTGACATGGGGATTATCTCTGTCAATTATCCAATATCTGTTTCCATTTTCAATGCGGAAATGCTGCTTTCTCTTGTTATGACAAACTTGCAAGTGTGAAAGAAAGTGTATTTGGGCAACAGGGTGTATTGGGCTTTAGTACGTGTCATTATTAGTGGTCAAAATACTTTACTCTCTCTCCTATTATGAACATTTCTTCTCTTATAAAATTGGTTTAAAAAGATACTGAAATCAAAAGGATTGCAGTGTTTAATAAAGATATAAAGATATATGTTTTCAGAAAGTACCTCATTTACATGTAATGAAACCTTTGTTGTATGAATTCAGACTCATTTGACTCTTCAGATGAGTTGTATAAAAGATAATGTGATTTTCTGCCAGTGTCAGTACTGCATTTGACATAAAGTTGTAATGATAATTTCTACATAAATGTTTAAAAGAATTATTAATTGAATAATTGATGATGATAGTACAGTGCCAGGTTCCAGAGAGCATTATCTGTTCTGAGTAACAAAGTGAAGTGTAAATTGAAGGTGAGACATGAGTGCATGTAAATGAGAATACAAAGTGATCTGGCACATTTGAATCTGACTGTCGCATCAACCAATTAAAACAAAGTGATCAAAATCAAAGTCATAGTCAAACCATAATGTAATGATTAGAGGTAATGTTTGTGCTTCCATTTGCTTGTTTATATGTTTGCTTATTTGTTTATCTATTTGTTTGTTTGTTTATCTGTTTTTTTGTTTGTTTATGTGTTTGTTTATTTGTTTGTTTGTCTATTTGTTGTTGGTCATCAACATATCTTAAGCAGTGAGGAATGGATTTTCATAAACATTTGGTGTATGTGGTTTTGATAGTGCTTATGGAAGAAGTTCATAAAAATTGTTAGGTACATTTGAAGAGGGGAAGGAAGACTCGGAGGGATGGATTCGTTTGATGTGAATATTTGTTTGGACTGAGTTGAAATATTTCAATGAAATTTTCCTCACAATGCAGCCTTGCTCTGAGAGAAAAAATGAACAATCAATTATTTATACTCAAAGAAAATAAAGTCAATGTGGTATAATTGGTGACTTTGGTGACTCTTTTTCAGATATACAGTAGCATCACTGTGCATGGTAATTCATCAAATCATTTTCTGGACAAGTCGTGGTTTTATCCAAGGGGTGGAGGGGGGGAGAGGGAAGCAAGTTTTTGCAATTTCCATTTCCACAGTTATTATGTTTGATAACTTTATAATCAATGATCTCAGATGGATTGAACCTTACTGGCAATTTCATCTTCAATTTGGGACTCCCAGTAGAATAGTCTTTTTGCTTAGTCATGGGAATTTTGAAATTTAGATGGGTGTAATTTTTGATACTCGTGTTGTTGAAAAGTTACTTGAGTATTTTAAGAAGTAATTATGATTAATTTGAACATTCATATGAAAGGTTTTCAGTACCATCATGAGCACTGCACCATCATTAGCACTGCACCATCATGAGCACTGTACCATCATAAGCACTGTACCATCATGAGTGCTGTACCATCATGAGCACAAAATATATGTCTGAATATTCTTGAGGCTCAAGAAAAACACACCCTTATTTTTCGGCTGTCAGATCTTGCAAGTACACAATCATGTACCTTTAAATCCCAGCCTTGACCTCAGTTGATGTTGATACGGTGTTGTTATGCAATAAAAACTACTAGAACCTTACACCTTTTTTAGAGGAAATAGCAGAATGGGTTCAAAAGTCCCCAATTGATGTTTCAGTTTCAGTATTTAGTTTATTGTACTTCTTCACGGGTTTAAAGATCTACAGTATGCACAGCAATAACTTGAGCTTAATTGGAAGAAAATATGCTATAACCATGAAAATAGCAAAACATTGATCAAAAGTGATTAAAGATTGACCATTTTACAGCATTTTGAATTTTAGAACCTTATTTTAATAAATTATGCAAATTTTATTGTAATTTTGTGACATCACAACAAGAAAACCTATAAATTTCCTGATGTTAACCTACATTGTAATTGTCTACTAACTGTGGTGTAGAGGTTATCATACCTGTCTACAGACCACGAGGCCCTGGGTTCAAGCCTGGGTTGGGTAGACACGCCAGTGCACCACAACTGTTTATCAAAGGCCGTGGACATTGACTTGGTTGTCGATGTTATGTCTGTCCGTACGTCGTACTTGTGTTCTTGTCCGGGTCGTATTAAGCGTTTCGTGATAGCATTGTTACTATCATAACCGAATACGCAGGTGACGACCCCGTCATTGTAATTGTGTGTTCACTCGTCGTCGTCGTCGCTACATTGTAACTAACCTGTATTGATATTCAATACTTCACCACAGTTCATGTTAATATGATTAAGAGCTTTTGAATTTCCATCATATCTTCTATCAAAATTTAGCAGCAGAAAAAAGTCTGATGATTTTTAGTGACTAAAAAAAACAGGATCCTAAGTCATTTGGCACATTGAATATTTTAAGACGTTCTCTCTTTTATGCATTATAATTTCTGTATTCATTTTAAAATATTCAAACTTTGATAAGTCATAACTCGGAAACTACATGAGCTACTGTCAGCTCCTAAGGGTGAGCTGCTGTCATATATTACCTCTCAACTCCCAAGGGTGAGCTACCATCATATATTGACCCTTCAACTCCCAAGGATGAGCTACTGTCATGTATTGAGCCTTCAACTCCCAAGGATGAGCTACCATCATATATTGACCTTTCAACTCCCAAGGATGAGATACTGTCATATATTGACCCTTCAACTCCCAAGAATAAGCTACCGTCATATAGTGACCCTTCAACTCCCAAGGCTGAGCTACCGTTATATGTTACCCCTCAACTCCCAAGGGTGAGCTACCATCATATATTGACCCTTCAACTCCCAAGGATGAGCTATCATCATATATTGACCCTTCAACTCCCAAGGATGAGCTACTGTCATATATTAACCCTTCATCTCCGCAAGGATGAGCTACTGTCATACATTGACCCTTTAACTCTTAAGGATGAGCTACCGTCATATATTGACCCTTCAACTCCCAAGGGTGAGCTACCGTCATATATTAACCTTTCAACTCCCAAGGATGAGCTACCATTATATATTGACCCTTCAACTCCCAAGGGTGAGCTACCATCATATATTGACCCTTCAACTCCCAAGGGTGAGCTACCGTCATATGTTACCCTCAACTCCCAAGGGTGAGCTACCATCATATATTAATTCTTCAAGTCTTAAAGATGAGCTACCATCATATATTAACCCTTCAACTCCCAAGGATGAGCTACCGTCATATATTATCCCTTCAACTCCCAAGGGTGAGCTACCATCATATATTGACCCTTCAACTCCCAAGGATGAGCTATCATTATATATTGACCCTTCAACTCCCAGGGATGAGCTACTGTCATGTATTGAGCCTTCAACTCCCAAGGGTGAGCTACTGTCATATATTAACCCTTCAACTCCCAAGGATGAGCTATCATTATATATTATCCCTTCAACTCCCAAGGATGAGATACTGTCATATATTGACCCTTCAACTCCCAAGGATGAGCTACCGGCTTATATTAACTCTTCAACTCCCAAGGATGAGCTACCGGCTTATATCAACCCTTCAACTCCCAAGGATGAGCTACTGGCTTATATTAACCCTTCAACTCCCAAGGATGAGCTACTTTTATACATTAACCTTTTTTGTCCATTATTGTCAGCTGCACATAAATCAAATAATTGAATTGAGTGAAAAATGCATACACTCGTGCACACCTAGCAATCCCTACATTATACAAACATGTTTACACCATACACCATTTGAAAGAGTGTTCCATTTTGAATATGGGGTTGTAGATAATTCCTATATTCTGATATTGTGTCATTTATTAATTTTTAAAGAAATTGTTCCAAAATGCACCAAAAATCACAATGATTTATACATTTTACCCTATCTGGGCTATAGGTATGACCAAATTTTATTAGATTTGAATAATATGACTGGTCGAAATTATGTTTACCAAAAATGAAATAAAGATTCATTTTGTAAGTCTTGTTTCAATCTTTTTAAGAGAAAAAATATCTTTTGGTTGATTTGTTTGCAAAAAAAAATGAACATTTTGCAGCTTCACAAAGCTTCATTTTACACAAAAAAGTTCAAAATATCCCCACAAAAAAAAAATATTTTGAAAGATTTAATGTAGTACTTATAGGTAATACTATGTGCGCCACTCAAGGATGTTGTTTTGGTCACAATTTTTTCTTTTAAAATTTGTTCTTGCAAATTAGTCATGAGACGTCCTTTGGGAGTAGAAGGGACTGTTCTGATAATATAAGACTTGAAAGCTCTTTCTGTTGAATATAAAATCTCTACCTGTCCACATACCTTGAAATCTTTGAAACATCCATGACTTCTCTGAGCAATATATCTAGCAACAATCCGTACCAACCACATGTCAGGTTTTCTAGCATATCAAATTATACTCAAATACAAGATAACTTCCTGTTTCATTGATTTTTTGAGGCCCTCAACTGATCCGCGCTTTGCCAACATTACACCCACATCAATTGAGGAAAAAAAGATAAAAATTATTGAGAAAACAGCAGAAATTCCCAAGATGCATTTGTATTCCGAGGTGTATTTAGTGCTGAACTGAATTTCCATTGATTTTTTTAGAAAAAGAGACTGGGTAAAATTACAGTAATTGTAATGAAAGGAAAATTCCCAGAAATTTTCAATTTCATATAAAATATGATAGAGCTAGACTATGAGAGAAACAATTTAGTGTACAAATCATGTTGATATCTTTTTCCGTTTTGGAGTTATTGTATTGCAAAGATTATATGAATGTTTTAACAAGTGACTGCACAGTGTACAATGTCATAAAGGCAGATTCAAGATCATTCTTATGTATTTCTTAAAAACAAAAAAAATATATTTTTCTTTTACTTACGAGGATTCATGAGCAGATGGGCAAAGCGTTTTCTTATAAAGTGTATGTTATACTCCATATCAATAAATAAACAAAAAATGCTTCCAGTAATTTAGGAAGACGTAATTAATTTTCAAAGAAATATGTAAAAATTGTCTTGGGATTTGCCTTTATGACATCACACTGTACCCTGTGAGGTCACTTTTCAACACACTGGCACAATCTTTTTAATGCAATTACTCCTTAATGCCAAAAGATATCAGCATGATTTTTACACCAAATTGTTTCTTTCATATTCCTCCATTATGTATATGAAATTGAAAATTCACGGGAATATTTCTTATAAGTTCAGCAGAATCTCGATGTGAAAGAAATATGATCGGTTGACGGAATATTCATGAAGTGACAATGCTGAATGCACAAAGACTCATGCTTTTGGTGTGGATAATGACTCATGCTTTGGTGTGGATAAATTTACTTTTCTTATTAGAATTCATGAGGTGGTTTTTGTTTATTTTGTTGCAATTCCATTATAAAGTCTTGATTTACCTCCACCAACGAAGTTGGATGGAGGATTTGTTTTTGCCTCTGTTTGTTTGTCTGTTTTTGTTTGTTTGTTTGTCATCAACATATCTCAATAACTGATGATTGGATTTTGATTAAATTTTGTGTGTGGTTTTGTTACTGTTTCAGGAAAAAGTGATTAAAATTAGGGACTTATTGAAACAGAAGAAGGGCAGAAATTGAGGGGTGGGGATGGGATGTTTTAGGATGAGATGTGAAGACTTATATGATTAAAACTTTTCATTAGATTTTCATTCCTAAATAATTAATTCATGTGCTGAAATAATTTAAGACAATCAATTTTCTGTACTCTAAGAAAATCAGATGAAGTGGTTGCTGGTATCAAAGAGAATCAAAACAATTAGTATGTGCTCTGCAGAATGCTATGATTATATATTTTTTGCATTTCATGCATATATATAATTTACAAAAACACAAGTTACATCATTTAAACGAGTAAAGTAAATTGTACAAAGGATAAGGAAACATATAACTGATAGGTTTTGATATCTGATAATTGTTTTCTTGCTGTGAAGCAGAAAAGAGACATAGGGATCATCCTGTCATCGTTATCCACAAATGTTTAACCTGAGCTCATAAACTGAAATAAGAATGATGTACAGTACATGCATTCATGAAACAAACTTGGCACAGAGGTTAAGGTTTAAAGCATCCTAAAGCATCTTCAAAATGAGAATGATTGGGGAAGAATGGGGATTGGGGAAGGGGAGGGGGTTAAGGGGAGGGAAAACTATAATAAAGAAAAGTCAAATGTTGAATTAAATGCTCTTTCTTGAAGTTTAGTGTCAAGCTGATGAATACATATTAAATAGGTGATATACATAACAATAAATTTTAACATTTTAATGAAAAAATGTTTAATCTTAATTCGTAGATTTGTTGAATGTTTTAATTCTCTCAATTCATTTACCACTTGACTTCTTTTCAAACCATAACTGGATTCTTAAGTTTTGTGTCTTCCCATTTTCTCTTTATCTAACACATATATATTAAGATCATTTTAAAGCAGGTAAGATTAATTTTTAGTTGTTAATGCATTTAGACATAATTAGTGACTTCAGCGTGATGATATCCAAGTTAGATTAAACAGTTTAGTGTTTAATAAAGTCACATAATTTCATGCATATTGTAAAGTATAATAAATCTATCAATGGAAAAACTTATCAAAAACACTTGCATTGTCATAAAGTGTATTTTGTGCTCAGATGGGTGAATTGAATAGTCATAAGAGAGAGATGTGTTTGAAGGTAGTGGGAGCACAACCTTTGAGGGGCATCTTCTGACCCTAAATCTCACATAAGCATATGGGAGGTGCAGTGAGAAAAATTCCCCCTGCCATCCCCAATTCCCCCCTCCCAACAATAATTGAGTAAAATGAATGACTTTCAGGCAGAACCATTCGATGCAAGCAGGAAAACAAGGTAAGCAGCATGAAAAGTTTCGTATGTTGCTAATTTTTATTCCAAAATTAAATGACATGTGAACAATTTTGCAAGAATAAAAGTAAGAGATGTTTTTTGAAAATGACTGCCTAATATGGTAATTGTAAATGAATGTGGTCAAATTTGATCAACGCTGTGCTTGAGGCTCCGATTAGCTTATCTGCTCCAATCAAGTGTACCTTGTGAGAATAAATGCTTTATCAGAGAGTGAGAATGAGACTTGGTGTTGTTTAGTGCACAACTCATTGTATTTTGTGGATCAAACCATAAGGCAAAGTTTGAATTTTCATAACTTAGAGCTAAGCGCCTTAGCAAACCATAAGGCAAAGTTTGACTTCTCATAACTCAGAGCTAAGCGCCTTAGCAAACCATAAGGCAAAGTTTGACTTCTCATAACTCAGAGCTAAGCGCCTTAGCAAACCATAAGGCAAAGTTTGACTTCTCATAACTTAGAGCTAAGCGCCTTAGCAAACCATGAGGCAAAGTTTGACTTCTCATAACTCAGAGCTAAGCGCCTTAGCAAACCATAAGGCAAAGTTTGACTTCTCATAACTCAGAGCTAAGCGCCTTAGCAAACCATAAGGCAAAGTTTGACTTCTCATAACTTAGAGCTAAGCGCCTTAGCAAACCATGAGGCAAAGTTTGACTTCTCATAACTTAAAGCTAAGCGCCTTAGCAAACCATGAGGCAAAGTTTGACTTCTCATAACTTGGAGCTAAGTGCCTTAGCAAACCATAAGGTAAAGTTTAACTTCTCATAACTTGGAGCTAAGCGCCTTAACAAACCATAAGGCAAAGTTTGACTTCTCATAACTTGGAGCTAAGCAAACCATAGCAAACCATGAGGCAAACCATAAGGTTTGACTTCTCATAACTTAGAGCTAAGCGCCTTAGCAAACCATGAGGCAAAGTTTGACTTCTCATAACTTAAAGCTAAGCGCCTTAGCAAACCATGAGGCAAAGTTTGACTTCTCATAACTTGGAGCTAAGTGCCTTAGCAAACCATAAAAAAAGTTTAACTTCTCATAACTTGGAGCTAAGCGCCTTAACAAACCATAAGGCAAAGTTTGACTTCTCATAACTTGGAGCTAAGCGCCTTAGCAAACCATGAGGCAAAGTTTGACTTCTCATAACTTAGAGCTAAGCGCCTTAGCAAACCATGAGGCAAAGTTTGACTTCTCATAATTTAGAGCTAAGCGCCTTAGCAAACCATAAGGCAAAGTTTGACTTCTCATAACTTAGAGCTAAGCGCCTTAGCAAACCATAAGGCAAAGTTTGACTTCTCATAACTTAGAGCTAAGCGCCTTAGCAAACCATGAGGCAAAGTTTGACTTCTCATAACTCAGAGCTAAGCGCCTTAGCAAACCATGAGGCAAAGTTTGACTTCTCATAATTTAGAGCTAAGCGCCTTAGCAAACCATAAGGCAAAGTTTGACTTCTCATAACTTAGAGCTAAGCGCCTTAGCAAACCATGAGGCAAAGTTTGACTTCTCATAACTCAGAGCTAAGTGCCTCAGCAAACCATGAGGCAAACTTTGACTTTTCATAACTTGGAGCTAAGCGCCTTAGCAAACCATGAGGCAAAGTTTGACTTCTCATAACTTTAGAGCTAAGCACCTTAGCAACTGTTTATTGAAAATAATCTTTTGATTAATAAACACATGTCATGCCTCAATAAGTGTTAACTGTAACATTTCATATTCACTTGCATTAGTTGGAACCACTCAGGAAACCTAATCTCTCTCTGTCTCAAGTGTTGCATCTTATAATTAGATGAATGAGAAATAATGACTTCTGCTGCTGCACGCTTCTACACAGAAATTTTGCTTGTTTAGATGCAGACTTTTCTGTGTATTCATGTAGTTTACAGTAGGTGCAGACTTTTCTGTGCATGCATGTTGTGTAGATGCAGACTTATCAGTGCATGCATGTTGTTTAGATGCAGACTTACTAGTGCATGTATGTTGTTTAGATGCAGACTTATCAGTGCATGCATGTTGTGTAGAGGCAGACTTATCAGTGCATGTATGTTGTGTAGCTGTATACTTACCAGTGCATGCATGTTGTGTAGAGGCAGACTTATCAATGCATGCATGTTGTTTAGGTGCAGACTTATCAGTGCATGCATGTTGTTTAGTTGCAGACTTATCAGTACATGCATGTATGCGTGCTGTTGTGAGGCAGACCAGGGAGTTGTTAAGACCTATTAATGCATGAATGCTATTGTGAGGCAAACCTATCAATGTATGCATGCTGTCGTGAGGCTGAGCTATCAATGCATGCTGCTGTTGTGAGGCAGATATTGTAAGCAGACCTTTCAATACATTCAAAAGAGGACAATTTTAAATTTGAATGTTAAATCTACTCTGAGAACTGGATAAGCATTTGGGTTACCATTCCTAATCAGGCATAGGACAGTAGGGAAAATTTCCCCTGAAATTGAGAAAACTCAGGCAAAATTGTGGGGTTCATGGACCAAGCCCTAGTCTGAAGATTTCTTGTTTTTGATGCCCCAAAATGGCTGAAAATCAATGTAAAGTTCCCAAATAATAATCATGGAGTCCGGGGGGTGAAGCAAGAGTAAGGGTCGAGGAGAAGAAGTTCCGCTTTAAGGGCCCCTTGGAAGGGGTCCTGGGGGCAAAGCCCCCGGAAGCACTGAAGATTTATTGTTTTTGATGCCCCAAAATGTCTGAAAATCAACAAAAACTTATAACATTCGGAAAATCAATGCAAACTGATAGATTTCTTAATTTCCCTTGAAAATTGAGAACATTTGGGAAAAATTGTGGGGCTTCAAGGGTGAAGTCTTGGTTGGTCTAAAGTTGTTTTTTTTACCTTAAAATGGCTTAAAATCAACACATAAAAAAACAAAATGTAAAGAAGCCCTTATGGAAATGTTAGGTTGAAGTGGGCCTGATTCCAACCTGAATCAAACCTTACTGACACTGCTTCACCCTGACAGGGCCTGAATGCTAAAGAAGCTCAGTCAATCTGATCAGGTCTGACAAAATGTCAGGGTAAGTCAGGCCTGACTACTAACCTGGCATATCCTAACAAGATGGGACTTTAAATTTTTTTAATGTTTTAAGGACTTAAAATATTTCAAGATCAAGACAAGTAGCCTGACAATAGCCTGACATATCCTGACAAGATGGGACTTTAAAAAGAATTTAAGTTTAAAGGACGTAGAATATTTCAAGAGCATGACAACCTAGCCTGACATACCCTGACAACATGGGACTTTGAATTGTTTTTAAGTTTTAAGGACTTAGCATATCTAGGAGCCTAACAACTACATTTAACAGGCCGTGGTACAAGGGAAGCCTGAAGAAAGTACCAAAGCCTGTTAGAGGGTCAAATATATAGTTCAATCTTGTAATACACAATGGTATAAGTGGAGTCCCTAGGCAAAAATGTATGAAAACAAAAAGGATATCTAGGGATATTCAGGGTTTTTTGTGTGGATAAGCCCGGACTTTTATATACAGAAACCATCCAGGGATATCCGGTTTTAATCTTAACTGAAGAAAATCCAGACTAGTCTGGATAAATGTAGACTTTATTATGTAAAGATCCAGAGAAGCTGGATAAATGTGGACTTTATCACTTTTCTGGTGACAGAGTCTAGAAAATCAAGATTTCTATATGAGAAAAAAGTCTAGAAAATATGGATATGTACGGACTTGATGTAAAAGCACTTTACTGTTAATTTGGGGCCAGAAAATGAAGATTAATGTAAAATAAGCAGGAAGGCCAGAGAATACAGATATGTCCGGAACTTATCATAAAATGAGAGCATGAATGATGGTGTATGATGTTCAGAAATGGTGGCGGTATCAACTCAAAAACGTGCATGTAACATACATGTGCATATTTATATTTCATAAGAAATGCATATAAGAAATGATCACATCTTTCATATTATTAAGTTCCGAGCATGCTTTTTGCATGTTTTATGAAAAATATAAAAACAAGTATGCACTACACTACTGTTTTTGTCCTATACCAAAATATACCTCCAATACTGGACATGGCAGGCTCCATACCTTTTATTAAGGGCTATGACTCCACATTCATTTTGGTATGCTTTTTGGGAGAATGTATCAGTTTCATATATCTTAAGCAGAACACAAATTTACATCACACATCACCTGCCCTAGCTGTTACCAAGTAATAACACAATAGGATGTTTCGTTTTCCCAGGAAATGTTACCAAAATTTCCAAATCATTTTTTGACCTCCGACCTTTAAGAAAAATATCACAGCACATAGGGGTATAAACTTCTATTCACTCCACACCATCCCACCAAGTATCAATCGGAGATCAGTTACAGTTTTTCCAGAAAAAGAGACTTAAAAATTCCTCCTACAATTACCCTATTTGACCTCTGACCTTTTAGGTATATGACCCATATTAAAAGGGGGCAAACTTTTCATCACTCCACACCATCCTACCAAGCATTAACTCAAGATCAGTTACTGTTTCCCCAGCAAAAGAGACGCAAAATTTCCTCTTTTGATAAATCATTTGACCTCTGACCTTTAAGATCAATTATAAGGGTGGGGGAAAAACTTCTTATCACCCCATTCTATCCCAACAAGTATGACCTCATTACATAAATTTATCTCTGCATAAAATAATGAATACTCCAATTTGTTTTTTAAGTTCAAAAGCTTCCTATTAGGCCTAGATAAACATGCACAAAAATCATCCCAATCAATGATAGATTCATGATCGCGACCCAGGCTAGTTTCTCACCTTTTTCAGCAAATAAATCAGATCATATGTGTTGCGCACCGTACCGGCCGGCGTCCGGATTGGACCATTCACAATGCGTACATGTCATCAGGACTGGCTAACGTGACTATATGCTAGCCTCATGTTACAATGACCAAACAAATAGAATTTGGAAGTTGGAATGACCTTGGAATGAAGCCTTTTGTTGCCCAAGCAGGTATGCATACGAATCATGTTTTTTGCTTAAATGTACAGTTTTAAGAGGAATTGTGAAACAGTTTGTTTCTGAGGCAGATAAAAGAATATTCTTCACGGATAGAATTACCATTTAATTTTTCCCTAGCCTAACATGTTTGTGTTATTGTACCTGTAGCCTAGTGTGTTAACACTAGGCCTAAGTTACACTGTTACAAAGAATCTTCACAATTTACTAACATTTTCTTTGGCCTGCTTTTCTTGTGTGAGTTATCATTGTCAATATTTAGGCAAGAATTTTATGACGCTGAATTAACTCTTCATAGTAGGCCTAGGCCTATACCATTGTTACTGTTTAATTTGATTTTAGTCGTAATGTGAGAGGCCTATGTAAAAATGACTATACTAGGCCTACCTAGCGTTAGGCCTAAGCTATTGCCAGACTATGCTAAATTTACAGTAACGGTTAGCCTTACATGGTATCAGAATCATAATTATGTTATTGTTGAACTTGTATCTTTTTAGATTATTCCAGGTTAGAATGGGGGCACATCTATGAAACTTGGCATAGGGGCAGAAAGGTGGAGGGCTTAGGTACCTTCGAAGTGAGGGTGAAGCTGAAAGTGGGTGTTGTGTGTCATGCTAAGTAGTTGATTTGCATGATAAAGACAAATGTACTATTATTTTCAATTTCTCGTAGACTTTCATACATGGTCATGAAAAGTGGGTTGACAATTGAATATCAAATGTTCTATCATTACGATAACCTTTGAAATAAGCATAAAAAGGAGTGTTGTGTGTGTATACTAATTAGCTAATTTGCATGATAAATAAAAATGTATTATTCTTAATTTTTTGTAGACTTTCATGTATGATCATGATAAGTGGGTTGATAGCTGAATATCAAATGTTCTGTCTTTATGATAAGTATTGGGGTCATTAATGCATTTTAGGAAATTTGCATATTAGTGGATTTTAACGAAAATGTTTAGCTTTTAAGTCATAACTTCATAAAATAATTTTAGTGCAGGAAATTCCCTTCTGAGTGTAGTTTACAACCTATTATTAATGCTTCTTAGGGTTTTTTTTTTTTTTTTTTAGATCTTAGGATTTTCATGGATTTTTCCCCAAATCATAGAGTTTTAGTCTTTTCATGTCAGGCTCATGTCTGTTTAAGTTTTAGCAAATTCTTTACTTTAATTTTAGTCATATTATTTCCAAAACCTAAAATTAATATGGACAGGTGTTAGCTTTACATTGTTGTACACAAGGCTAAATGTTATTGTTGAAGGCTATTAATTCCATTTTGAAATTGCAGTTTTTTTAGCTTGAATACCCCAATATTGGTTGGAAAAAATGGGATACCAATTCTAAAATACTTAAATCAAAACCATGTGTTAGTTTTGCAACGGCCCAGGCCCCTGTGACAATATATCTAAATTAAATTTCATTGCTTTGTATAGTATAAAACATATCCATCACTTTATAGTTGGTAAAAACAAAGAAAGTAGCCATTGCATTAGAGTTAGCTAATATATTTAAGACATTCCATTTATTTTTCTTGATAAACTAGTAGCATAGTGGGCCCAAAGTTTATGCAGCTAAAGATTAAATTGTATTTTTTCTTTATGAACAAATTAATTGTCCACGTTTTCAGAAATGTACCAGAGAAGTGTAAAAAGGATTGTTTAAAATACTAGGAAGAAAGAATTTTTAAAATATAAATTTCCAAAGTGTTTAATTATTGAAAACATTGTCAGATTTATTTGAAATTTCTTAGGTGAAAATCATGAGGGATTTTTTTAGATTGATAACATTTTCTATCATCTATGAGACAATTATTGTTTTTATTGTAGAGTCAATAGAAAGAAGATACCTGAATGAGAAAAAGGGAAGTTTGCTGAGATAAGAGACAGGTCCAAACTTCTTTGTTTAGCTCACAAGGTAAGATCAAGATATTATAAAATATTACTATGAACTTAAAGGAACATATCCACAGCTTCATATTCAGGGAATTTGCAAATACAATTGAATTCACATTGGCTGCTGACAAGTGGTCAAATCCGCACTAAAAATGAAGTGATAATATTAGGCTTCGAGTTAACACTTTGAATTTTAGTGATTAGACATAAAATATTTATGCGAATTTACGAAAATAAATAAAATTTAAGAAGAATTTTACCTTATGTACAAAAGGAAGCAAAAGGTTATTTCTGTTGGTAAAATAATTCTTATAACTTGCCAAGTTTTGAACAGATCCCTTACATAGTTGAATGAATAAAACCTGTACCTCAGTATGTAGGTCGCAAGGTGTTGAAATTCTCTTAACTACAGTCGTTTTCTATAACTAAATATCCAGCACTGAATACAATCAATGTATTTGTGATGAAAAGAATTAACAAAGGGACTGTACATTTTGTGGATTTTTTTATGAATGAACATCTTGCAGAGGCCAGAAGGTTACATTTGTTGACAAATTGTGTGTGTAAACTTTTGTATCGTCTGCAACATGTAGTACACGTCAGGATAGTAAAGCTTTCTCCTTAAAAGGAAAAATAGCTATCTTTTGAAAATTTTTAAAGTCAAACATTTAAGAGAAATTCCCTACCAAAATTCTGAAATGCCTTCATAAAATTTGGGAAAGGGGGAATTTCTGTCCCAAAAATCCAAAGCTAGTGTTAACCCTGCTGGAAACTGGAATTAATAAATAAAAAGTAGTTATTTTGTTTCCACAGAATATGTTTCTTCATGGCGTGTGAAACAGCTGATTGAGGCTTTCACTCTGCAGATTACACACAGCAGGCAGAAGAGGATGACTACTGATATATACAGTAAGTCTTTTATCAGCCATCTTTCCTATTTAATTTTTGTGAAGAATTAATATTTTTTTGACCTCATCAAAATTTTCATCCATTTTTATAATTTTTGTATTGCCTGCTGTTTGAAATCTGTTGCCTGAAAGTAGGCTTGGGTGGTGTACCGGTATTTGTGTACTCATACTTGTATGGTCGGTATTGAACATTTCTTCCTTACCAAATGTGTAATGTGTTTTGTGTGTGTATTTTCCCAATACAACTGCCTGTACAAACTAGTGGTTCATGTGCACAATCATTGGAACTTACTTTTGTAGGAATCTCCGAAAAAATTGGTATGTTAAAACTTCTCCCTCATTTTGTTTTACTTTCATTTCAAAAGTAGATAATCGTTTGACTATTGACATAAAAACAAAACCTTTTTTCTTTCTTTTTTTGTTGGTTGTTATGCCCAAAATATCAGTAAAATAAGAAACTTTGTATATAGTATGAGTGACAGGAAAGGCCTTATATAACTCCCAGTGCATCTGCAGAAATGAACAGCATGGACAGCATGGCCTGCTGACTGCTTATACAACAGATAATGGCCTAATTACAGGAAGTTTTATGATAAAGCTCATGAATTTTATTTTTTTAAATGAAATGCTATGAACAAAAAAAACAAAAATGAAACTAAATGGAACCGAAGCAAAATTGTAACATTTTATACTTGTTTTAAAGGCCATATATCATGATTAAAATGTGGCGGCGTACAATTTACATCCAAAACAATACTGATTGGCCTATCAATGTAAGTGCTCACTGTACATTGTGTTTCGACCATTCAAAACACAGGATTTGACTTTCATTTACCTCACACGTTGGAGACGATAACTGGCCTTTAAGTTGTTTGTTTACAGAAAGTATGGCGGCCATTTTGAAAATGATGATTATGTGTATTATGTATTATTTAAGCACATGAGATTTAACTTCAATTTTAATATAATTTGATATTAAATTTGTAAATTTGATTTGAAAATGTTGGACAGTAAAAGAAAACACACAAACAATTTTTGTATCATTCCATGTTATTCAATGTGTATATTAGTTCAGAATAATGTACCATATATGGAAGAATTAAAAGTATGGTATGGTACCCTGGAGAGCTGTCATGCACTTGCATACCGGTATTTTAATATTATCAGTATTTTTCAATCGATATATCTGTATTGGCAAAAAGTTGATAACGCTTTGGCCTACCAGTCCATTCAAACACACAAACTAAATTTGTATTTAAATTTTTCATCGTTCCATGTTATCAATGTGTATATTAGTTCTGAATAATGTAGCATATATGTAAGCATTTGAAGTGTGGTATGGTACCCTGGAGAGCTGTCATGCACTTGCATACCAGTATTTCAATATTATCAGTATTTTTTGGTCGATTTATCTGTATTGGCAAAAAGTTGATACTGCCCAAGCCTACCAGACCATTCTTAAAATCCTGTAAATAATTTAAATCTAAAATAGATCAATATTGTGGAGGAGGGTTGGGTAAGGGTAGGTGCAGGTGGGACATTCTACCACAAACATGGAGTCCAAGAAACCCGTTGAGGCTGCCTGGGACAACCAAAATTCATGCTAGGGCTGCCGGATGTGCTACCTGTTTTCAAGTGTAACTTTGTCCTAACCCAATGGAAGAAATTTGTCAGGACAACCATAATTTTCCCAAACAAGTATTCAAACTGAAAGAGCTGCCCTGTGGACAATTTTATTACTGGGTGATTTGTTAATTCCTAGCCTCTGGTTTGGTTGAGGCTCCCAATAAGTAATTGGAGAAGGAATTTTATAATGAATCTACATATAAAATGTGTAATTCTATATTTTATATTGATCAGAATTGGGCTAAATTGTGACAATTTGCCAATTATTAATGAATTTGAGAAAAATTGCATACAGCAGCTTTGTTCTTTGAAGTTTCCATTTTTTGCCACTCAAAACATCAATGCTTCAGCTTTCATTAAAACCCAACTTCAATGATGAAAGTATACACCAAAGGTTACTAAAAATGAGAAAAGCTTAGAAAATTGCAATCATGCTATTATTGTTGAACTGCAATTTGTAAGAAGTTTTTTTCTTTCTTTTTTCTTACAGAGTATGTATATTTATGGTGTCCAAAGGACGATAGGCCAGTGCCATCAGCAAAGCAGCCAAATGAGGCTTTCACTCAGCAGATAACATAAAGCAGGAAGGGGGTGTCTGCTGATAATTAAGAGTTTTCATCAGCCATCTTGGCTTTTTTGCTTAACTTTGGTATAATAATTGATTTGGTTATAACATTCAATTTTCATGCAAATATATTTTGTGATTCCTCTCACTCCATTATCAGCTGTAGAATAAGTACTGGCAATGCTGGTTAGAATATAAGAACATTCATACATAGTTAACTTTATATATCAAACTGTATACATATATGCTCCTTATTACTTTCTTATTAATTCTGTAACATCCTTCTTGCATGCTTCTGATTTCACTCATTTGCCTGCTGTATGAAATCTACATTTAAATTAAAACATAATCTTACAGCATAGTTGCTGAAAGTTTATTCTTGAAATTAAGTAAATGTTTTTTAACTGAAATAGATCAATTGTGTAGCCAAAAGCAAAATGTGTTTACTTTTTTTAGCTTTTGTCAGTGTTTTCTAAAGAATTATTGATCATGGGTTTTGAGGTAAGAATATATCAACTCGAGGTACTTTAATTAAGTCTGGTTTCCCCTGGTTTTCCATCAGATTTATGGGGTTAAGAGTCACTGTAGCATGACAGGGTTACTAAAGGCAAGCTGGTTGACATGTTCCCATCTATACATGCAGCACAACTTGTCAGGATGAGTAAGGTTGGTGTCAGGCTCATTTAAGGGTAAGACTATTTTTCATGCTTATGACCAGGAAGGGCTAGTGCAAGGGTAAGGCTGTTGTCAAGCCAGTGTCTTGCTCTTATCAGGGTGTGTCAGCCTCAACTAATTTACATATTTCTTCCAAAATTAAGGCTATTGTCATGCTGGTGTAATGCTCCTGTAAGGCTGGTTAGCTGTCAGGCTCATGTGTCAGGGCACTGCAAGGCCATTGTCAGGGCAGACAATTTTGCAATGCAAGGGTTAGGCTGTTGTCAGGCACGTGTCTTGCTCTTGTCAGGGTGTGTCAGCCTCTTTGTCAGGTTCAACTCATTTAAATCTTTCGTCCAAAATTAAGGCTACTGTAATGCTGGTGTAATGCCCCTGTAAGGCTGAACCAACAGGCTCATGTGTCAGGGTACTGTAAGGCCATTGTCAGGGCAGACAATTTAATACAGGTAAATTAAAGAATTCTTGAAAAGAAGAAAAAAAGATGGATGGCTTGTGGAACCAGTGTGGATGGCTTGTGGAACCAGTGCAGATGGCTTGTGGAACCAGTGCAGATGGCTGTGGAACCAGTGCAGATGGCTTGTGAAACCAATGCGGATGGCTTGTGGAACCAGTGCGGATGGCTGGTGGAACCAGTGCGGATGGCTTGTGGAACCAGTGTGGATGGCTTGTGGAAGCAGTGCGGATGGCTTGTGGAACCAGTGTGGATGGCTTGTGGAACCAGTGCGGATGACTGAAACCAGTGCAGATGGCTTGTGAAACGAGTGCGAATGGCATGTGGAACCAGTGCGGATGTCTTGTGGAACCAGTGCGGATGGCTTGTGAAACCAGTGCGGATGGCTTGTGGAACCAGTGCGGATGGCTTGTGGAACCAGTGCAGGTGGCTTGTGGAACCAGTGTGGATGGCTTGTGATTTGTATCCCCTCCCTTCAGCTTACGCATGAAATCACACCTTTCCCATTTTGATATCAACTCTGCCACTCTCGGCACCTACTCCTGGCCCACTTTTCCTCCTCGGGTTACCCCCCTCCCTTCTGTCTACCTAGGCCTCTCCAATCATCACAAAACTCAAACCCACCCTAACCTCTTCATCAATCTCCACAACCAAATCAAAGACCAACTCTCAAATTACATCTCCATCTACACTGATGGCTCCAAGGAAGGCAACAAGACAGCTGCTGCTGCCGTCATCTAAGACATCACTCTTAGTAGCAGACTTCCCGACAACTCATCCATCTTTTCCGCCAAGGCTAAGGCCATTCTCCTTGCCCTCAACTTTATTGAGTACTCTCTGCTCAGCCACTTTGCCATTTTCTCCGACTCAAAGGCTGTTCTTACTTCTTTACTCAGTCTTAAATGGGATAACCTCACATGCCACCTCCTCCTCCAAAAACTCCTTTCTCCCACCCTTTGCAGGAAAACTTTTCTTTTCTTCTGGATACCCAGCCATGTTGGCATCCCTAACAATGACAGGGCTGATGCAGCCACTAAGCTTGTCCTCAACCTCCTTCCTACCCCTTTTCCCAAAACCCTCTCTGACATCAAACCGCTTATCGCTTCCCTTGTTCGTGACCGCCGGCAAACCTCTTGGAACTCCCAAACTGATAACAAACTCCATGTCATCCAGCCCACAATTCCGATCAAATCCACCATCAACAACTTCTCTCGTATCGACAACGTTCATATTACCCGTCTTAGAATTAGTTACACCCACCTCAATCACTCCCACCTCCATATTGGCTCCCCCCAACCCCTCTGCAACAATTGTCACTGCACCCTCACAATCCATCACGTTATCCTTGCTTGCCCCCTGTACAACCTTCCCAGAGTTTCCCTTGCTCCCCACAACTTAATTGTTAAGTTCTTTCAGAAAAATCCTCGGAGAAAATTATCTCTTTCCTTCATCATGCTTCCCTCTACAACCATATTTAATTCTCCTCTTCCACCCCTTCTCTACTTTGTTTTTGTTTCACGCATGCACCTCCTCTCTCGATCACAGCTTTCTGACCTTTTGTTTTTAAATTTCTCTCATTCTCCCCCTGTTTCCTTTCCTTCCTACCTTTAGAATGATCTGACCTCTTAGGCACAATTTGACCCTCTTTGTCGCGGTGCCGTTAAGCCCTCATCAAACAAACAAACAACTTATGGGAACCAGTGCGGATGGCTTGTGATTTGTATCTTATGAATCTTGACTTTTCTTCTACATATGCATGTCATTTGATTTCCATTTAAAATTGAAAAACTTTGTTGAGCTTTTATCTTGCCCACACACTTCCTTATATAAAACCCCAGTGCTTGACCTGTTGTGTAAAAACTTCAATTCTGACGTTTTTTCACAATATTATGCATTTCTTGCTGGATTTAAGGATCAACAGTGTGAAGATTTTAGCTCGATCATTCAAGAAAATAAAATCCTTGAAGTTTCAATTGTCTATAAGTTTAACAGAAGTTAATTTTGGTGGCCATCAGGCAATAGTATAGTATGACGGTGGTTGGCGTGAAGCAGAAAACATGTTTGTACGGAATTCTATTCCTCCATCAAATACTACTGGCCATAATTCTCCTTTATAATGTGGAGAGGGGCAGACAGGTCATACTCTTAAGTGAAGGGGACAATGTTGTTATTGAAAAAGTTTTTTGTATTAAAAAACAAATTCTGCCTGAAAGTGGTGCGGTGAGTCCCCCTTGCACCCCCCTGCCACCACCTGCCATCCTCCTGCCACCCCTCTCCCTCCACTCAGGAATTATGGCCCTGAAAGAAATACTGCAGTGCATGTTAGGTTTTACCCTCAATTCATTCACTATACATAGCACACCTGAAGTAAAACCTTGAACTCCTGAACAAAATCATGGGCTGTATTTTTTTGCCCATGTTTTCAGGGATCTTTACTGTACAGCATGTATATCAATATAAGATGCTTGATGCTTAAAGGGGAAATCAAGTCTGACATAATCCTTATCTTATATGATAGAATTGAAAATAACTAGTTTTTTGTACAAAGTTTCATACCTCCCATGGCAATCTTAACACAATTGTTTGTAATTATTAAACACTATAATGCTACTATTATGGATCTTAAAACCTGTAGAAAATGATTTTCGTTTTGTAAAAGGGTCAAGAATATTTTTATTCATTAACATGCTGTTAAAAACTAAGTTGTGTAATATCAGCTTGGAATCAAAACTTTGATACAACTTTATTACATTTTGGGGAAATAATTTCATCATGCACAAGATTTCAATACAGAAATTAACAAAATGGCAACCGCAGAGTGTCAACTTCAAACATGAATAACTTGAAATAGGAATAAGATTTTTGACTAGCTATTATTTTGTGTAGTTGGTTAAGGTTTTAATCCTCTATCATATGAAATGAGGATTGTATTAGAATTTATGTCTCCTTTAAGCATTTCCATCATGAAACAAAAGACACATTTTGGTATTGACAAAATGCCATTAAGGACATTGAGTTAAGCATATGGATAATTGTGTATATCTTATGCACAACAGTCATTTCACATCACAAGAGCTTCTTCCAAGAGGCTGTTGGATGGTGCTTAACCCAGTTCTGCCTGTCTCCACCCCCATAAGCTGACAATGTGTTCTCTTTGTATGGTGTGTGGGAGCACTCTTCTGATATGAAGCTTTTAGTGCATCCTGAGAGGTATGTTCTTCTCAGCTGTGATATGAAAGGATTTCCCATAATGCAATGTGAGCTGTGGATGAAGCGGTAATGAATGTTCATATTAATGTGAATTAAAAAACCCACACAGACAAATAAAGGAAAAACATATGTCGTCTGTGTAAGATTGATTGACCTACCAAGCCAATCCTTTCTTCATTGTGATGACTTAGCATGAAAGCCGGCGAGTTTCTTTCACTTGAATTAAAACTGGTTTTTTTTCATTTATGCTTTAATGAAATTTTAATGAAATAATTGAAATAGAATTTGGCATGCTTGGTGTAAACAGCTTGAAGGCTGATCAGGCTGTTTTGATCACTCTGTCAGGCTGATTCGATCACTCTGTCAGGTTGTTTTGATCACTCTGTCAAGCTGTTTCGATCACTCTGTCAGACTCTTTCGATCACTCTGTCAGGCTGTTTTAATCACTTTGTCAGGTTGATTCGATCACTCTGTCAGACTCTTTCGATCACTCTGTCAGGCTGTTTTAATCACTTTGTCAGGCTGTTTCGATCACTCTGTCAGGCTGTTTTAATCACTTTGTCAGGCTGTTTCGATCACTCTGTCAGGCTGTTTTAATCACTTTGTCAGGCTGTTTCGATCACTCTGTCAGGCTGTTTTAATCACTATACCAGACTATTTTGATCACTCTGTCAGGCTGTTTTGATCACTCTGTCAGACTGTTTTGATCACTCTGTCAGGCTGTTTTAGTCACTCTGTCAGACTGTTTTGATCACTCTGTCAGACTGTTTTGATCACTCTGTCAGACTGTTTTGATCACTCTGTCAGACTGTTTTGATTACTCTGTCAGACTGTTTTGATCACTCTGTCAAGACTGTTTTAGCCATTCTTGTCAGGCTTTTTTATCACTCTGTCAGGATGTTTTAGTCACTCTGACAGACTGTTTTGATCACTTTATTAGGCTGTTTTAATCTCTCTTGTCAGACTGTTTTGATCAGACCTCCATCTGATGCCCTCCTGGCTGCACTTTCTCAAGATCACCCACATCTTCTTCATCATTATATCTCCTGCATTTTCCTCCCCTTCACTAGTCCTCACATCCTAATCCTCATTATTAACAAGAAGTTCAAATGAGGCTCTTTGCTATCAACATGGAGTTTAAGTAAGACGCATTTCCTGGATGAGCCTCTGAAATATGACACGTAATAATGGTTCATGGCGGACTTTTGTCTGATTAAACACCGACATGCAGAATGTTTTTGAAACAAAGACATGATTATATGTTGGCACATGAAGGTATTAAAAGTAGCTCTATGGAAACTCAGCTTGGATCATTTTGTCGATCAAAATGGCAGTCACGAAGAATAATACCAATCTAACAGTTTGATGACGACTCGGGTAAGACTGGCCACTTTACTGCTGTTTTATTTTGCAAGGGTATGATGTGACTCTAGTGTGACATAAGTCCCAAAAAAGAATTTTGTTAATTTCCCAACTAAAATTTGCAATTTTAAGTTGTTGGTCAAAACTCGCCATATTGCTCCAAAATTGTCATATCTATCAGAAATCAAACATATGTTGGATTTCTGAGTGATATGATGATTTCAAGCATTCTCAGTACTTGAAATCGATGTCCGTAGGATTTGGACATACATTGATATTGCGAGGCACACCATAGTTGTCTTGTAAATGGCAAACATATGAGGTGGATGGTGAGCTCAGCTTAAAGTTATGCCAAAATAATAGTTTAATATCGTTAACAATGAATATTACTCTACAGATAAATAATGATACACTAGATAAACTAAAGTTAGACTAATATTGCTGTTTCAATCTGCCAGATTTTGGTGCAACTACATGTAGTATACTTTAAGTCTCAAAAACGACATATAAGTCAAAATTGGTCTTATTGCTCTAAAATCATCATATCTATCAGAAAGCAAATGTGGATTTCTGAGTGTTATGACATTAAAATTGACATATGTCGGTTGTAATTGTTGATTTCATGCCTATGGCACATGAGGCACACATAGTTTGTGTATCAAAATGACAAACATATGAAGCCTAGGCTCAGGAAGGTGAAATAAGACCAAAATATCAGTTTAACAAATTAAACAAGGAACATTTACTGTTACATGATGATCTGATTATGCTCGGGTGAGATTACTGCTGTACAGTACATTGGGGTGCCCGGTATATTATGCGAATATGGCTGGGTCGAAAATGTGAATGTGTGCAGTGGAAAAAGTGTGAACCAACTCAGGCACGCTGCAATGGCACAGGAACAACCAGTGGCAGCATTACCTACTGTTCCACTGAATCATTATAATCTGAGGGAAAGGCGGCCATGGTCAGTTGTCTATACCGAGTGCTGATGATGCTGATGATGATGGCTAATTTAATGGCATTCAAAATCGATAATTTTAATGATCCGCGAAAGACCCTTAAAGTGATTGTCATACTTTTTGTATCTTAGTGTAATATTGTGACTTTCCCCACTCCTGCTGTTTACTTCCCTCTCTCCCTGCTGTTGACTTCCCCTACCCCTGCTGTTTACTTCCCCCACTCCTGCTGTTGACTCTCCCACCCCTGCTGTTGACTCTCCCACCCCTGCTGTTTATTTTCCCCATTCCTGCTGTTGACCCTCCCACCCCTGCTGTTTACTTCCCCACCCCTGCTCTTGACTCTCCCACCCCTGCTGTTGACTCTCCCACCCCTGCCGTTTACTTCCCAACCCCTGCTGTTTACTTCCCCACCCCTGCTGTTGACTTCATTCCCCATACTTTGATTATCCCAAATTTTGAAGTTTTCAAGAAAATATTTTAAATTGGTGTCGCTTAGATTTTGTGTTTGGTGCCGTATATTTTAATGTAGAATTACTATTTGCAGTGCAATGAATGCATCAATTGATATATTATATACAATTCTATAATGTATTTATGAGTTTGTCACTGTTTGAAATACAAAACAAATTATTTTCACATTAAATTTCAAATTCATTTCTAAAGATCAATCATTACATTGAGTAGAACACTTAATATATTAGAAGAGATTGCTTTACAAGCTGATCTTCAGCCTTTGGTTGAAGAATCCTTAACACCTATAGCGGCGAAGCTACACTATCAAGCACGAATCTAACACGAATTATGAAGCATAATGCGAACCTATGTAATGGCGATTTTGTCCGGCCGGCTGGCTGTCCACAGTTTTGCCTGAGATTTAAATCCTCAGGATTGTTAGTCTTTTAAGAATTCCTCAGAAAATGTTAGTTTCTTCTAAAGTTCTTCAGAGAATGTTAAAAGTTTCTTCAGATATGCGGGAATTTCCTAACTAATTTTTAAAGTTTTTTAGATTCTGAAAACAGGTTGAAGACTAGTTTCCTTAAAAAGTCTACAAAATATTTGAAATGTTAGATGATATAAATTCCCAAAATTCTGTAGAAATCTTCAAGGGTCTCTTATAACACTGAAGGTTTAAAAGAAGTGGTCATGCCATGCCTCCCAAAAAAATTGAGATTTAACCTGATATAGGTTTTTCATATCCCTAAGAAAGCCTGCAAATTAGTCTATTTTAATAATGAAAAAGGACTGAGAAATTGATCATTTTTTGCTGGCTCCAAAAAAAAAAATGTTGGTAGGGTTTTGTGACATCATAAGAGTTTGCTACTTTATTTCAGGGACTGCTGATCGAAACAATGCATGACACACATACTAACCAGGTACAAATAGCGTCTGATTGCCAAAGTTTTTCGGGCTGTTTAGATCTTAAATTGTCATCTTCAAATTCAAGCTAATAAAAATGATTTGGAAATAAATGAAGAACATTCTCATAATGAAGGGATGTCATTCTTTATTAATTTAAACCGCTTGCAGACAAGAAAAAAGGATCAGGCTTACAACCCTTACATGGGCCCTTACATGGTCCTACAGTACAAAGCTTGCATAGTGGGCATGAAATTCTTACTGTTTCGCAAGTAATATTTTGTTAAACATAATCAAATTGAACATTTACCATGTTTTTGGTTCGCATGCGAAGCATAATGCGAACCTATGTAATGTCGATTCCGTCAGTCCGATCGTCCACAGTTTTTCTTGAAATTTCCTCAGAAATGTGTAAAAGTTTTTTGAGAATTTCTCAGAAAATGTTAGTTTCTTCAGAGTTCCTCAAAAAAGTTTAAAATTTCTTCAGATATCATTATGGAAGGTTAGAATTTCCTTACCAAATATTAAAGTTTTTCAGAGACACTTAAGACATCACTTAATGAGTTTAAGGCTTTGGAGAGGTATGGTTCTAGCAAGGTGTAGGAGATGAATCTGTGTTCCTGCAAGATTTATCATTAAGATTGTCTCTCATCAATAAGCAAGAATGGCTACTCAAATAAATTCAATGGACCGTCTATATAATTATAGAATTTTAAACATCTGACATATGAACAGCATTTAACATTTTTTAATAATCCGCATTTATCTTCTTATATCACACTCCTTCGCTGTGGCGTACTCCCTTTGAATGTCCATACTGGCAGACAACAAAATATTCCAAGAAATTTAAGATTATGCACTATGTGTAACCTACATCATCTAGAGGATGAATATTACATTATGCACTGTGTAACCGTAGAGGATGTATATTACATCCTACATCGTCTAGAGGATGAATAATCACTTTGTGCTAGAATATCCCTTCTATGAGGAATATTCTTTGTGCAATGTTTTCATTCCTCAGCACTTTATCACCACTACTCATATGCTTCATTTGAAACACTTCTAAGAATTACAAAGCGAATCTTTAAGTTTAAATTTAGCCAGGTTCATATACAAAGCTCTTCAAAAGCACAAAGAATTTTTAGCATAATTATCATGTTGCATAATTTAATAATAACTTTATTGTTCAACGATTCCATTATCCATTTGTTTTTGAATATTAATTTGTTTTTGATTACTTTTTTGTTGTTGATATGGGCATGAATTTTGTGTCTATGTCTATTTTTTGTTTTAAAATATTAATAATTCCTCTCTTTGATCAAAAATTGAAATAAATGTACTTATATTTATATGTAATGGGCTGGAGGCCTGAACATTGAATGAAATAAAATAATAATAAGACAAGATTGAAGACTAGTTTCCTTAAAAGTCTACAAGACATTTTATATTTCTTTAGAAGATAACTGTAAAATGATATAATTTTCAAATATTATTCTTTAGAGATCCGTAAGCGTCTCTCTCGTAGTACTGGAGATTTGAAATCCTTAAACTTTTACATAATATTTGGGCACCAACAGTTGTATCAGGCATGATTATTAAATTCCAACTTTATTATTGTGCTCATTTGCATAAAGTTGCTACAGTATATGAACTGGCCAGACTTTTTTATTTAGTATGCTCAGTCAGGTAGTACCTGTGACAGGATGTGACGGCATATGAACATAGGGAGTGATGCCATATGGGACAAGGATGGGGGCCATGCGGGACATAAGATAGAATATATACCATGTGGTATGCACCAAGGGCTATACCAGGCAAGATTATTTGACTCCACCTTTTTTTCTTATTCAACAAGTGATTTGCATATAAGTTATTATCACTGACACTTTCATACACAGTGTGCTCAATCAGAGACTGTGATATGTAGGACGAGACTTCTAATGGAGCCTATGGGATATCATGTGAGACATGGGGGTGGGATGCCACGTGAAACATGGAGCGAGATGCCAACAGGGTGGGATGCCATGTATAATATATGGTGTCACATGGGATGTCATGTGGGACATGGGATGTCATGTGGGACATGGGATGTCATGTGGGACATGGGATGTCATGTGGGACATGGGATGTCATGTGGGACTTGGGGTCAGATGCCATGAGTAACACAAGTGTGTGACATAGGCTGGGATGCCATGTGTGACATAGGGTAGGAGGCTATGTGGGACATATGGTAGGAGTCCATAGGGACATGGGATGTAATACCATGTGGGGCATAAATTAGGATGTCATTGGGACATTGGGATATGATGTATAACATATGGTGGGATCCAATGTGGGATATAAGATGGAATGCCATGTGGGACATCAGGTGGAAAGCCACTGATGCGGGACATGAGGTGAGATGCCATGGGGAGCATAAGGTGGAATGCCATGGGGAACATAGATACGGATGCCATGTGGGACATATGATTGGATTAATGTGGGACATAGGATGGGATGCCATGTGAGACATATGGCAGAATGTTTTGTGGGATGTAAGTTGGAATGCCATGTAGGATATATGGTGGAATGCCATGAAGCACAAGGGATGGGATGGGATTTCATGTGGGACATGGGGTGGGATACCATGTTGGATATTTGGTGGAGTGCCATGTGGAACAAGGGATGGGATGTCATTTGGTATATGGGGTAGGATGCCATGTGGGACATGGGATGCCATGTGGAACTTATTGTGAGATGCCATTTTTATAAGTGGCCAGGCCAGATGATATGGGTGTCAATTTGCATGGGCATGCGGACCACGTCAGTATCTACCGTTCTAGTTGAATAAAAAGATAAAGTGATTACTACTGTTTCAATCTGCAGGATTTACCTGTTGAACGTTATGCAAATGATTTACCTGTTGAATGTTATGTATATGATTTACCTGTTGAATGTTATGTAAATAATTTACCTGTTGAATATTATGCAAATGATTTACCTGTTGAATGTTATGCAAATCATTTACCTGTTGAATATTATGCAAATGATTTATCTGTTGAATGTTATGCAAATCATTTTCCTCTTGAATGTTTTGCAAATGTGGTGTGTAACAAGGGTACTTCAATCTTAGTGACATAATACAATACTTAAAGATTAATATTAAGGCGCAGTGTTTATATGCATATTTAATGCATGGGGCACAGGATTTTGGCCTGAAAAAGTCCTCTGAACTGTGCATTAAATGAGCATATGAACAAGATGCCAAAACAACAAGAAAGAACGAAAAATGATCAAAAGTTTACATACATTTTTTCGCTTTGCTAAGAAATTCACCTGTGGTAAAAATGGACTAAACCAAATACTCAAGGTTTTGCATTACGTGGATTCAATATGCATGGGTCATATTTAAACCTCTGGGAATATCGGGATTACTATACATTTGGGGATAAGTGGACTAAAACTGAGACCCACCTATTTGCAGATATGATGATCCCAAATAGGTTGATTAATCGCCAACTCAATAGGTAAGAACATCAACACAGAGAAGCTAAAACAGTTCCACATAATCAGTGTAATCAATTTGAAGCTCAATTCAATCAAGACTGGAATATATCACCAACAGGATATACCACAAGCATGAAAATAATCCTTGACTTAATAAAATCAATCAACAGATACAATAACAAACTTGATTAAATATTTAACATAGAGCAATAAACAACATAACATGTTCATAAATGAATAAAAGCACACTATTGCTACAGTGGGTCATGATAGGTGTCAGGCAGAGAAAAGCACACTATTGCTACAGTAGGTCATGATAAGTGTCAGGCAGAGAAAAGCACACTATTGCTACAGTAGGTCATGATAAGTGTCAGGCAGAGAAAAGCACACTATTGCTACAGTAGGTCATGATAAGTGTCAGGCAGAGAAAAGCACACTATTGCTACAGTAGGTCATGATAAGTGTCATGCAGAGAAAAGCACACTATTGCTACAATAGGTCATGATAAGTGTCAGGGAGAGAAAAGCACACTATTGCTACAGTAGGTCATGATAAGTGTCAGGCAGAGAAAAGCACACTATTGCTACAGTAGGTCATGATAAGTGTCAGGCAGAGAAAAGCACACTATTGCTACAGTAGGTCATGATAAGTGTCAGGCAGAGAAAAGCACACTATTGCTACAGTAGGTCATGATAAGTGACAGGTAGAGAAAAGCACACTATTGCTACAGTAGGCATGATAAGTGTCAGGAGAGAAAAGCACACTATTGCTACAGTAGGTCATGATAAGTGTCAGGCAGAGAAAAGCACACTATTGCTACAGTAGGTCATGATAAGTGTCATGCAGAGAAAAGCACACTATTGCTACAGTAGGTCATGATAAGTGTCAGGTAGAGAAAAGCACACTATTGCTACAGTAGGTCATGAAAGGTGTCAGGCAGAGAAAAGCACACTATTGCTACAATAGGTCATAATAAGTGTCAGGAGAGAAAAGCACACTATTGCTACAGTAGGTCATGAAAGGTGTCAGGCAGAGAAAAGCACACTATTGCTACAGTAGGTCATGATAAGTGTCAGGCAGAGAAAAGCACACTATTGCTACAGTAGGTCATGATAAGTGTCAGGCAGAGAAAAGCACACTATTGCTACAGTAGGTCATGATAGGTGTCAGGCAGAGAAAAGCACACTATTGCTACAGTAGGTCATGATAAGTGTCAGGCAGAGAAAAGCACACTATTGCTACAGTGGGTCATGATAAGTGTCAGGCAGAGAAAAGCACACTATTGCTACAGTAGGTCATGATAGGTGTCAGGCAGAGAAAAGCACACTATTGCTACAGTAGGTCATGATAAGTGTCAGGCAGAGAAAAGCACACTATTGCTACAGTAGGTCATGATAAGTGTCAGGCAGAGAAAAGCACACTATTGCTACAGTAGGTCATGAAAGGTGTCAGGCAGAGAAAAGCACACTATTGCTACAATAGGTCATAATAAGTGTCAGGCAGAGAAAAGCACACTATTGCTACAGTAGGTCATGATAAGTGTCAGGCAGAGAAAAGCACACTATTGCTACAGTAGGTCATGATAAGTGTCAGGCAGAGAAAAGCACACTATTGCTACAGTAGGTCATGATAAGTGTCAGGCAGAGAAAAGCACACTATTGCTACAGTAGGTCATGATAAGTGACAGGTAGAGAAAAGCACACTATTGCTACAGTAGGCATGATAAGTGTCAGGGAGAGAAAAGCACACTATTGCTACAGTAGGTCATGATAAGTGTCAGGCAGAGAAAAGCACACTATTGCTACAGTAGGTCATGATAAGTGTCATGCAGAGAAAAGCACACTATTGCTACAGTAGGTCATGATAAGTGTCAGGTAGAGAAAAGCACACTATTGCTACAGTAGGTCATGAAAGGTGTCAGGCAGAGAAAAGCACACTATTGCTACAATAGGTCATAATAAGTGTCAGGGAGAGAAAAGCACACTATTGCTACAGTAGGTCATGAAAGGTGTCAGGCAGAGAAAAGCACACTATTGCTACAGTAGGTCATGATAAGTGTCAGGCAGAGAAAAGCACACTATTGCTACAGTAGGTCATGATAAGTGTCAGGCAGAGAAAAGCACACTATTGCTACAGTAGGTCATGATAGGTGTCAGGCAGAGAAAAGCACACTATTGCTACAGTAGGTCATGATAAGTGTCAGGCAGAGAAAAGCACACTATTGCTACAGTGGGTCATGATAAGTGTCAGGCAGAGAAAAGCACACTATTGCTACAGTAGGTCATGATAGGTGTCAGGCAGAGAAAAGCACACTATTGCTACAGTAGGTCATGATAAGTGTCAGGCAGAGAAAAGCACACTATTGCTACAGTAGGTCATGATAAGTGTCAGGCAGAGAAAAGCACACTATTGCTACAGTAGGTCATGAAAGGTGTCAGGCAGAGAAAAGCACACTATTGCTACAATAGGTCATAATAAGTGTCAGGCAGAGAAAAGCACACTATTGCTACAGTAGGTCATGATAAGTGTCAGGCAGAGAAAAGCACACTATTGCTACAGTAGGTCATGATAAGTGTCATGCAGAGAAAAGCACACTATTGCTACAGTAGGTCATGATAAGTGTCAGGCAGAGAAAAGCACACTATTGCTACAGTAGGTCATGATAAGTGTCAGGCAGAGAAAAGCACACTATTGCTACAGTAGGTCATGATAAGTGTCAGGCAGAGAAAAGCACACTATTGCTACAGTAGGTCATGATAAGTGTCAGGCAGAGAAAAGCACACTATTGCTACAGTAGGTCATGATAAGTGTCAGGCAGAGAAAAGCACACTATTTCTACAGTAGGTCATGATAAGTGTCAGGCAGAGAAAAGCACACTATTGCTACAGTAGGTCATGATAGGTGTCAGGCAGAGAAAAGCACACTATTGCTACAGTAGGTCATGATAAGTGTCAGGGAGAGAAAAGCACACTATTGCTACAGTAGGTCATGATAAGTGTCAGGCAGAGAAAAGCACACTATTGCTACAGTAGGTCATGATAGGTGTCAGGCAGAGAAAAGCACACTATTGCTACAGTAGGTCATGATAAGTGTCAGGGAGAAAAGCACACTATTGCTACAGTAGGTCATGATAAGTGTCAGGCAGAGAAAAGCACACTATTGCTACAGTAGGTCATGATAAGTGTCAGGCAGAGAAAAGCACACTATTGCTACAGTAGGTCATGATAGGTGTCAGGCAGAGAAAAGCACACTATTGCTACAGTAGGTCATGATAAGTGACAGGTAGAGAAAAGCACACTATTGCTACAGTAGGCGTGATAAGTGTCAGGGAGAGAAAAGCACACTATTGCTACAGTAGGTCATGATAAGTGTCAGGGAGAGAAAAGCACACTATTGCTACAGTAGGTCATGATAAGTGACAGGTAGAGAAAAGCACACTATTGCTACAGTAGGCATGATAAGTGTCAGGGAGAGAAAAGCACACTATTGCTACAGTAGGTCATGATAAGTGTCAGGCAGAGAAAAGCACACTATTGCTACAGTAGGTCATGATAAGTGTCAGGCAGAGAAAAGCACACTATTGCTACAGTAGGTCATGATAAGTGTCAGGGAGAGAAAAGCTTTTTCTTTCATCTTAAATAGTGATCACATGATTGAATGAGTTTGAAATATGAAGACCAAAACAACTGAAAAAATAAAGTGTTTTACAGAATTTGGTCACAGATTCAGTTTCCCCCAAAATGATAATAATAATAATCATCATCATCATAAATCATAATCATAATAATAATAATAATATTCAAATAGAAAAATAATTTCTTAATAACTCATGAGGAGATTGACCAATTTACATGAATTTTGGACAAATTTTGAATTGTTAAAAACTAAACACAATTTTTTGGAAAGCGATAGATGGCACGATTAGACTTTTATGTAGTCATAAAATTTTGGCCAAAATTCAACTGATGTAATTGGAAAGTGGAGGATGAATTGTGAATAATCCTAATTCTCGGAAAAATAATTAAATTATCTCAATTTTGAGTCAGTGTTTTGACATCTTTAGCTCTACTATTCGAAGAATAGTAGAGCTAATCTACTACCCGTCGGCATCGGCGTTGGCGTCGGTGTCAGCATTGGCATCAGGTAAAGTTTTGGTTAAAGTTTTCATAATTTAAGGTATGGATGGTGTAGTTATGAATGGTGTACATTCATGTGACTTGACATAGAGGTAGACGACATGGGCACTGATCAAATGAGCATGATTGGAGGGTCTTGTGTGCACACTAATTAGCTTATTTGCATAACAATAAAAATATTTGGCAGGTTAAAGTTTTGCCTAAAGTTTTTGTTTAAAGATTTTTGTTCAACTTTTCATAATTTATGAATATGTGACTTGACATAGGGGCATAGGACGTGGGTACTGTTCAAATGAGCATGATTAGGGGTTGTGTGTGGACACTAATTAGCTTATTTGCATAACAATGATTATATTTGT
This sequence comes from Chiridota heheva, assembly GCA_020152595.1. Lineage (NCBI taxonomy): Eukaryota > Metazoa > Echinodermata > Holothuroidea > Apodida > Chiridotidae > Chiridota > Chiridota heheva. Next base: position 2,048,824 of record JAIGNY010000785.1, on the reverse strand, counting down.
CAGGTTAAAAGTTTTGATTAAAGTTTTTGGTTAAAGTTTTACTTAAGTTATGAATGGTGTACATTCATATAACTTGGCATAGGGGTACCAGTACCTTCAAATGACCAGGGGTTGTGTATGCATACTATTTGCATAATAATGAAAATACTTGTATCTATGATATGTCTTTAATTACAGTGGATGTGGGGATTTTGTTTGCATTTTTGTTTGCACAAATGATCATATATGTGAAGAGCATTGTCAACACTTAATGTTGAGGTGAAGTGTGCATATTAATTAGGTTATTTGCATAACAATAGACTTTCGTACAAAATGTTTAACATTCATCAGCGCATAACTTAAGTTATGAATGGTGTACATTTATGTAACTTACCACAGGGGTAGAGAACATGGGTACAGTTCAAATTAGCATGATTGGGGGTTGTGTGTACATACTAATTACCTTATTTGCATAACAATGAAAACATTTGTAACTATTATATGTCTTAAACTAAAGCAGGAGTGGAGATTTTGTTTACACAAATGATCATATATGTGAAGAGCATTGTCTACACTCGATGGTGAGGTGTAATGTGCATATTAATTATGTTATTTGCATAACAATTTTCCCTCGACTTTTTAGCTGTCAAATTATAATTACCCTTTAATAATAGATTATTTTCAAGTACTTTCCTGGCATATCCAATAGTTTTAATCCCCAAAATCACAGGGAAAATATGAATGAATACCCAAAGACTGAGGATATCAGGATGTGATGTCACAACTAAATATTAGTCAGATTTCAGTCATTTCTAAACAGATGAGACAAAAAGTTGACTTAAATATTTTCTTACTGGATTCATATTTTGGAATGCTTCCTTCACCATTTTGTTTGTTTGTTTCTTAGTCCTCTTTCATATAAGGTAGATTAACTTGACCACTGAACTAATCCTTTTACATGAATAGAGAGGGTAGTTAGGTAAGTAAATGACGGAAGAAGTAGCAAATAATTGCATTATGCCGCAAGGATACTTTGTTCATATTCTAATATTTCATTGACATGGGCAAGTCATGGGTCTCTCCTTTCTTTGTGACTTGATGGATATAATAAAAAGTGTTTCATTTATAAAGATTTCTTTCATGTTTTCTGAGTTACTGGATGAGGTAGTAACCTCACCCAAAATGTTTGTTCCAATCAAAAAATATATTTTGAGGCTGGCAGTAAAATGTGAAAATCTGAAGAAAGGGGAAAAGTTAGTGCATCCTTCAAAAGCTCCTGTAATTTGAAATCACTTCCCCTACTAGCCCCCATTACCGGCATACACGTCCCCTACTAGCCCCATTACCGGCATACACGTCCCCTACTAGCCCCATTACCGGCATACACGACCCCTACTAGCCCCATTACCGGCATATACGTCCATCAACAAGCCCATTATCTACGCTAGCTTTGAATAGTTGAGCATACTGTCCGTCCCACAGTTCTTCTTGATGCTTAGACTAGACGTTATTCAGGATAAACCTTACTGGTACTTTTATAAAAATTTTAACACAGGTAATTTAACAGTAAAACTCTTACATAGTTATAGAGCACACTGAAAATCAATTCCAAATTTGTCCTTACCTCTGCAAATAATTTGCCTCTTGTTATATTTTTGGGGGATTTCACTGACGAAAGGCTACCAATTTGAAAAAGTACAAGTGTCATCTTGAAGTGGCTGTCATGCAATCTCTAACACTTCTGGCAGGAAATGAAAGAAAATGGCTTTTATCTTTATAAGCCATCCTCCCCATTCATAGACCTGACATTGTACTTAGATAACCTAATATTCTGTTAACATTTTTATTTTATAATTTTTTGCTTTCTTAATTCTATTGCATATAGAGTTGTTATAGATATTTACAGAGAATAAAAACATGCAATGGTTTGAAAAAAATAGAGTAAAACCATATTGTGGTAGCAGAACTTCGCTTAGGGGAGGAGGTATAACAAGAGAAAGGATGTTAACTGTAGATCAGTTTTGATAACGAACCATACCGTACCCTAACACCATAGTAACCATACCATACCCTAACACCATAGTAACCATACCGTACCCTAACACCATAGTAAGCATACCATACCCTAACACCATAGTAACCATACCATACCCTAACACCATAGTAACCATACCGTACCCTAACACCATAGTAACCATACCGTACCCTAACACCATAGTAACCATACCGTACCCTAACACCATAGTAACCATACCGTACCCTAACACCATAGTAACCATACCCCTAACCACCATAGTAACACCATAGTAACCATACCGCACTGACACCATAGTAACCATACCTAACACCATAGTAACCATACCGTTAACACCATAACACCATAGTAACCATACCGTACCCTAAACCATACCATACCAACACCATAGTAACCATACCGTGCCCTAACACCATAGTAACCATACGTACCCTGACACCATAGTAACCATACGCACCCTAACCACCATAGTAACACCATAGTAACCATACCTGACACCATAGTAACCATACCGTACCCTGACACCATAGTAACCATACCGTACCCTAACACCATAGTAACCATACCGTACCCTAACACCATAGTAACCATACCGTACCCTGACACCATAGTAACCATACCGCACCCTAACACCATAGTAACCATACCGTACCCTAACACCATAGTAACCATACCGTACCCTAACACCATAGTAACCATACCGTACCCTGACACCATAGTAAGCATACCGTACCCTGACACCATAGTAACCATACCGTACCCTAACACCATAGTAACCATACCGTACCCTGACACCATAGTAACCACACTTTTCTTATCGTGTTTTGTAACGTTAGGCTGCCTGCAGCTGGCCTGGCTGTCCGCTGGCCTGGCTGTCCGCTTTGGTTGAAGTTAATGCCATCTCTAATGTTAGGAGGTTAGTGTTTAGTCATTTACCGTACACGTAACACTGAGGCCTATTTTTTGTTGTTATTTAGGCCATGCATGAGAATTGAAATTTGACAAACATACCTGTGCCTTGAACCACTTTATTCGTTACATACAATGTGGCTAATGAGTAAAGTTATAGCCTAACGTCTAAACGTTAATGTTGTTAAACTTGAAAGCCTAACGTTACTTCCTTGGGCCAAAGTAAGGCAGCCAACTGGTAGTGTAGTTATGGAACCATTTACCAATGTTTGGCTGTAATTTCTTTTACTTTGACCCGTTGATGTATGCTGATGTTGTGTGGTTGCTGTTGTTTACTGATCTGCAGCCTCACACCACCAGTCAGCCAGTAGGCCAGTACGAATCTTATGATACTCTTAACTCCTTCGCTCTGAATCTCTGCTTTATAGGCCTAGGCCCTATTTCGAAAAGTGTAATAACTACCAGCAATGTAGAAAACCTGTCTGAAATTTCCTCCGAAAACTACTCGTCATAGTTTTCAATGCTGAGTTAGTTAGTCTAGGCCTGTGTGAATCGAAAAGCTTGACCATTCTTTGCATGCTGTACCACTAAAATGTAAAATGTCCGATCGCGGGGCCTACTGTAGGAAGAAAATTTGAATAAGTATGTATTCTAAAATTGTATGAATCGTGAAAGTTGAGTTAACTTGACGTTAGGAAATTGTCACAACTTTTTTCAACTTTGCTTAGGCCCAACGCTAGGTGGGTAAAATCGTATGAATGACATGGACGAAATTCAGGTTGGCCACAATTTAAAACAGGCTATGCCTAATTACCAGCAGATGTACCAGTAAGATGTGTGATATTTGATTGACGATACTGGTTGAACTTCAAATTGAATAGGCCTTTGGCCTAAATAATTATTCTAAACTACACAATCAAAGTAGGCCTAGCCTAGGCCTATCAAAGTAGGACTAGCCTGGGCCTATCAAAGTAGGCCTAGCCTGGGCCTATCAAAGTAGGCCTAGCCTAGGCCTGTCAAGGCCTAGCCTTTCAAAGATAGGCCTAGCCTAGGCCTATCAAAGTAGGCCTAGCCTGGGGCCTATCAAGCAGGCCCCTAGCCTGGCCTATCAAAGTAGGCCTAGCCTAGGCCTATCAAAGTAGGCCTAGCCTAGGCCTATCAAAGTAGGCCTAGCCTAGGCCTATCAAAGTAGGCCTAGCCTAGGCCTATCAAAGTAGGCCTAGCCTAGGTCTGTAACAAATAATTGTGTTTAGTTTTTGACAATTCAAAATTTGTCCAAAATTCATGTAAATTGGTCAATCCATGATAAATGATTTTAATCAGCAATTGAATCAACCAGCTTTACCAGTAAAACGTAAAATCTCCAATCGTGGGGCCTACTGCTTGAAGAAATTTTAAATCAATATTTATTCTAAAATTGTTTGAATCATGAAAATGGAGTTAACTTGACATTTGGAAATTTTCACAATTTTGTTAAACTTTGCTTAAGCCTAACGTCAGTTGGGTACAATTGCATGAATGACATGGACGAAGTTCAGTTTGGCCTAAAATATAAAACTAGATGGGCAAACCTCCATTGATGTCTCTGTACAAAGTTAACAAATCTTCAAGTTTTTTTTAATTATTCTGGTTTTCCTATACATTCTTTGATGTTACAGAAATTAGATTAATGTTCCTTAACCTGGTAGGCTGGTAAAACAACCAAAATTGTTCAATGTAGAAAAAAGCAAGGTTTTTGGATGAAATTGACTTAAATCTGTTCAACAGCATGAGAATAGATTGATCAGACTAACCAAATGTGCGATTAATGCGAGTGTGCACATATAACCTGAGAAGCATAAATCAGCAAACTTTGTGCAGTGAAGCTGCATAAATGTGTAGGCCACACTTGAAATAGCAGCTATAGGGAGGTTATTGGCATTAGGCTGTTAGGCTGCATTTTATTTTATTTTTAAAAAACTCTTAACTTTGGCAAGATAAATTTGTTAACAATCCACCCCCTGCAAACAATCCACCCCCTGCAAAAAATATTCAAAAAGTGACATACTTACATGCAAAATCAGGAAAATTTGAAACACTATTTGAGGCCTTAAATGACATTCCAGACATTTCTTTATTACCAAATCAAACAAAATCAAACTATTAAACATTTGATTATAATCAAACCTCAAATTTGGGATGAAAATAACCTTCAAAAATATATTGACTGTTATTTAGTCATTGATTAATTAGTTATGTCAATGAATTTGATTTTTGAAGTATAACATGTGGCTTTTAGAATAGAATAGAAAATCAGGCTGATTTTGCACCCAAGGAAGAAAGTTTTTGATTTGATTTTGCAAGGAATGGTTTGCTAATAAATTATTCTTGCCATTTTTAAGTGTTTTATGACCAGGGATGCAAGAGTTTATAAATAAGAGTCAATATTGAACAAAAGTTTGGTTTTTCATATGCAGCCTAACACTAATGACCCCTTATGGTTGCCATTTTAAATGTGGCCTATAGTTACTGTACTAATATACGGTTAGATTGTTATCTGACTAGTGTGATGTAACTTACTTGTAAAACATTAGGCCTAGTGCTAAAATTTGGGGTTGGTTGAAATTTGGGACAACCATTGGCACTAAGGCCCTATATACAACTTCTTCCTGCATGTACAAAGGTTCGATTGGATGGATTGCCCTAGGCCTACAGGTAGAATTATTTTTAAGGGTGCATGAAAAATGAGGGTGACCTAAATTCGGGGGTGTATGAAAATCGGGGGTGCCTAATTGTCACAAGGTTCAGTTTCCCAAAACGATTATTGGGCAATATGTGTATTGTGCCAGTGGGTGGAAGTAATATACAGTAAATACACAAAAACGAACTGTAAGTTGTAACATGTTGGTTGCTGATAACTCTTGACATAAATTTATACATATAAATATAAGGAAAAGTAAACTAACCTCTGGTTAATCCCTCTTCTGCACTATTAGGGACCTTTTGGTACATGCTAGGGTCCTTCGCTAACAGTCCTTTGCTAAGAGTCCTTTGCTAAAAGTCCTTCACTAAGAGCTAAGAGTCCTTCATTAAGAGCTAAGAGCTGTCGCTAATTATATCGCTTCCAGGCCAAAAAACCTGTTACGCTTAAAATGACCTGCCACACAGGCGATATGCTTTAACTGTTTAACCACTTAGTTCATCATTTTTGGCTTACATCTGAGCATAGACTAAAACCCAGGCAATAAGAGACATTGGCTTATTCCTGGTTTAGATACACTTCTGAAGAAATACAGTGATTTATTCGAAGCAAAACCTGTGCTTCTACTCGAGTTCCACCTCTTGAGCATATTACAGAGCTCAATTCCAGTACCTCTGGAGTTGAGCTTATTACAAAGCTCAATTCCAGTACCTCTGGAGTTGAGCATATTACAAAGCCTAATTCCAGTACCTCTGGAGAGCATATTACAAAGCTTAATTCCAGTGCCTCTGGAGTTGAGCATAATAAAAAGCTTAATTCCAGTACCTCTGGAGTTGAGCATATTACAAAGCTTAATTCCAGTGCCTCTGGAGTTGAGCATATTACAAAGCTTAATTCCAGTACCTCTGGAGTTGAGCTTATTACAAAGCTTAATTCCAGTACCTCTGGAGTTGAGCATATTACAAAGCTCAATTCCAGTACCTCTGGACAACCACATACTGATATGTGCTTTTGATTTATTCTTCACGCACCTCCACCGTCCAAAGTTCCTTGAGGATTGTCATGGGGCCCTTCACCGTATGCCCATACATTAGCTCAAAGGGCGAAAACCCAAACTCTTTTGAGAAACCTCCCTGTATGCAAACAGTATAGCAGAGAGATAACGCTCCCAGTATTTTGGCCATTCTGCGCACATGCACCGTGACATCATTTGAGGGCACCGTTAAACCTCTTTAAACCCGTTGCACCTAGGGTGTTGTTGTAATTTGTTTGATGGGTAGAAGCCTCCCCACCTCCTTCTTCAACCCAAAAATAAACTGTGAACCCATATCACTTAAAATGTCCTGGGGCACTCCACCCTGGAAAATATATCTATCAGAGCTTCGCCATCCGTTCTCTTTCAATCTCTGTTGTGCCACAGCCTCAGGATAGCGAGTGGCAAAATCGACAAGGGTCAATATGTATTTGTTCCCATTGTCTGTAACAGGACTAAGTGGTCCACTAGATCCACCATCACCCTCCTAAGCCGATTGTGTCTACTAGGGGCATTGTTCCCAAGTGTTACCTGCCTTATACTCCCTTTCAACACTGTTCTCTGGCAAACATCACAGGACAAACAATATTGATGCACTTCACTATGTAAACCAGCCAATAAATGTTGGATAGGATGCGATCAGTAGTTTTTTTGATACCCAAATGACCCGCTTTCATTACAATTCTTCAAAAAAAAATGAAACTACAAAACTGTGAATAGGTTTTGTCTTGAACAACTCTCAGATACTTAAACTCATACAACTTTTCACCACAAAGTTAGCAATTGCAATCCCTCTCAAATTATTTTAAAACAATTAAAATTTCAGTTGTTTTAAATAGTGAACCGTAAGTAGCATTGACTTAAATGAGACTTACAAAAGAACAAACATTTTATATCACGCCCTTCTTTCGCAATACATTGCTTTATGCAAAAGTTTAGGCTACGTATGAAATATGAACCCTGGGAATATATGTTTTCAGCACTACGGGTGAAACCGTGGGTTTAAAGGAACCTGTATTTCCAAGGGCAACTTTTGTCCAGTTGAATTAAGTCGGAATATCACGGACAAATTATCCAAGGACTTTGGTATATTGTACATTTGATTTTAAGTACAAGATATAATTTTGATTAAAAGTTTCAATCAGACTGATGTAAACTGAATGAAAGTATTCTAAATACCACATCTGTTCTTTATCAGTATGAGCAGTAGGCCCAATGAGTGATTATACAGAACGTAAATGCAAAGGACAGTGGGGGTAAAATACGACGCAGAGTTTTCATTTTTATTTCAAACTCATAACAACACTTTTGAAGTTTAAATGCATGTGTATTTTTTGAGGTAAGATACATTATATTTCATGAATCTTTATTTCTCCCGCAATAAACGTACTTACAGTATCATTCAGTGATTTACCATGCATGCACACTGTAGCACTAAGTTATAGTACAAGATTGTTGACAGAGAGTTATACATTAATTCACCGGCCATGCTGTCCATTGTTGAAAAGGAAAACATTGAATGTATTTGCTTTTTTGAAAACAAAAATCAATCAAATTTGCTTCAACTTCTTTTCAAGGTCTTTGTCATGATGAAAAGTTAATTGACACATCTAATCACTGAGGCCTATCGTACCGTACGTGTATGTACAGTAAAGTAAGTGTGCGTGAAGTGTATGGCATTTGAACTTGTCTGTGTTGTGTTGGTAAACATAACAAGTTGTGCGTCGCGTTTGGGATGTTTGGTGAGGTCGGCGACAGGTCAGCCTCCGTCGAACGACAGGGACATAAGTCCTTTATGGCAGAAACCCTAATCTTTAATGGTTTTAACAAGCTTTCTTTCTTTCTTTGCAATTTGACCTCTCATTTCTACCCCACCAATTTCAAGGACTTTTCATAACAAGTGCCGTACCTGACCCTGTGGGTCTCAATTTGTATGTTTGCAACTGGTACCTTTCCTTGTGTACCATCTAAAAGAATACATCGTTGCCATTCCCCGGTACACTTATCATCTTCAACAAATTTCTTTCTTACTACAATGGTACTGCAACTTCTATCTCTCAACACTGTTACTTTATGTAAAGCCATTCTCCCCTCGGTTATAGTGTTTTGCTCCTTGAGATCTATCAGCAAGTTTGACTAAGTCTTTAACTGATTTTGGGTTTCTTTCCTTAAAAACAGAAAGATCACGCAGGCAGATATTCTGGATCTGCTTACGAATGACTAAATCACTAAGCTTTCCATATGACTCTTGAGTAGATGACAGTTCTACCCAGCATGTAAAATAACTACTAATGCTGTCTGCATACTGAGTGTACGTCTCCGCCTGCTCTGGTTCCAAACTTTGTTCTGAAACCCTCTTCATTTAATTCATATTGTTTTGGTAAAGCCATTTTCAACTGTTTATAATCATTTGATTGGTCATCTGGTAGATGGGAATAAAGTTCTGCTTAAGCAGAAAATAGAGCACTTAGTGGGGTAGCCCAGTAAACGTAAATAAAGCTCTGCTTAACCAGATAATAGAGCACTTAGTGGAGTAGCCCAGTAAACGTGAATAAAGCTCTGCTTAACCAGATAATAGAGCACTTAGTGGGATAGTCTAGTAGATGTGAATAAAGTTCTGCTTAACCAAATAATAGAGCACTTAGTGGGATAGCCTAGTAGATGTGAATAAAGTTCTGCTTAACCAGATAATAGAGCACTTAGTGGGCTAGCCCAGTAAACGTAAATAAAGCTCTGCTTAACCAGATAATAGAGCACTTAGTGGGATAGCCCAGTAGATGTGAATAAAGTTCTGCTTAACCAGAAAATAGAGCACTTAGTGGGGTAGCCCAGTAGACGTGAATAAAGCTCTGCTTTACCAGATAATAGAGCACTTAGTGGGATAGCCCAGTAGACGTAAATAAAGCTCTGCTTAAACAAATAAATGAGCGCTTAGTGGGATAGCCCAGTTTTTTTCTTCCCAACCCTGTAGAGAAGCAACTTTCAAACCATTTCAATTAAAGAAGTTAATTGATCTTTCCCTTCCTTAAATATTGGCAACTTGGGTAAACTTTGGAAGCTCTTCTACTAGGACCTTGTTTAGCGGACTGCACTGACGTTTCCTGTGATAATCTTATTTCTAACTCTTTCATTTCTCTCTAGTGTTCCCTTTCTAGTCTCGTTTCCTCATTTCCTTTTTTGTAGCCCAATTGTCTTTTTCTCTATCAGTTGCAAATTGGACCAAGTCTTTGCCCTCTAAACCAATGTTTTTGCCAATTTCCAAGAATTTCTAGAAAATCATTTTGCTTGAATTCGAGGTACACAAATTCAAATCATGAGTACAAACACTACCACCTACAATGCAGAGTAGATAATATAATAATAATGTGGAATTAGAATCTATCATATCTGTTCAATTCACCTGTTTACATACCATATATGAGCATCACCTAGCATCGTATACATCTCACATAATTTACCTCCACTAAAGATTTGAATGCCAATTAATTATCACAAGGTTCCCAAAACGATTATTAGGCAATATGTGTGTGGTATTATTGGGTTGAAGTAATTCCCGTTCAGAAAAACTATCTTGTCAGAAGCTTGCTTGCAAGCTAACAATTTTTAGCTTGCGCAAGCTTGCTGCAACCTTGCGGCAAGTTTGGAGCAAGCTAGTATTTGGGACAAATGCAAGCTTGCTACCTTGTGCTAGCTTGTGCAAGCTTGCTAGCTTGTGCAAGCTTGCTAGCTTGTGCAAGCTTGCTGCAAGCTTGCTAGCTTGTGCAAGCTTGCTAGCTTGTGCAAGCTTGCTAGCTTGTGCAAGCTTGCAGAAACCTTTCCACAAGCTAGCAAAAACTTTCTGCAAGCTAGCAAAAACTTTCTGCAAGCTTGCACAAGCTAACAAATATGTTTTTCTAACTTGCACAAGCTAATGTTAGTTTTTCTAGCTTGCACTAGCTAATGTTAGTTGCATTTGTCCCAAATACTAGCTTGCTGCAAGCTTGCCACAAGGTTGCATCAAGGTTGCAGCAAGCTAAAAATGTTAGCTTGCTGCAAGCTTGTGACAAGCTTGTTTTTCTGTAAGGGAATATATGGTAAATAAACATAAATATTTAAATTCTGACGAAATCCCAAATTTTCCTGATTGACCTCATTTAACCTTTTTGACCTCTAAAATGACCTTAAAATGCAAATTCAGCGATGGCATCCACCCTCACGGTCTGCTCCAGCCTATAATTATACATCTAGCATTGATGCCTTCCATTAACAAACTATGCCGAAATAAACCTTTTCTAGACCTATTTTTCATGTCTGGCTGGTCTTCTATGTAGTTCGGACATGCCTGGATATAGGCCTTTAAAGGCGACCCATTTTACACTAGCTGTAATGGTAAACTACCAAGTGGTTTTCACCGACAAACTGTTTGTTAAGATTTAGCCTACGGCTGCAGTGCTTGTTTTGACGTCATTCTGATACTCGATAAATGGATCAAGAAGGTCTACCACTGTAAGCCTTATTTTGTTGTTTAGAAATCTTGTGATTTGGTTGTGGGGGAGGGGGAGAGGGGGGGTGCTTACAATAAATAGCTTCTGTTTTCTAATAAACTGCACAATCGGAGTAGGTTTTAAGTCAAATTTACAATCAGGTTTTCGTAACAGTTTTGTAAAACTTTGCTCATGTGTATAAAACCTAATGACGAAGATGTCATAGACGTTGCAGCTCTTCCGTTCTAGCCTAGCCTATGGGTATGAAATTAGTTATTACAATATTGTGTTCAATTTACTGATGTGATGTGACAACATAGGCCAACCTGGCTGCCTGGAGAGCAACATGGTGTCATAGCTCAGGCACAGATCGTGGATGCCAGAGGGGTAAAAAACTAAGTATACTTTTGCCTGTCCCCTCACTTCCAACAAAAAATAGGTAGAAATAAATTTAAAATAGACCTAAATACAGGACTGTAAAATTGCAATTATTTTGATCTAAAATTATTTTAAAAGGAGAAGGGGGATTGGAGTAAAATGTCGAATTTGAAGTGATGTATCAATTTTGACCCGAATTTAAGCTTTCACTTGGCCTAAGTACTGAAGTACGGGACCCATTTAAATTGCAATTATTTCTCTTTTAAATGATGTGGCAGAGAAGTAGGGGGAGGGGCAATGGAGGATGCCGCAATTTTCAGTAATCTGTATAATTTGCACGAACGAAGATTTCATTTGGCTGTAATGAATAAAATCGTAGCGCTTTTTAGGCCTTGCTCTTGGGCCCCAACCAGGTAGGATTTTTAATCCTTTATTTCGTTTTATCATCACAGCATATTATCTTACTGTCTTAAGTTTGCAAAGTTTGTCTGAATTTAATTGACTATTTGGCCTTTGGATATTAAAACCTGTAAATTTAGACTGAATCTAAGGTAGCATCATTGGGCTCTCAAATAAATACAATTGTAGCAGCTCTGGCCCTCACCAGGTAGGAATATATGATGTATTGTCATAACATATTTTCTTAAATGATTAGTTTGGTGTTCAATAAGTTTATCTTATATAAAAAGAGGATTTCAAGAAGAAATAAAATGGTGATTTAAAAGCCTTATTCTGTTAATAATATTTCCAAGTTTAAAGCTCTGCCTCATTAGTTCAAAGCGACTGAAATCAAGACTAGTTGTAAAATCTTCTCCTCATAATTGTCATGGATTCTATCATATTTTGCAATTTCAGGTCTTAAAAACCATTGGATTTGTCAGGAAAGTAGTGAAACAGAATCTAATAAGGGTAATTATAATTTACCACACGGAAAAAATAAAAAGATAGAGGAAATATAATTCAAATAGCAAAAAAGTGAAATGAATTTTCTTTAAAATAAATTAACAACTGTTAAGAATGTGAGGATGAGAGCGTCTGAACCCTCCATAGCAGTCCTACTATGCTAGCCAATTCTGCACAGATAAGACAAGAATTTTAAACTTTAATATCTCCTTATCATCATTTTGTTTCTATCAACAGAGCTGTAGGAGCCGGAAGGGTGGAGGAGGGGGACAGAAGCCATGATGACCCTTCCTACTATATACATCCCCAAATGTCATTAAATGTTGATTTTATTAGAGTAATAACACTATCATACTTTGTAATAATGATAATATAATAATGATGATACATTTTTATGTAGCGCATTATACCAAATGGTCTCAATGCGCTTTACATAAACAAATATAAAATAGGAAAACCTTAAGATACAAACAGTAAAAGAACAAAAAAAAACATACTTAAAAAGATACAAGCAGGATAAAGTTACAAGGTCCAATGAGGGTAACTCATGAAAAGGTGTGTTTTTAATACACTCTTAAAATATCTAGAGTAGGGGCATTTCTGATGTAGATTTGGAGAATGTTCCAGAGTTTGGGGGCTGCAGATTGAAAAAACGTTCACCATAAGTCTTGGTGTTAATTTTTGGCGGCTTCAGGAGAATAGCACTGTTAGATCTGAGTGAGTGAGTTGGTAATTGTAAGGTGAGTAAGTTGGAAATATAATTTGGAGCAAGACCATGGATGACTTTGTATGTGAGGGTGAGAAGCTTGTAGGTAGCGGAAGTGGAGGAGGGGTGGGAGGGAGGAAGGGGGTCAGGCCTCCCCAATTATTTCATTTGGGAGGCAGAAGGGGGACCCTCAATAATCATATTGTAATTTTCATATTTGTGGTATATTTTTATTCACCGTGAGATTTAATTCATATGTTTACTTTGTATGATAGCTAGATCATGTAGTACACAATTACAACATTCTTCAATTATTCTAAACAAAAACATTTTCTGTAATTAACCCTCTGACTGGAATGGAAAATGTCCAGTCACATTTATTGGATGTTGGTACTATTGACTTAGATTGCATCATAAACATGGGAAAAATCATAATTGTATTAAGACCTCCAACTGTTCTTTATAAATTAAAAGCAGCCATTTCATTCTCTTAATTTTGCAGTTAACATTTTATTTTCAAATAGCCTACATTAAACAGCAGACTTTTTGGGGAATATTCTGAGGCAAAATGAATTGTTTTATGATGACCCGTAGCCAGAACTTTCAGAGGGGGTTCGTTGTTTTCATTTAAAAGGGCACTTCATTCCTGCACCTCGGAAAATTTTAAATGAGTCAACATTTCTACATCAGGTTTCTTCCCCTAGAGTAGGCTATAGATTCGTCAAATGGTCAGAACTGTTTTGGTACTTCAACAAGCTTTGAAATTCCAAGTGCTTATTATGTATTTATATTTCAAAATAGCACTTTCTCTGAAAAAAAATGTTCTTCAGAGAAAAGTTTGAAATTGTAAATAATCTACTAGTAATATATAAACACTTTGTTTAATATTGTGTTAAATACATGAATTAAGACACCAAGAGGAGAGATAGACAGGGAGGGGGCGGGATTAGCGATAAATGGGGAGGGGGCGGGATATAGAACATATTTGTTTGAAAGGTTTGACAAAATTTACACATGTTCATATTAAATCATTGGAAGCTTCTCAAACATTTTTTTAGAGACCCCACTCTGTAAACCTTTGGTGTCACCATAATGGACAAAATTTACCTAGAAATAAATTAATTTACCCTGTTCAGTGCTCCCCCCAATACTTAATTTTCTTTACCCCACCGCTGTCCTAGTATTCCTTACAGTATTGAAACATGCTGAGCGGGAGCACAGGAGATGGGTTTTTGGTCCGAGGTGTTGGGCGACCAGGAAAGCAGAAAACTAAAAGAATATAACTAAGCGAAACAAGTGGATAAACTCTAAAACTCTGCGGATTTATTGCGTGGTCTTAATCTCACTGGTCTCAATCACACTGGTCTCAATCACACTGGTCTCAATCACACTGGTCTCAATCACACTGGTCTCAATCACACTGGTCTCAATCACACTGGTCTCAATCACACTGGTCTCAATCACACTGGTCTCCATCACACTGGTCTCAATCACACTGGTCTCAATCACACTGGTCTCAATCACACTGGTCTCAATCACACTGGTCTCAATCACACTGGTCTCAATCACACTGGTCTCAATCTCACTGGTCTCAATCACACTGGTCTCAATCACACTGGTCTCAATCATACTGGTCTCAATCACACTGGTCTCAATCTCACTGGTCTCAATCACACTGGTCTCAATCACACTGGTCTCAATCACACTGGTCTCAATCACACTGGTCTCAATCACACTGGTCTCAATCTCACTGGTCTCAATCTCACTGGTCTCAATCACACTGGTCTCAATCACACTGGTCTCAATCACACTTTGATAAACAAAAGAGATAATAAATAAAAGCTATGTTAGGGTTAGCTTGACTTCAACCTTAGTCTTCTGTTAATATGACTCAGCTAAGTCCTTCTACTTCCCATTCCAGGTGCCTACAGCTTTAATCTGAATGATACCTAAAACTAGTTCTGTACTCAAAACTGATTCTGAACTCAAAACTAAAAACAACACTTATCTCCACTAAATTATTTCTCAAGAAAGTACTCAACTCACAGGTCATGTGATCAGGATCATCTAATCAGAGAATGCTAAATCTAATAAACAAATAATCTGCATAAGGCAGTAAGCTTATGTAAGGCAAATTCCACACCTCTAGGATAAAGAACATGAAAATTAAAGGAATGGATAAGATGAGATAAACCAATTGTGCATTTCACGCAACAAAAAGGTCAGTTTAGGATAGTCCTGGAAATATGCAAAGGTGAACTTAATTTGACTTAACTTATCCCGGGGTAACATTTCATGCAAATTCAGGTTATACCTTAGCACCCAAAAAGTACAGATGTTTCAGTATTAAATATTCATGGAGTTCTGTTTGTGCCAGTTTTGTTTAATAGTAAGCTGACATCTCCATCTGCCCTGTCTTCATCCAGCAGTGATAAGTATCTCTGGTACCTTGTTTGCCTACCCCAGTTACATCCTTAGGGTGTGTTTCCAGATGTAATTTAAGTATCACTATTAACCACTCTATGCAGCAGAGACTTGGGCTACTACCCTGACTGAGAAAAAGTGACTTGCCGCCTTTGTGACTTGCCGCCTTTAAATCCCGATGTCTTTGCCGAATACTTCAAGAACTCTTCTGGAATGAAAACCAGAGTCTGTGGGAAAGAAGCGAAAGAGGAGAAGATGCAGGACCCATTGGATGGATGTTGTAACGTGTGATACTGATGTGGTGGGAAATGAGAAGAAGAATTTACAACCTATTGCACGAGATAAAAAGAATGGAAGCATATGCTTGCACAGATGACGCTTAGACACTATGTTACTGGAGGGAGTGTTAAAACACAGTTTCGTCTTGAGTATGAGCTTGTGATCAGACCTACGATCAGATCGGGCAAACTTTAGCTGTGAGAATGCTCACTGAATCTAATCGCAGGCGATCAGATCAAAACAATGTGTGTGAGTGCAATTCAGTCACCTGCCATTGTGCAATGTCCTGTTATAACTTATCCTGTTTATTTCTCGTGAACAGTTAGGTAGCTGTTTTACTAATTTTTGTGTGAATTTGTGAATGACTCACCTTTCAACTTGCGCTTGACTCATGCCCCGCGATCAGATTGCTTGCAGTGGGTCTGATCACACTCAGTAGTAAGAATACCTCCACAATCGCAACCTCATTGAGATCCACCTTTCATCAACCCCAGAGCTGCCTTCAAACCCTTCAACTCCATTGGTGGGCTCTTCCAAAAATAACTCAGCAGAAAAAAATCATCTTCTTCCTACACCAACACCTGCTACTATATCTAACTTATCTTGTCCTAACCTTCTCCAGACTATATCTAACTCTACCTGCTGCCCTCTACACAACTTCTCCATTCTCCTTTTATGATCTCTGACATAATCTAATCTCTCAGACACAATTAAACTCTCAGAGTTAGTTGATTGACAACTTTTTCAACCAATAACTGTACGAATTTGCCTAGCAACAAAATTTGCGTAAACCAAGAAGGGGAAAAAATCCTACGCAGTACTGGTACAGTTCATCTAACTATTGGCATGCACTCATGCAGTCAATGCAATATACTGCACAAAACAAATTTCTGCACACACAGGCTGAGACTGAATGACAGCAAGATGGTGAACAAAAATTGCACCTGGGCCTTTGTAAATCTGATTGATTCTTATTATTCAGAATGGTTAGCAAACACAAGTTTGTTTATTCCTTTTGCCAAAAACTTAAAAGAAATGGAGAAGTGCCATAAATGGATCAAAACTTGTGGCAGGCCACATGAACATCTAAATGTTAATGCATTGATATGGTGGGTGTGGCCTATTTCCATACTCAGTGAGCTTAATTTGACCATTGTTTTTGTCTGGGATCATGATCCGGAAATAAGTGAGAATGTGGCTGCGTGTAGTTGACCTTTACCTGTAGTTGACCTTTACCTGTAGCTCCCTAATTTCATCTTAGTATTCATTTTGCCTGTTTTCTCATTCTATCTCTCTTTTATTTCATTTTCTTTAAAACTGTCTTTCAACTTTGAAGGAAAAACATATCAACACATCAGTGTTTTTAGGGCCCCACATTGAAATATCAAATTTAGGAATGCTATATCTGCTGCTTCCTTAGATGCCTTCCAGCTTTCATTATTTGAAATTTAACATACAATTTTAAAAGTATTTTTATAGCAGAGCATTTCAATTAAACCAGAGAGTTATGTGCAAAGAAAGTCAGATATCTGCTTACACTATGGAGGTACCACTTTACACTATTGATTTGCGACATTGCTCTGGGACATGGAGATGTGGTCTATAGTTTTATTTGAGCACGGCAGTTTAAAGTTCTGTGATTAATATTTGAAGGGTAACCTCAGAAGTAACATGTAGAATGTATTAATCCAACATTAATGTTTGAAGGGTAACCTCAGAAGTAACATGTAGAATGTATTTATCCAACATTAATGTTTGAAGGGTAACCTCAGAAGTAACATGTAGAATGTATTTATCCAACATTAATGTTTGAAGGGTAATCTCAGAAGTAACATGTAGAATGTATTTATCCAACATTAATGTTTGAAGGGTAATCTCAGAAGTAACATGTAGAATGTATTTATCCAACATTAATGTTTGAAGGGTAATCTCAGAAGTAACATGTAGAATGTATTTATCCAACATTAATGTTTGAAGGGTAACCTCAGAAGTAACACGTAGGATGTATTTATCCAACATTAATGTTTGAAGGGTAACCTCAAAAGTAACACATAGGATGTATTTATCCAACATTAATGTTTGAAGGGTAGCCTCAGAAGTAACATGTAGAATGTATTTATCCAACATTAATATTTGAAGGGTAACCTCAGAAGTAACATGTAGAATGTATTTATCCAAGTGTAATGTTTGAAGGGTAACCTCAGAAGTAACACGTAGGATGTATTTATCCAACATTAATGTTTGAAGGGTAACCTCAGAAGTAACACGTAGGATGTATTTATCCAACATTAATGTTTGAAGGGTAACCTCAGAAGTAACACGTAGAATGTATTTATCCAACTGTACTGTTTGAAGGGTAACCTCAGAAGTAACATGTAGAATGTATTTATCCAACATTAATGTTTGAAGGTAACCTCAGAAGTAACACGATCAAACATGTTTGATTTAGAATGTATTCATCCAACTGTAATGTTTGAAGGGTAACTCAGAAGTAACACGTGGGAATGTATTTATCCAACATTAATGTTTGAAGGGTAACCTCAGAAGTAACACGTAGAATGTATTTATCCAACATTAATGTTTGAAGGGTAACCTCAGAAGTAACACGTAGGATGTATTTATCCAACATTAATGTTTGAAGGGTAACCTCAGAAGTAACTTGTAAGTGTATTTATCAAACATTAATGTTTGATGAAGAAGTAATAGTAGAATGTATTCATCCAACATTAATGTTTGAAGGGTTACCTCAGAAGTAACATCAGAATGTATTTATCAACATTAATGTTTGAAGGGTAACCTCAAGTAACACGTAGAATGTATTTATCCAACATTAATGTTTGAAGGGTAACCTCAGGGTAGGGATGTATTTATCCAACATTAATGTTTGAAGGGTAACCTCAGAAGTAACACGTAGGATGTATTTATCAAACATTAATGTTTGAAGGGTAACCTCAGAAGTAATAGTAGAATGTATTCATCCAACTGTAATGTTTGAAGGGTTACCTCAGAAGTAACACGTAGAATGTATTTATCCAACATTAATGTTTGAAGGGTAACCTCAGAAGTAACATGTAGAATGTATTTATCCAACATTAATGTTTGAAGGGTAACCTCAGAAGTAACACGTAGGATGTATTTATCCAACATTAATGTTTGAAGGGTAACCTCAGAAGTAACATCCAACTATAATGTTTGAGGATGTATTATCCAACAAATGTTTGAAGGGTAACCTCAGAAGTAACATGTAGAATGTATTTATCCAACATTAATGTTTGAAGGGTAACCTCAGAAGTAACACGTAGGATGTATTATCCAACTTGAAACTGATGAGTAGATAATGTTTATCACGGTTTGTCCTTGTACCAGGATCCGTGTCAAGCTTTTACCTCTGGGATCCAAGTGTTTGTTTCATAACTGATGTTTTGTTCTTCTTTCTGGTGATGGTGCAAGTTCAGTGGACACAATGTAGATTGAATGTCTTTTTATTCATGTACAGTAACTTTAACAATTGAAAATAAATTATCTTTAGAATAAGCATGATGTAATATGGAATATAGTTTAAATCGTAAACATTGCATAAATATTAATCAAAGATTAATGTTCTGGCATCGTGTTTTATATTCTGCTATAATCCCTGGTCAAAGGACTTGACCAGGGCATTATAAGAGAATATCTTCCCTGGACTTGACCAGGGCATTTTAAAAGAATATCATTCCTGGACTTGACCAGGGCATTATAAGAGAATATCATCCCTGGACTTGACCAGGGCATTATAAGAGAATATAATCACGATGCCAGAACATTAATCTTTTTATAAAATTTCAATTACTTTTACTGTAAACAACTAAAAAAATGAAATTTAGATATATTTGATTAAAAACACTACCTTTATTTTCTAAACATCCATGAAATACACCCATCTATAAAATGAAATAATCTATTGAGTAATTCATATCAAAGGAGTATTCCATCTGCAAAAATGGGTGAGCAAAATTGAACAGCAATTAAACATCAAATCAAAACATCATTGACAACATATGAATTGGATCTTTAATACTGAATTATATAAAACAATATGTTATTAATTGAAACATTATTCATTACCATAAAAACAGAATCTGAATGATATATACTACATAATGTAATTCAAAATAGCCCCTCATAAAATAAAGTAAGTCAGTCCGCGAGGAATATATCCTGAGCATTATTGCAAGATACAATGCCCGTGTTGTCATGGTCTCAAAACAAGGCAGATTTCTATAACAACCTAAAAAGACATTTAAAAACTTGCTTCTAACCAATAAAATCTCAGTGACTGCTTTATAAATTAAGCGACAAGTTATTGCTGTAATTTATAATGAAGTCTTTTTGAGTTCCGTTCATAAACTTCATTGCCGTTGTCACTGTTACTGCTGAAATTGATTGATTATAAAATCTGAAGATGCATGGAGATATCAGTAAAGGTATATGGACAAGTAGACATTTTATATGCAACAGAAAAAGTTGTAGAATCTAAACAGATATTCTTTAAAGGATTAGTTCAGGGTTAGGCAAGTCCATCTCATTTGAAAGAGAACTTTAAAAGAAACAAAATAGTGAAAAAGCATTTAAAAATATTATTCTGTTAGGGAGATATTCAAGTTTAAAGCTTTGTCCTATCTTTGTAGAAACGACTGGTGTACCAAGTCTACTGTGAAAGGTTGGCGCCTTCATCCCACATTCTTAACAATTGTTTATGTATTTTAAAGAAAAGTAAATTTTTGCTTTTTTACTATTTGAATTATTTTCCTTAAACTTTCTTTAAGTGGTAAATTATGATTAACATTTATTCAGTTTTACTACTTTCTGACAATGATTCTGAAGCCACAAAATCGCAGGATAACATAAGATAAAAGGCTGTGACATCACAATTACTCTGATGTCAGTCGTTTCTACACAAATGATACCAAACTTTAAACTGGAATATCTTCTTAATGGAATAATATTTTCAAATGCCTTCTTCACTATTTTGTTTCTTTTGAAGTCCTCTTTGATATGAAAGAGGACTTCTTATCTTTCATATATAGTCCTCTTACATGCTTGACCCCGGAACCAATCCTTTTAATTACGTTGCAAGCACCTGTAATTTCTGAGTTATCGTTGATCAAAGTTTGAAGGTAGACCAAAGAGGAGATAGAGGGATTGTGTGAAGGAGCATGCGGGAGTTGTCGGGGTGAAAGAAGTTGATGCCAAAATTGTAGGAGGCTGGTCCACACCGGCGACCTCACCTGATGTGGGACTCAAGCCAGGAGAAGAAGAAGTAATCTTGGGGCAGTAAACAATTAAGGTGTTTCATGCTACCAAAATATTTTCAGTACATATCTTACTCAAAGAAACTTTTATTTTGGTCACCAGGTGAAACATAGTGTTATTTCTCTGGTGAATAAAATCATCATTTTTCACATTTTTAGTCGCCAAGATTTAACTTTTCATTGCCATGGCGACCATTGCGACAGGAAGTGCCAAGGGTTGTTTAATATGCCACTTGGCTAT
This sequence comes from Chiridota heheva, assembly GCA_020152595.1. Classification (NCBI taxonomy): domain Eukaryota; kingdom Metazoa; phylum Echinodermata; class Holothuroidea; order Apodida; family Chiridotidae; genus Chiridota; species Chiridota heheva. The sequence continues at coordinate 2,027,503 of JAIGNY010000785.1, read as the reverse complement.
ATACAGTGGTACTTATGCATGTTGTGCAGCAGCCACTTATGCATGTTGTGCAGCAGCCAGCATTAATACATGCATAAATACTTTTTGTTTGAATTGTGTGTTTGATCTATTTACTTCCTTAATCATTTATTTATGACTTTGTCAATCTTGTTTATTGCTGTATGTGAAGTGTTTGTATCATGTTTCTTACTCAGACTGTTTATCGCTTGGAGCCTTGCACATCAAATGCCTGATGTGGTGTGATGTATTTTTATATAGGGTGCCAAATGTAAACAAATTATTTGCATTAATTATATGCCAAAGAAGAAAGAGCATTATTTGTTAAATGAAAATAAACATGATTTTACCAAATGATAAATATTCTCACTCTTAAATAATAATCAAGTTTTACACATTATTTGGCAACAATTAGTAAAAGACAAGCTACTTATTTATAAATAATGTCTTTATGTTTTCTATTTATATGCATATAATTTTCCTTTCCGTTCAAATTGTATATATGCATATAAATGTTTTTTCTAAATTTGATTATTTGTATATAATTTCCAAGATTTTAAATATATGCAAATAAATTATAAGCTGAATGACTTTTATTTAACTTATAATTCATTCTATAACAAATAATTAATTTGACAAATAATTGATTATTTGACAAATAAATGATTATTTAACAAATAATTCAGTATTTAACAAATAATTCAGTATATAACACATTGATTATTTAACAGATAATTCATTATTTAACATATAATTCATTATTGAAAATATAATATATCATTATTTAAAGAATTAATTTTTTCAAGAATAAAACTCATTTTTGATAAATAATTGATTATCTACTAAGTAATTGATTATCTAACAAATAATTCAGTATTTAACAAATAAATTATTATTTAACAAATAATTCCTGATGTAACAAATAAATTAACAAACAAACAAATAATTCATTTTTAACAAATAATTAATTTGATAAATAATTGTTTGCTAAGTGTTACACAATTATTTACCACATAATATTTTATATGTAAATTATTTACTATATTTGGTAAATAATGTTTTACATGTAAATAGATATGCAATACCTCCCACCATATGCAGAGAAGATCACATTTCAATGACTTGCTAAACGCAAACAGAGAATATGCGGAAAGTCACGATTTTCCCCATTTACTGTAACGATAACGATTTATAAAAGTCAGTGTATCATAAAAAACGTTTCTTTGATTTTTTCTTTGCCGGGTATGTTATGTAACTTTTGGTATTCTAGGTGTTTTAACCTTAGGTCATGCAACAGTAAAAGTGCCCAGGCCTAACTTTAGTGTTACGTTGATTCGGTATATCAGTATACAATTACAAAGATAGCTCAAATTCACACTCAATTCTTCAGCAATTCACTGTGGAAAAGTGCCCCACTACTGAAATTTGGGCAGCTTGCACAAGTTAATGTTTGTCTTACTTTCTTCAATGCCAGGTTATGAAAGTAGGGGGGCGGGATTGGTGATCAAAGTAAAAAGTAGGGGAGGGGAATCAAAGTAAAAAGTGGTAGGGGAGAGGGGGCAAATCCCGCTAAATGCAAAAATCCCCATACAAAAGATATACAAATTTGCATACAAAAAAAAAAACATGGGGGTTCTGCTGCTCCCCCTTTAAATTCCACCCCTGATTAAAAGTTACTACTATATTTGGGAAAACTGAGGTAGGCAGATTCAAATTTCACAATTTTCCTCTTTGAAAAGGGGCGCTTTTTAAACTTTTGACCAAAGTGGGTGGGGAAGGGGGGGGGGGCACGTGCTCCCTGCCTCTGCTTGTGACAGTGCAATAAGGTTATAAAAAGGGGAAATGATGGCATGAAAGTTTGAACAGAAGGTAAAATTTGATAGAATAGGGTATAGGTATAGTAAGAGGGGTCACCTGATGGCCCACTGGTTAAGAATCAGAATGGTCTTGTGTTGAGGCCATGCTAATTTAGAAGGTAGGAAAAAATTACTTTAAAAATGATTTAAGAGACAAGTGTTGCGAAGGGAATTGAGTATTTTCATGGAACAGTTCTTTTTATTAGGTTAGAGAAGGTTCCATCAGTAATAAGATTTCTAGCTGTGGACAGCTTGGTTTGTGGAATGTGATTGAGAGAGAGAGAAGAGAGAGAGAGAAGCATGTCAATAAGGCCAGGGCAGATAGGTTGTGGGATATTAGGTAAGAATGGGTGAGGTAAGTTTGGCCTATTTGAAGGCAATTTTATTCATTCATGGAGTAAACGCTCTGAGTGAATTGTGGGAGGTACATTATCGGCCACAAGTGACTAAACTCCTCCTATTCAGGCACGTTTCAATCTGCCTCACTTCCAGACACCTGACACAATAAACAACAAACTCAAGATATTTTGGCTGAATGAAATAAAATTTTGCAATCAACTTGTCTCAAACCAATGACTTTTTGGTCTCGATTCTCAACACAACATATATGATTATTTACACAGTCTGATTATTTACATAGTCTGATTATTTACATAGTGTAATTATTTACATAGTCTGATTATTTACATAGTCTGATTATTTACATAGTCTGATTATTTACATAGTCTGATTATTTACATAGTCTGATTATTTACATAGTCTGATTATTTACATAGTCTGATTATTTACATAATCTGGTCATTTACATAGTCTGATTATTTACATAGTCTGATTATTTACATAGTCTGATTATTTACATAGTCTGATTATTTACATAGTCTGATTATTTACATAGTCTGATTATTTACATAGTCTGATTATTTACATGTCTGATTATCTTATTTACATGTCTGATTATCTTGAATAAAAACTTTTCACCATGCCAATAGACCAACTCTGTTCTTTTGCTTGTTTCCAGCTATTGCTTTGGAGAGCCCCTATGTGTGGCAAATAGATAAGTCAAAAATTGGTTTGGATGACAATAGAAATAATCATAAGTTAGTGTGTTTGCACAGGTGACCCTATTGCTATAATTGTGAGACTGGAATCGTGGTACTATCTAGGATCCTCTCCAAGGGAGCTGACTATTGATGGCTAATAACCCTGTAGCTTTGACCCTAAGTCAATTGAGCTCTGAGCACTGTATTATGGCATAGCTGATCACTACAGAAAGCTGGCCCCCACACTGCAACCCTTATAATGAAAGTACACACAACTACTTTCAGTCTCAGGCTTACACTACATAACAGTCATATGAATATGCATGCACCAGTTGTCATAATGTTTATGAACTAATACTCATTTTCATGGCACTAAATCAGTGATATGCTTTCGAGAAGACAATTTCTCTTAAAATATTACTTAAATATTTTTCAATTGACGTAATACACATTGTGTAAAGCGCTACTAGAGAGTTCTGTTAAAATATTTAATGCATTATTCAATTCTAAGGATGTGATTAAGACACTAAATAGTAAGGCTATGTAGGACTTTATAGGAAACAAAATATACAACAATTTTGATGGTCCATGTTTCCTGATGAATCTACAAATACAAGTTCTTGGCTATATCTCCATAAGGTGTGGACTCTTTTTCATGAAAGGTGTGTTAATGCCAATGACTGTCTGGATATCTGCTGTTGATTTCATCTTTATACACTTTTTGCCTTTTTAATCATTGTAGTCCTTAATCTCCTAACAACCAGAGTGCCATAGTGGGAACTAAACTGCTTGTAAAATAGCCTGCAAAGAAAGACATAAAAGTCCTAAATACCTATGACAGTACCTTACAAGTCATTGACAATTTTTATTGTCTTTTCCACCCAAAGCCTAATGCAATATAAATACAGCAGTTGCACAAATGGTTTATGTGTCCACGCTATTCTGAGTGAAGTACAACTTCTCATGTTCCAACTTGTTAAATTATTGGACCAATTGAAATTTACCAGGAATACGTAAATACTTTTTAGTATAAAATAGGAAATCTGGACTAAAAATTCAAATACCAAAATATAAATATAGAAGCCAAATCATTGGGTGGGTTTGTGTCTCCTTTAATGAACTGACTTGATGTTTAATGTTCAATTCAGAAGACTGATTAACTTGCACCTTCTTAAAATATTTAAAATAATATAATAGTACTATGAAATATTTTGAAAAATATCCTGCTTTTGCTCTTAAATTTAGTTTGACAAGAATCCTCAAAATTTTGTGAGGGATCCTGAAGAAAATTCAAAAGTTTGAAGAAAACTAATCGAGGATTTCTTATAAAAAGGTTTGTGGATGGTGGGACACTTGTTGATTTTAATATTAATCAGAAATATAATGTTTGTTTATCTGTTTATTGCGGTTTTATGGCACTGCGACTGTCAAAGTCGAACATGCCAAGAGGAAGTTGTAAAATCATTTATGCTAGAAGATAAGGAGAGGAGAGAGGGTATGCTATTTAGAAGGGGAGTAAGGGGAGAAGGGAGGAGGATAACGAGGGAAGGGGAAGGAAGATAAGGGAAAGGATGGTGTCAGGATGAGAAGAACAATATTGCAGAGGAAATCCTCTCACAGGTTTGAGATGGAGGTGAAGGGGCTAAGGGTGACTCTGGAGTTGGAGTATAAGGGACCACCAAATCATGAATACCTCCCCCTCAAATCCCGATCCTGTATGTCACTAAACCCCCTGTGCACCTATCTTCTGGAACTACCCAATATCCAATCGTCAGTACAAAACTTCAAAATGTTGTTATTCTTAACTGCACTATCAACTCAAAGCATCAAATTAGTGAAAATGGAGTTTAATTTTCAATTGGTAATCGTAACTTATTGATCAGACTTTGCAAAGGTGGGTTGAAAATTAGGGTCACTCACTAGTATAGGCCTACTAGAACTTAGCTTAGACTTAGAATAGCATAAATATTCATGCCCAAATAACATAGTGACCCAAATCCAGGCATGAACGCACGTGTATGAAAAAACGAACAACACACTAAAGCAAAAGTCAATGGGCTACAACACGCGTTCAAAAAAGTTGGAATAAAAATTTAGTGCAACTCAATTTGGGATATGAAAACTTTCTTACTTTCGCCTAAAAATCCAAGCATACATACTTTGATTCTCCTCTAGTAATCAATTGAAGAAAATTTATAATAGATCGTTCGAAAGACAAAGTTTTCGGTGTTTAAAAAAAAAAAAAATCTGCATTTAACCAAATCGACATATGCATGTTTTCATTTATGACCACGAGCACAAACTGAAATGCCATAGCATTTACAAATGATTAACACTTTTTTAGACAACAGTCCATTTTTTCGGTAAGCTGTTTGGGAGTAACAAAAAATTAATTGATTGATATTCCATTTGTACAATCATGCGCAATATTCAATTTTGAATATTTTGCTCAATGTGAATTGACCATCGCGTGAAAAGTTTTGTTTTCTTTCATTTAATTGTGTACACCAATGCCGGGCCACGTGATTCACGTACATGAATTAACACAAATACGCAGTTGATCATTTTATGCACAGTGGAAAAGCAGTAGGCCTAGGCTTTACTGGTGGACAGCAAAATTTATAGCCAACTTTTCGAGAAAAAAATTATAGGCCTAATTCACATTGGTTTTTTACTTTTCAATTGATTTAGGCTAGCCTACATCATTTAGGTATTAATGTCATATATTTTGAACAGAGGGTTAATTTTTGAACCTTTTCATGACTGAATTCTAAATCATTTTCAGAAACATAAATTTGAGTGTTTTGTTCTACTTGGCTATATTAATTTGCCATTGGGTTGCATACTGGCATAGGGTATGCTGCCTAGCTGTAAGACTAACTTAGTACAGTGACAGTAATACCAACCGTGCCACCCGCATTGTGTATTTAGTTATTGTCACTTTCGAATCGGGACTAAGGAATAAGGAACAAATTTCATACGGGCTAATGTTACTTTGCTTGCAACAAATGTACCGTACGTTACTCATTAGACCCATCATCCAACACAATTGGACAAAAATGTGGGAATTATTACACTGAAATGAAAAATTAAGCTCATAAAGAACATCGGGAAATGAGAAATGTATTTACTAACCATAATGAACGTCACAAAGATAAACAATTACCTGTAAAATTGGGCACGAATCAAGCATTCGGTTCAGTCCATCGATCTGTCAGCGGTCAAGTCATGGCTGACTTGTGCTTCTTTGCACATGGTGGGAGTGACTGATTGCATATTAATTTACATATAATGATTTGCTGCAAAATAATTGTATACTATATAGCAAATAATTATTTAGCAAACAATTATTTAGCAAATCATGTAGCAAATAACTAGTAAATAATTAAATAACTATTTCAGCAAAATATAGCTTATCAAATAATTATATAGCAAATGAATTATTTTAAGGAGTCAGGTAGCTCAGTTGGCAGACCACACGATGCTGATGGTACCGGGTTCAAGCCCCGGTCAGGTCTAACCCGTTTTTCCACAGCTATGCCCATCATCAAAGTGGAAGTACGTCATTTGCAGCTCCAACTCCCCATTCAGCTGTTAAGAGAAGTGGCAATGGTTGAATGGCGCTCGCTGTCCTTCAGAGGGGACGTTAAACAGTTGGTCCCGATGGTAGGACAGTCACACTCTACCTGGTTCTCTGAACACCATTCTAGCAGAGAAGCGTGAAAACACGGTGTTCATTCACTTCCCTGAGCAAATGGGTGGATGATGCACCGTTTGGGCAGCTCTCTAAAGCTCTGATGTTTGTAAAGCGTTCTTAGATATACTTGTATAGAAAGGGCGCTTTTACTATACTATCTACTTATTTACTATTATTTGTTAAATAATGAATTATTTGTTAAATAATCATTTGTTGATAATTATTTGTTAAATAATGAATTATTTGTTAAATAATCATTCGATTAATAATTATTTGTTAAATGATCAATTATTTGTTAAATAATCATTTGTTAGATAATTATTTGTTAAATAATGAATTATTTGTTAAATAATCATTTGTTAGATAATTATTTGTTACATAATGAATCATTTGTTAAATAATTATTTGATAAATAATTATTTGTTAAATGATCAATTATTTGGTAGAGAATGAATTATTTGTTAAAATGTAAATTATTTCATTTCATTTCATTTATTAGTTTTTCCACAACATATTTACATATGATTACAGAACATTTATATGTGCAAATATATTATTAAATTTACAAAATATGTATATACAGAAGATATTTGTTTGAGAAAGAAAGTGTTGTATAAAAACTCTGGTGAGCTTAACTGAGTACAACACTCCCAAATTACAAAACAAACATGATAACAAATATGGTAGTACAAAACGCCCACACACCAACAGATATGATCAAAGCCATGGGTCCCCAACCCCCACCCAATCCCAGATATAGTAATTATGTCAGTAATTAGCAGTAAAATGGAATGATTAAAAACAAATCAATAGTTCATGATGCATTGATGTTTAAGGGTTTTTCTCAAACAGACCAGAGATTTGCAGCATTGTACTTTAATTGAGAGGGAATTACAGGAATCAATTGCACGGTTGAATAAATTAAATCTTTTAATGTTATAACTATATGCAATATGTTAAGTAATCAAAAATATGTTAAATAATTAATTATTTGTTAAATGATTTATTATAAGTTAAATAATCAATTTTGACTTAAATAAATATCATTCAGCTTTTAATGATTTATTTGCATAAAACATTTAAAATCTTGGAAATTATATACAAATAATTAAGTTTAGAGAAATCAATTATATGCATATAAAGATTTGAACGGGAAAATTATAAGCATGTAAATAGAAAACATGAAGACATTATCATTCATATATATAAGTGGCTTGTCTTTGAATAATTGTTACCAAATAATGAGTGGAAGTGTAATATTATTTAGGAATGGTAATATTCATTATTTAGGCAAGTCATGTTTCTTTTCAATTATTTAATAAATAATGCTCTTATTTGTCATATAATTAACGCAAATAATTTTGTTACATTTGTTACCCAATATTTGTATGTGTGTAGGAAAGAGTAAATGTGTTATACTGTAACACTGTGGCATACAATACGATCTGTGGCATACAATACGATCTGCAGCACAACAAGGTTGATAACAACTTTTGATAGTTATATATATTATTTCATGAATCCAGAACAAAAATCAAGCTAAGATATTTCAAGGTTTAAAACCTGAACAGGATATTCATAATACAGTAGGTAGATAATGTAGGCAGTGGCATAGCCGGGAGAGGAGAAGGGGGGGAGAGGGGGGTATTTTTTAAGGAAATTATCCAAAATGGGATATTTTTTGTTTTTCTCTTCTTTTTTTTTGCTTTTAAAAAATAAAATTGTTCTCAAAAGTGGGCTAAATTTTAACACTGTCTTGGGAGGGGTCCACTTTTGTAATGCTGGTTGCACCTGGTTACACCCACTATACTGTTGTTAAATTGAATGACATCATTGTAGGTGTCATAAGTGCCTATATGCATATACTAAGTGGCAATTGTTAAGTTTAGATGCTGAAGTCTTTTACTGTAAAAGTCATAATTTTTATCTGGAAAGTGGGAGGGGGACGGGGAGGGACATGGCCTCCTTTCCAAATAGTGGGGGTGGGGTCAAGAAGTAAATTTCCCCCAAAATGTACTGAATTGTTACAATTCTGCTGAAAAGTGGGGGAGGGGGGATATGTTCCCCTAAGAAATATGGCCCTGGTCTGCGAGAATGTTCAGGCTGCTTAGAAGCCTCTCTTGGTCAGATGTACTTCTAAGAGAGGAGGTTATTGGGGCTTAGCCCCCGAAAAAGTGCTGTAACTCCCCCAATTGTATCAAAGCTCTTCAAGCATGCACCAAAAAACTTCAATTTGGGACCACAAAATCATGAATTTAGGGCCCTAAACTTAAGTTTGACCTTAACCTACATTTATGGACCAAAAACATTCAATTGAGTACCAAGATAGGGAGGTAAGTTTACACGGTTGAAATCAATTATAAAACTTTCCACAGTTCTTAATACGGTGTCAAATTTATATGCAGCGAGCATCACGCCCTCATATCCCCCTATTATATGCAGCGAGCATCACACCCTCATATCCCCCTATTATTTGCAGCGAGCATCATGCCCTCATACCCCCCTATTATATGCAGCGAGCATCACGCCCTCATACCCCCTATGATATGCAGTGAGCATCACGCCCTCATATCCCCCTATTATATGCAGCGAGCATCACGCCCTCATATCCCCTATTATATGCAGCGAGCATCACGCCCTCATATCCCCCTATTATATGCAGCGAGCATCACGCCCTCATATCCCCCTATTATATGCAGCGAGCATCACGCCTCATATCCCCTATTATTTGCAGCGAGCATCATGCCCTCATATCCCCTATTATATGCAGCGAGCATCACGCCTCATACCCCTATGATATGCAGTGAGCATCATGCCCTCATATCCCCTATTATATGCAGCGAGCATCACACCTCATATCCCCCTATTATATGCAGCGAGCATCACGCCCTCATACCCCCTATGATATGCAGTGAGCATCACGCCCTCATATCCCCTATTATATGCAGCGAGCATCACGCCCTCATATCCCCTATTATATGCAGCATCACGCCCCTCACACCCCATTATATGCAGCAAGCATCACGCCCTCATACCTCCCTATTATATGCAGCGAGCATCATGTCCTCATACCTCCCTATTATATGCAGCGAGCATCACGCCCTCATACCCCCTATGATATGCAGTGAGCATCACGCCCTCATATCCCCCTATTATATGCAGCGAGCATCACGCCCCCATATCTCCCCTATTATATGCAGCTCACGCCTTATATTCCCCTATTATATGCAGCGAGCATCACGCCCTCATACCCCTCAGTGAGCATCACGCCTATATTCCCTATTATATGCAGCGAGCATCACGCCTCATATCCCCTATTATATGCAGCCACGCCTCATATCCCCATTATATGCAGCGAGCATCACGCCCTCATATCCCCTATTATATGCAGTGAGCATCACGCCTCATACCTCCCTATTATCTTCCTATTATATGCAGCGAGCATCACGCCCTCATATCCCAGTGAGCATCACGCCTCATATCCCCCTATTATATGCAGCGAGCATCACGCCCTCATATCCCCCTATTATATGCAGCGAGCATCACGCCTCATATGTCCCTATTATATGCAGCGAGCATCACGCCTCATACCCCTATGATATGCAGTGAGCATCACGCCCTCATATCCCCCTATTATATGCAGCGAGCATCACGCCCCCATATCTTCCCTATTATATGCAGGGAGCATCACGCCCTCATATCCCCCTATTATAGGCAGCTAGTATCACGCCCTCATATTCCCCTATTATATGCAGCGAGCATCATGCCCTCATATCCCACTTTTATATGCAGTGCATGACATGCCTCAAGAATTGGTTGTACTGAGCCTGTTTGCCCCAAAACTGACCCTTTACTTAAAATCAATTTTCTGCTTCTTTCTTTGAACAAAAATACACAATGTTAGATATCTCCTTCAGTTATGGCTAAAACCTGTGTGGCAATTGTTCAATTTCTGTCTTTCTTGGCAAATCAAATACATTTCTGTTGTTCTCAAATAAATTGATCAATTTAGTGATGCCATGATAATATTTACTTGAGTGTGCAGGCCATATGCTTGTGCAACAAACGGCAAACTTTATTGACAGAATTCAAACTTGTGTTTGGGCAGATATGAGCAAGGTGTTAGATTTAAGGGAATGGATTTACAGCACGCAGATGGACAGTCAACCTCATTTTGTCTCAAGGTGATCGCAAATGTAATTGAATTTGGAAAAGAACTATAGTTGTGTGAATGGGACGATTAGCAAAAGTAACTGAATTTGGAAAAGAACTGTAGTAGGTGAGTGGCAGGCCAGCTGGGTTTGTAAATGAATGTAATTGGTGAATGGGAGAATGGCTGAACTTGAAAATGAACTGTAGTCAGTGGCGTAATGCTCGGGGGCCCTTGTCAGCTAGAACTCGAGGGGTGGGCCCCCAACCTCTAGGGGCCCACATGTAAAAAAAGAAGCCCCTCCAACAGAATTATATTTTGAGATCTCAAATCCCAAGGAAAGGGGTGGAGGGGAGGGGGGGCACTTCTATATGTGATGTATATTTATATGTTCCACCTGAGCAGGTGCAGTTTTTCATCATTTTTGTAGTGCAGGTCCCAAAAAATGAGGTTTTACTGTGTTAATTTGGTACTGTTGGTCCATTTTTACAATATATTCGTGAATACTGATACTGCAGGTATCAAAATTGACTTCTTTCATACTGCGGGTGTCAAAATTGTATAATTTCATATTGCAGGTATGTTTTTTCGGTTGGTAGGCTGCACACCCCTACCATTTAGTATGAAGTGGCCCCCGGGCCTCAAATCTGCTAAAGACACTCCAGGATTCTACCGGGGGCCCTACGCTTCCCTCTGGCCTTCAGCATGCACTAATGCTTGCTTTATTCGCAGCGGGCATCCGGCTCACCTGTGACCTCTGACCCACCTGCTACGTCACTGACTGGCAAAAGTAGCTGATTTTGGAAAGAAACTAGTTGCACGTTCGCACCTCGCGGTTACATGGTTGGATGATAAACATTGTTTTCTATACTATGTGACAAACCATTGAGATACTCAGCAAATGAATTCAAATGCTGCCCAGATTGTAGAGCAGAATTGTTTTGCTTTCATGCAGCTTCTTTGAGTTGTCGTTGTTACCTACTAATGTTTTCCCATCAGTTTGTGTTTCTATTTGTCTGTTTTTCATCAACATATCTCTCAGAATGTAATGCATGTATTTTGTATACATTTTGGTGGTGTGGGAATGTTTTTACATACTGTAGATGTTTGTTGGTAGGGAATGACTGCAAATGTTTATACTTGCATGTTGGAGTGGAATATATTCAACTAAGAATTTATGTACTGAAAATAAATCGAAACAGTTGGTTTCTGCAGGCATCAAAGAAAATCCTGGTATGTGAATCTTTGCTGGAAAAGCTCAAAACAATTCACTAAAGGCCTGAATAGAGCTGAAAAACAAAAAATGTTGTTTTATTCATTTGTGTAAATTTTATGGGCTGGAATGAGGCTAATGAAACTCAATGCTATTATCAAAATGTTTCCCAAGGCTGCTTAGCATTGGTTTGCTGTATGATCCATAATATATCATTAAAAACCCCTACTGAAGCTTGAACCAAATGGGGCATGGTGACAAGAACAGAGAACATTTTTTTTACAAAGTAGCAAAGGTCATGCAGCCTGAATTTGGGGACACATAAATTAGAGAGGAGTCAATGAAGTCAGTAGTTTATAGATCACATTTCTTGTATTGGGGAACTGTCTACAGCATCCAACGTAATTATCAAACTTAAATTTTCATGCAAAAATATGTAAGATTTGTAAAAAAGGAGGAGTTTGGAAGCTTGGAGGAAAATAGAGGCAGGGTGGAGCACCCCTCCTATCTAGGGGCCTGTATTACTGGTGTACAATGGAGTATGAAGACATGAAATACAATGGTGCATGGGATGTAAATTTAAGCAGAGATGTGACCAGGGGCATAGGAAGGGGTAACCTCTCAGGAGGGAGGAGGGGAAGGGAGGGGGTTAAAAGTGTCAACAAAATCAAATGGGAAAAATTGCACTGGTAAATAAAGTTTCCATAAAAAGTTGCTATTAATCAGGAAAATAACCTTTAATATTTTGGAATTATTTTCACCATTAATTTCTGGGAAATTTCCTTTATTTTTAGAAAATTTTTTTATTTTCTGGAAATTTTCTTTAATAAAAAACATTTGGCCAGTTCTCTGTTTTTTTTGGCTAATTTTTGCCGCCATCTCACGATATGTCGCCATCTTGCAAAATATGTCGCTATTTCTAAATATGTTGCCGTCTCGCGATATGTCGCCGTCTCGCATATGTCGCTCGCGATATGTTGCCATCTCGCGGTATGTTGCCATCTCGCGGTATGTCACCATCTTGAAATATGTTGCCATCTTGCGGTATGTCGCTATCTCGGGGTATGTCGCCATCTTGCGGTATGTCGCCATCTCGCCATCTCTCGATTCTTAATTATGGGATTTTCAGCATGCAGATCTTAATTTTCCATAAAATTTAAGATTACAGAAAGGAAGCAAAGAAGAATCAGACACGCTGCACAAACTCATTCATTTCTAAAATTTCATATCACAAGTTTTTGCTTTGGCATGCAGTTTACATGTAGATATGATGTATCACAATACGTTGTTCAGAGTATTTTTTGTATATTATTTTCATTATTATTGTTAAATTATGTTTATCTAGCACTTATTCTAAAAGAAAGCTCCAAGTGCTTTACAAGAGCATGAAAAATAAAAAGTTGATTACTTATAAATACATTAAAGAAACAAAATGAAAATGATTTAACACCTAAAACCCCAAAAGCTAAAATTTTAGCAGTATACGAATAAAAGAAATAATTAAGTTTTAAACGCGTTCAGTTCAGATACATGAATAAGATAAAACAGTTAATCAAAAAGCGGTAAAACTACCAATCTTAAACACAAAACACTAAGAGAAATAAAAAGTTATAAAAAGAAATCTGGGGTGAATAAAAAAAGAATAATAATAATAAATGAATAAAAATAAATAAACTGATAATGAGAATAATCTTTCAAAAGTCATAATAAGTCACTGAAATACTGTTTAAAAATGTGTTTTCAAATCACGTTTAAAAGAACTAAGTGATGGAGCATTTGTTATACATAAAGGGAGGGTATTCCATTCCTTGGGGGCAAAAACTTCAAAGGAGTGATTGCCAGTTTTACTAATAGTTTTGGGAACTTAGAGAAGATTTTGATTGAAGGATCTGAAAGAACGTACTGGTTTGTATGGTTGAATGAGTTCAAATAAATACTTAGGAGCGGTGCCTTGTAAACAATTAAAACTAAAACTTTAAAACGCACACGGCATTCTATGGGCAATCAGTGGTGTGTAAAAAGAATAGCTTTAATATGGTCTCTAAAGCTAGTTCTCATGATTAATCTGGCAGCAGCATTCTGAACAACCTGTAGACGATGAATTAACGACTTCTTTACACCAATTAAAAGACTATTAGCGTAACCAATCCTAGAAATTACAAGAGCTGGTGTAAGAGTCTCACTTATCTAAGAAGTGATGGATTTGAGCCATAGAACTCAAATTATACATAGCACTTTGACATTTTGCAGTAATGAAATTATGCATGGACATTTCTGAATCAAAAATAGTGCCAAGGTTTTTCACTTTCGATAAGTTTTTTACTGTTACTCCATTAACATTTAATGATAAAGATGGCAGTTGTGTCAGCGAAAGTTTACTGCCAGTCAAAATGAATTCGGTTTTATCATCATTGAGTTTGAGAAAGTTAGTAAGCATCCACTTGTTGATGTCTTTCAAAGAGTTTTCCAGACAATTAACTTGATCAGCAATATCTGAATTATCAAAAGAAATGTAAAGTTGATTGTCATCAGCATAGAAATGATATCCAATGGAATAGCACTTTATGATGTCAGCAAGGGGTGCAGTGTACAAGGTAAACAACAATAAAGTGGAATCTATTTATCGATATTTAATCTATCGTGAGAGCCATACAAATTACAGAATAGACAAGTTTATTGTATAGAAAGAAATCCCAATGCAAATACAACACAGCTGTACATGTGCCAGTTGCCAGATACATATCAAGCATTGTATGTGTGCTACAGTGACATGTACCAGTTGGCACAGATTATCAAATACATGAATTATGGAGTATAAAGTCACTATTAAAGAATGTTGCAATATGTTTACAGTCAATCGATCATCACATGTTTGCTTTAAAGCTGCAAAGTACGCTGGGCTGCATGATTTGTAGTTGGTGAGATCTTCAAATTTTTACGTTTTATTGCCAATAAGAGAGCTTCAAATTCTTTGTCAAACAGCTGCTTTCTAGTTGCCTGAGTGTTCAATGGAGTTGACATAACTTTTAAAACAAGAGTTTGATGAGTCTTAATATATATCAAAACAATGCGGCTTAGGTACATCTAAGTGTCACTGGTCCTTTTCATGCTATTAGCAGCAGTTCATTTTGGTGTTTAATTGCCTTATGCAGGGTACCAATTAGTATTGAAAGAGTGCCCTCTTCTTGAGTTTTAACCCCACCCCCTCCCCCCAACGTTCTTCTTCGTGTGCACTGTAGATGTTTCCGATTGTTGTACCTAATGTCTCTATATGATAACTAGTCACTTAAAAGTCTTCAAATTTTGTCAAAACCTAACTTTGTTGTGACTTATGGTGACAAAATCTTTGTGACACACTAGCACAAAGTGATACACTTAGCACAAAGGCAGCCCATGGTCTTGTATGAGTTAACATCCTTCAATTTCAACCATTGGCAATTGGAAGCTTTGACAAAACTTTGATACAGGACATAGGCAGCCTAAGATCTTGTGTGATTTTACATCCTACAAATTCAACCGTTAGCAATTGGAAAACTTTGTGATACAGGACAATTACGGCAGCCCAAGTTCTTGTATGATTTACATCCTTCAAATTCAATCGTTCGCAATTGGAATTTTAGACAATGTCTTCATATTTCCTCTTCTGGCACCCTCCGCACTCAGAAAAAAAACTTGAAATGTTTGAAAATATTTCAAGCCTTAATCCAATTTCCATAATTTTCCATTCTACTTCATTCTTTAAGAAGATGTCAAATAATGAAGTGTGCCTCTTTGTTTTCTATTGCAAGTTATTCATATGTAAATATGTGCCCTATTTCTCCATAGAAATGTGATTAATTAACGACAATTACACATAAAAGATGATTCCTAAAAAGTAAAGTTTTTTGTATGTTTCACTCAAAGTGGTTATATTGTTTTATTTTCTGTTTTACTTTCAGATTTTCTATGAAGTTTAAGTGGATGAATAACAACTACTTATGGTAAGTTGCAGAATAGAAAGGTCAACTGAGAAGGGAAAGGGAAGGGAGGGGCAATGGGCGGAAGGGGCAAGGGGAGAGACACGAAAGGGGGAAACGGAGAGGGGAAAGAGAAAATAAAAAGAAAGAGATGGGGAACATGAGAGAAGTGCGAGAGAGGAAGGGGTTAACAGGAGCAATGGGGCAAGGAGAAAGGGGGAACAGGAGAGAGATGGCAAGTGGGGTGTGACCTCCTCTGTTGTCAACTGTATGGTTGATGAAACATTAACTAGTAAACCTTGAGTGTTTGATGTGAATTCATGGGCTCCCAGGTCATCACATAATGCTCATGTTATCAGACACCTTGAGTGTTTGATGTTAATTCATGGGCTTCCCAGATCATCACACAATGCTCATCTTATCAGACACTTTTTGTTCAATTTTTAAAATTCTGTTAATTATTTAATACACTCTACAACGAACCCGACTTCTTCCACAGATATCAACATAGTTTCGTCACAGATCTGTTCGTCTTTTGGCACTTACCATACAAAAAAACATTTCTGACTAACACACTAATCATTAAATTGTCCCTACCTGTTTTGACATACTGTAGTGGGGAACGCGCAAAAGTAGTTTTTGGCTTTGATATAGTGACCAATGTGCAATTAACAAAGTTTGATTGCACCTCATTAATGATAAACAAGCATCTGTTTTTGTGTGTTTGTGTCATTTAGTGATTATTTACAGTTTGAATGATTTATTGGTTGTAGAAGAAAATTCACATATACATAATAGTAATACTTTAAAGACTTTCATCACTATGTTAAAACGAAAATGAAAAGAAACGTTTTTCCAGTTGACCATACATTCGGCACTATGTCAAAACGGGGACAAAATGTTGCAAATAAACGTACATACAGCTAGCCTTCATCAACAGACACTTGACATTTGCCCTGAAGAAGGTAGCTTCCATTGATGGTGTGGCAACAAGACGCTTTTGTGCCTCGTCTTTTCCTTATAAGAAAATAATATTCTCATAGAACAACTTTGTAGCCATTTGCTAAAATAGTTAGGGAGTTATCGATTCCCTTACAAAGCAAAGATTTTGGAAACAGTTTGATCAAGTGTGAGATTTATGTTTGTAAAGCACACTTGGTATTCCTCTGGAAGATAGTTTTTTCATGATTAATATTTGCCTAATGGGTGTGATGACTGACTGACTGACTGAGTGTGATGACTGATTGATGGGTGTGATGACTGACTGACTGACTGGGTGTGATGACTGACTGATGGGTGTGATGACTGACTGAGTGGGTGTGATGAATGAGTTATAAATGTGATAACTGGCTGATGGGTGTGATGACTGACTGATGAGTCTTATGACTGGCTGATGGGTGTGATGATTGACTGATGAGTGTTATGACTGACTGACTGACTGACTGACTGGGTGTGATGACTGACTGATGAGTCTTATGACTGGCTGATGGGTGTGATGATTGACTGATGAGTGTTATGACTGACTGATGGGTGAGGTGACTGGCTGATGGGTGTTATGACTGGCTGATTGGTGGGATGACTGACTGATGGGTGTGATGACTGACTGATGGGTGTTATGACTGACTGATGGGTGTGATGACTGACTGATGGGTGTGATGACTGACTAGGTGTGATGAATGTGATAACTGGCTGATAGGTTGTGATGACTGATTAACTAGGTGTGATGAATGAGTGATGAAAGTGATAACTGGCTGATGGGTGTTATGACTGACTGATTGGTGGGATGACTGACTGATGGGTGTGATGACTGACCGATGGGTGTGATAACTGACTAGGTGTGATGGGTGTGATTCCTAACTGATGGGAGTGATGACTGGCTAATGGATGTGATGACTGGCTAATGGAAGTGATGCCTAGCTGATGGGTGTGATGACTGACTGATGGGTGTGATGCCTAGCTAATGGGTGGTATGACTGACTGATGGGTATTATGACTGACTGATGGGTGTGATGAAAGGATGATGTGTGTGATGACTGGCTGATGGTGTGATGACTGACTGATGGGTGTGATGACTGACTGATGGGTGTGGTGAATGGATGGTATGTCTAATGGATGGTGGGTTTGATATATTGATGGGTAGATTAAAGAAGTGTAGGTGATTGATTGTAAGATCCTTTCCAGGAGATAATCAAATTAATTGATCAAGGGCAGAAAGATTGAAGTATGTTTAAAGCAGTTACATTTCTAGCTTTATCAATTGATCTACTTATACGCCACACCATCCACTCAATACAGATTTTAATTTTGCACAAGATAACTATTACTGTACATTGGCAAATTTTTATTAGCAGTTATACATCCAATTTATTAAAGAATAGCAGAAATTGCCGTAAGTTTGAGTTTTGAAAACATTTTGCAGGGTTGTTGCATGTGATACATGTAACATAAGCTACTTGTGGTTTACATTACATCCATGCATGGAGATCAAATCAGGGGAGAAGAGGTTGCCATAGAAACAAAGCCTTTGTAGAGAAAGATAACTGTAATCTTTACACTCACTGTTTTCAGTTAATTGAAGAAAACAAATATTGCATTTGGTAATCGAAGACCTTATTGTTAACCATTATGATGAGAATCAAAGGCTTAAATAATTATGTAGCAATTTTCCCATAATTCTGATACAGTAAACGAAGAGGATTGTATTAATAATTGAAAAGGAGTGTTTATAGTTGCCTGGAGGAATGAAGCAGCAGTATGGTTGAAACCAGGTGTGCTTTGGTTGAGACCAGGTGTGTTATGGTTGAAACCAGGTGTGCTCTGGTTGAAACCAGGTGTGCTTTGGTTGAAACCAGGTGTGCTTTGGTTGAAACTAGGTGTGCTTTGCTTGAAACCAGGTGTGCTTTGCTTAAAACCAGGTGTGCTTTGGTTGAAACCAGGTGTGCTTTGGTTGAAATCAGGTGTGCTTTGGTTGAAACCAGGTGTGCCTTTGTTGAAACTAGGTGTGCTTTGGTTGAAACCATGTGTGCTTTGGTTAAAACCAGGTGTGCTTTGGTTGAAACCAGGTGTGCTTTGGTTGAAATCAGGTGTGCTTTGGTTGAAACCAGGTGTGCCTTTGTTGAAACCAGGTGTGCTTTGGTTGAAACCAGGTGTGCTTTGGTTAAAACCAGGTGTGCTTTGATTGAAACTAGGTGTGTTTGGTTGAAACCAGGTGTGCCTTTGTTGAAACCAGGTGTGCTTTGGTTGAAACCAGGTGTGCCTTTGTTGAAACCAGGTGTGCTTTGGTTAAAACCAGGTGTGCTTTGGTTAAAACCAGGTGTGCTTTGGTTGAAACCAGGTGTGTTTGGTTGAAACCAGGTATGCCTTTGTTGAAACCAGGTGTGCTTTGCTTGAAACTAGGTGTGCTTTGCTTGAAACCAGGTGTGCTTTGGTTGAAACCAGGTGTGCTTTGGTTGAAACCAGGTGTGCCTTTGTTGAAACCAGGTGTGCTTTGGTTGAAACTAGGTGTGCTTTGCTTGAAACCAGGTGTGCTTTGGTTGAAACCAGGTGTGCTTTGGTTAAAACCAGGTGTGCTTTGATTGAAACTAGGTGTGTTTGGTTGAAACCAGGTGTGCCTTTGTTGAAACCAGGTGTGCTTTGGTTGAAACCAGGTGTGCATTTGTTGAAACCAGGTGTGCTTTGGTTAAAACCAGGTGTGCTTTGGTTAAAACCAGGTGTGCTTTGGTTGAAACCAGGTGTGTTTGGTTGAAACCAGGTGTGCCTTTGTTGAAACCATGTGTGCTTTGGTTGAAACTAGGTGTGCTTTGGTTAAAACCAGGTGTGCTTTGGTTGAAACCAGGTGTGCTTTGGTTGAAACCAGGTGTGTTTGGTTGAAACCAGGTGTGCCTTTGTTGAAACCAGGTGTGCTTTGGTTAAAACCAGGTGTGCTTTGATTGAAACTAGGTGTGTTTGGTTGAAACCAGGTGTGTTTGGTTGAAACCAGGTGTGCCTTTGTTGAAACTAGGTGTGTTTGGTTGAAACCAGGTGTGCCTTTGTTGAAACCAGGTGTGCTTTGGTTGAAACCAGGTGTGCCTTTGGTTGAAACCAGGTGTGCTTTGGTTGAAACCACGTGCGCTATGGTCGAAACCATATCAAAGGCCATGGACATTGACTTGGTTGTCGATGTTATGTCTGTCCGTACGTCGTACCTGTGTTCTCGCCCGGGTTGTATTAAGTGTTTCGTGATAGCATTGTTACTATCATAAGCGAATACACAGACGACGACCCCGTCATTGTAAGTTTGTGTTCACTCGTCGTCGACGTTGAAACCAGATGCGCTATGGTTGAAGCCAGGTGTGTTTTTAGCTCAATGGGTTGGAAATAAGAAGTGGTTATTGAGCTTCCCAATTTATACAAGAAGTGTTTGATGCGCAGAATTAATTAACTGCCCCCCTCTCGTTCAGCACCTTCTCATTGAGCCGCTTTTAGTCTTCATAATTTTGTCTGCTAAATGACCAAACCAAGTGTTTGTATGGGCAAGCAAATGTTTCATAATTCCCACACACTGAAAGAAAATATGCCCACAAAGTACGCAAAACAGACAATTGTATATCTGAAGGAAGGGAAAGGGAGGGGGGGGGGGCACTAATTCCATATATGAGGGATATATAGGCCTATGTGCCGCCCAAGCAGGTGTCTTTCTCATAATCTTTATATTGCAGGTTCCAAAAAAAACCTTGTTTCATACTGCTGGTGCAATTTTTAAATAATATTTATCAACATATGTATCAAAAGTAACTACTTTCATACTGTACCGTAGGTATCAACATGTGTATCAAAATGAACTAATTTCACACTACAGGTATCAAAATCTTATAATTTTATACTGCAGTTACCCAAAAAACTGTCATACTGCAGGTGTGATTTTGGGATAACTATGGGTGTCCGCCCACCAGTCTGAAGGCCCATTAGTCTGAAGGTTCAATAGTCCAAAGGTTCTCTAGTCTGAAGGCCCAATTGTCAGAAGGTAAGGATTAGGGTTGGATAGGGTATACCTTCCGACTATTGAAGCTTCAAACCATTGGGCCTTCAGACTATTGAACTTTCAGACTATTGGGCCTTCGGATTAGTGAACCTTCAAACTATTGGGCCTTCGGACTAGTGAGCCTTCAGACTATTGGGCCTTTGGACCAGTGGGCTGGCACTTAACTATAGGCTGCACGTACACCCCTACCACTTTAGTATGGAAGTGCCTCCCCTGGTCTGATATTTAGCTGATGACCACAACTCTAACCTTCTTTCATTTGTTGAGTTCAAAGGTCAGCGCAGTCCCCAGGATTTTGTGTCTTTGTGTAACACTAAAATCATTTAAGCGTTACCTTATCCTTTTGTACTGAAGAATTATGAAGTTCATCATTAGATTATCATACTACGCTCATTATTCATACAAAAGGTAAGTTGGCTTTGTAAAGTAAGATGCCTTAGTAAGGAACAGTTTATAGTGTTCTGTATGTGTTGTTATACTTTCTGCTGATATTACGTCAATGCTTGCTTTCTAGTTTCAGTTGCAGCTAAGGGCCAACAATTATTATTTTCTTTCTGTTCATCTTAATTTTTACTCGAGTATTAAACCATTTAGATAAAGGTCAATACCCACTAACTAAGAAGGCAGAACATGTTTTAACGTAGAGGGACTTAACATGTTGAGAAACATAATTATGTTGAACTTGCCATCCTTATGGGGACTAGGGAATGATCCCCTGGAAGCCCCTCAATTTGTGGCATTTTGTAGAGATATAAAACTTCACTATATTTTGTCTTTCTTTTGAAGGGAGGTTGGGGGGGAACAAAAAATAAAAAGAGCGAGCTTTTATTCCGGGTAAGAAAGTAGTTTTAGGTTGAAAACCCAGAAATGGGTAGAAACTTAAGCTAAAGCATGTATGAATAGTGAAATTACACTTCTGTCTTTATATTCATGGATCTTATGATCAAAGTGTACACTTTTTATTCATGGATCTTATGATCAAGGTGTACACTTTATATTCATTGATCTTATGATCAAGGTGTACACTTTATATTCATTGATCTTATGATCAAGGTGTACACTTTATATTCATATATCTTATGATCAAGGTGTACACTTTATATTCATTGATCTTATGATCACGGTGTACACTTTATATTCATAGATCTTATGATCACGGTGTACACTTTATATTCATTGATCTTATGATCAAAGGTGTACACTTTATATTCATTGATCTTATGATCAAAGGCGTACACTTTATATTCATAGATCTTATGATCACGGTGTACACTTTATATTCATGGATCTTATGATCACGGTGTACACTTTATATTTATAGATCTTATGATCAAGGTGTACACTTTATATTCATTGATCTTATGATCAAGGTGTACACTTTATATTCATGGATCTTATGATCAAGGTGTACACTTTATATTCATTGATCTTATGATCAAGGTGTACACTTTATATTCATATATCTTATGATCAAGGTGTACACTTTATATTCATTGATCTTATGATCACGGTGTACACTTTATATTCATAGATCTTATGATCAAGGTGTACACTTTATATTCATTGATCTTATGATCAAAGGTGTACACTTTATATTCATGGATCTTATGATCACGGTGTACACTTTATATTCATGGATCTTATGATCAAGGTGTACACTTTATATTCATAGATCTTATGATCACGGTGTACACTTTATATTCATGGATCTTATGATCACGGTGTACACTTTATATTCATAGATCTTATGATCACGGTGTACACTTTATATTCATGGATCTTATGATCACGGTGTACACTTTATATTCATAGATCTTATGATCACGGTGTACACTTTATATTTATGGATCTTATGATCAAGGTGTATACTTTATATTCATGGATCTTATGATCAAAGTGTACACTTTATATTCATGAATCTTATGATCACGATGTACACTTTATATTCATTGATCTTATGTTCACGGTGTACACTTTATATTCATTGATCTTATGATCAAGGTGTACACTTTATATTCATAGATCTTATAATCACGGTGTACACTTTATATTCATGGATCTTATGATCACGGTGTACACTTTATATTCATAGATCTTATGATCACGGTGTACACTTTATATTCATAGATCTTATGTTCAAGGTGTACACTTTATATTAATGGATCTTATGATCAAGGTGAACACTTTATATTCATAGATCTTATGATCAAGGTGTACACTTTATATTCATTGATCTTATGATCACGGTGTACACTTTATATTAATGGATCTTATGATCAAGGTGTACACTTTATATTCATTGATCTTATGATCACAGTGTACACTTTATATTCATTGATCTTATAATCACGGTGTACACTTTATATTCATGGATCTTATGATCACGGTGTACACTTTATATTCATAGATCTTATGATCACGGTGTACACTTTATATTCATAGATCTTATGTTCAAGGTGTACACTTTATATTAATGGATCTTATGATCAAGGTGAACACTTTATATTCATAGATCTTATGATCAAGGTGTACACTTTATATTCATTGATCTTATGATCACGGTGTACACTTTATATTTATGGATCTTATGATCAAGGTGTACACTTTATATTCATTGATCTTAGAATCAAGGTGTACACTTTATATTTATGGATCTTATGATCATGGTGAACACTTTATATTTATAGATCTTATGATCACGGTGTACACTTTATATTTATGGATCTTATGATCACGGTGTACACTTTATATTCATGGATCTTATGATCAAGGTGTACACTTTATATTCATTGATCTTATGTTTATGGTGTACACTTTATATTCAATGATCTTATGATCAAGGTGTACACTTTATATTCATTGATCTTATGATCAAGGTGTACACTTTATATTCATTGATCTTAGAATCAAGGTGTACACTTTATATTTATGGATCTTATGATCATGGTGAACACTTTATATTTCTAGATCTTATGATCACGGTGTACACTTTATATTTATGGATCTTATGATCAAGGTGTACACTTTATATTCATAGATCTTATGATCAAGGTGTACACTTTATATTCATTGATCTTATGATCACGGTGTACACTTTATATTTATGGATCTTATGATCAAGGTGTACACTTTATATTCATAGATCTTATGATCAAGGTGTACACTTTATATTCATTGATCTTATGATCAAGGTGTACACTTTATATTCATGGATCTTATGATCAAAGTGTACACTTTATATTCATAGATCTTATGATCAAGGTGTACACTTTATATTTATGGATCTTATGATCATGGTGAACACTTTATATTTATAGATCTTATGATCAAGGTGTACACTTTATATTCATTGATCTTATGATCACGGTGTACACTTTATATTTATGGATCTTATGATCAAGGTGTACACTTTATATTCATTGATCTTATGATCAAGGTGTACACTTTATATTCATGAATCTTATGATCATGGTGTACACTTTATATTCATGGATCTTATGATCAAAGTGTACACTTTATATTCATGGATCTTATGATCACGGTGTATACTTTATATTCATCTATCTTATGATCAAGGTGTACACTTTATATTCATTGATCTTATGATCACGGTGTACACTTTATATTCATGAATCTTATGATCAAGGTGTACACTTTATATTCATGAATCTTATGATCATGGTGTACACTTTATATTCATGGATCTTATGATCAAAGTGTACACTTTATATTCATGGATCTTATGATCACAGTGTATACTTTATATTCATTGATCTTATGATCAAGGTGTACACTTTATATTCATTGATCTTATGATCAAGGTGTACACTTTATATTCATTGATCTTATGATCAAGGTGTACACTTTATATTCATAGATCTTATGATCAAGGTGTACACTTTATATTCATGGATCTTATGATCAAGGTGTACACTTTATATTCATTGATCTTATGATCACGGTGTACACTTTATATTCATGGATCTTATGATCAAGGTGTACACTTTATATTCATGGATCTTATGATCAAGGTGTACACTTTATATTCATGAATCTTATGATCACAGTGTATACTTTATATTCATGGATCTTATGATCAAGGTGTACACTTTATATTCATGAATCTTATGATCACAGTGTATACTTTATATTCATGGATCTTATGATCAAGGTGTACACTTTATATTTATGGATCTTATGTTCAAGGTGTACACTTTATATTCATGGATCTTATGATCAAGGTGTACACTTTATATTTATGGATCTTATGATGAAGGTGTACACTTTATATTCATGAATCTTATGATCACGGTGTACACTTTATATTCATGGATCTTATCATCAAGGTGTACACTTTATATTTATGGATCTTATGTTCAAGGTGTACACTTTATATTCATGGATCTTATGATCAAGGTGTACACTTTATATTCATGAATCTTATGATCACGGTGAACACTTTGTATTCATGAATCTTAATCTTTTTTTATTAAGAATTCTCATTGCTGGAACAGTCTACCATAAGATATTACATACACACAAGATCCCAAAGCTTTTAAACATAAAAGTTTAAACTCTTTTTCAGTAAGACTGCTTGCATTGCGCATGCACACACATGCCCCAAAGTCTTTATGTTTTCTATCATATTTTGTCCTGCAAATTTGTTGCTTTAAAACCATTGGATATGCCAGGAAAGTAGTAAAACAGAATTTAGCAAGGGTAATTATACTTTACCACCTGAAGAAAGTTTGCCGAAAAATAATTCGAATAGCGAAACATTAAACAAATTTATTTTAGAATACATGAACAATTTTTAAGAATGTGAGGATGAGGGTGCCAACCTTCAATAGTAGACTTACTACCCCAGTCATTTCTACACAGATAAGATGAGAACTTTAAGCTTGCATATCTCCTTAATGGAATAGACATTGAAGTAGTTACTTCATCATTTTGATTCCATTACATTCCTCCTTCATAATGCTGTAAATTTTATCTGAATCTGAAATTATCTGACAACATCAAGTATTCACTCGTTAAAAGGCTTTGAATTTTACCTGAATGATTTTCTTCTCTCCAAGTATCTGTAATCCTTTTAATTTTTTTCTTTCAAAAGTGTAGGTTCATTCTGTTCTTAACATTAGGTGGGATTTTTTTTTTTCATACCTGGAAAATCATAAGAGCTTGAAGCATTCTCATCTCTGCACCCATTTGTGTATATCTGATTACTGTGAAGTATTGCGTTATTGTTTATAAATGTCACATCTATTATAGAATATGAGATGACCTTAATAAACACTTCAAAATGTTAGGTGGAGCATGTGTAGCCATACCCTTATAAATATTCCCATGATTTTTCTTGTGGCTTTATATTAAAAACAAAATTTACAGAAACAAATTGGTAATCAAACATGTTGATATCTTGTTCCGTTTATGAGTTATCGCATTTGGAAGATTCCAACAGTTGGAAAAGTGATTGTTGCAGTAGGTAGGACTAATTCAACTGTGTTATGTAATAAAAAGATTGTAGCAGTAGATCTAATTCAACCGTGTTATGTAATTGCATTTTCAGTGCATTTTTATGTATTTCTGTGAAAAATGTTTAAATTATTGGAAGCTTTTGCTTGAGATGAGATACAACATGCACTTTGCAAGAAAATGCTTTGCCCATCTATCTGTTTCTGTACACACTCTAATAAGAGAAAAATTAAAAATTGATGTTCTTAGAATTACATGAAAATTGTCTGGTTCTGCAAGAATGATGTCACACTGTAAATTAAAGATTAATGTTGAGGAGGAGTGTTTATATGCGTATTTAATGCATGGGGCAAAGGACTTTGACACGTGTGGAATGGACCAACTCTTAGGAGTGCTTATTGTGAGTGTAAAGTTCTTTGAACCGTGCATTAAAAGTCCTTTGAACCGTGCATTAAAAGTCCTTTGAACCATGCATTAAAAGTCCTTTGAACCGTGCATTAAAAGTCCTTTGAACCGTGCATTAAAAGTCCTTTAAACCATGCATTAAATACTCATATAAACACGATGCCAAAACAGTAATCTTTTTTATAAATTTCCATGTTAGGTTGTTTAAAATGCATATAAAAAACATCAAAAAACAAGAAAATTTTACATACTTCTTTTTGCTTTTAAAAGAAAATCACCTGTTATAAAAATGAACTAAACCAAATACTGAAGGATGTGCATTACTATAATTTAATGCATGGGTTGTCAAAATGCAAATACCCCATAGAATAGTATTAGTTACTTTTCAACACATTGGTGAGCTTTTGAAATTTAGTAACTTCTGAATGGAATAAGTTATGAACATGCTTTTTCACCAATTTGTTTCTTTAATTTCCCAATTATGAGTGAACATGACAATTGATGGGAACAACCTCTTATAGGTACCACTACTAATAATAATAACAATACTACTACTACTAATAATAATATATACAGAAAAAGAACAGTGTTACCAAAAATACCCCACACCTATAAATAGTCACAGATGCAAATATACCTGACAATAATGTCAGGTCACACTGTAAATATATCAACAAGCAGTTCATAAAGAATAAACTTCACAAAAGAAATGTCACCCTTTTCAAAACACAACCCCCTTTCTCAGCACCACATACACGTTGTGGTAATTTCTAAAAAAAAGTTATAATGCAGCTATATAAAGCATTGTTAGACTCCACATTAACTGACTACTGTGTTCCAGTATGGAGACCTTACTTTGAAAAGGATATAAAACTAATAGAAGGGGTACAAAGACAAATAACCAAGCTAATTCCAGGGATAAAGAAAAAAGCATATAACGATAGATTAAAGGCACTTAACTTAATGACAATAGAGAAAAGACATTTACGGCAAGACTTAATTACATTATATAACATTATACAAGGGAAAACTAAATATAGATATCACAGAAATTAGAGACTTTAATACAAATTCAAATACCAGATGCAATAGTATGAAAATAAGACCTGGTGATATTAGATTGGATGTGAGAAAGTACTCATACTTTTGTAGAATTTGGAAAACTTGGAATGCACTGCCACAAGCAGTTGTGAATGCACCTAAGACTTGGAGTGCACTGCCACAAGCAGTTGTGAATGCACCTAAGACTTGGAGTGCACTGCCACAAGCAGTTGTGAATGCACCTAAGACTTGGAGTTGTTGAATGCACCTACTCACTGCCAATTGTGAATGCACCTAAGACTTGGGGATTAATGAAAGACTTGGAGTGCAGGATCTTGACCTAGGGTTTTGTGAAACCCTACACTCAATCTATTGAAGTCAGGATTAATGAAGAACAGGATCTTGAAGGGTTTTTAAACCCCCTATCCTTAGGCCGTCCTCGCTGAGGGTGGCCAAACCTCCTATCCTTAGGCCGTCCTCGCTGAGGGTGGCCAAACCTCCTATCCTTAGGCCGTCCTCGCTGAGGGTGGCCACACAGGTAAACGGGTAAACAAGGTCCCCGGCTGTACGATTGAATGCTACTTGTGTTCGCATAAATCGAACTACAGGCGCAGACAATAATAAGACTGAAGAAGTTGTGCAGCAGATCACAACTCACTTGTACTACTAGCGTGCATGTCCCAATACATAATTTAATTACACACACAAATAAGCATGTGGATAGCAAATAAGCATGTGGATAGCAACACTTGACTCCAATTGAGCATCATAGAGTGCTGCATAATCAAACGAATATGGAAATGCAAATATAAATTCAGAACAGCTGCCCTGATAAGTTATAACATATCATCAGGTTCTTAACTCATTCATACCATAATACAGTTAATACTCTGCAA
This sequence comes from Chiridota heheva, assembly GCA_020152595.1. Lineage (NCBI taxonomy): Eukaryota > Metazoa > Echinodermata > Holothuroidea > Apodida > Chiridotidae > Chiridota > Chiridota heheva. The sequence continues at coordinate 1,998,757 of JAIGNY010000785.1, read as the reverse complement.
CAGATTCCAGCCTTAAAGTAAAAACAATTCGATAAAACCCTAATTGTTCTTTCTCTACTATTGTTCACCCATTGAACTCCACTCAGGCTTGGACAGAATGAACACGGTGGTCACAATACCTGCAAACAGTTCTGTAATGCAAATCTTCTTCAGTTTATCCGCTCCAAATAACAGTTTTGTTTGAGAAAACAATAAAACACAATACTCTCTCTTTGCTCTGTGCTTCTACAAGTATCTGCAAAGCTTGACCTTGATTCGCCCTCTCAGTATCTGAAATAAATACACGTCACCACATACTAGTCGGTGAACCCGTCGATAACGTCAGCATCTATAGTCACATGGGCACCCCAATCGTATGGCCACCCCTGTATGCTGCCCCGGCAGCGTTTTGTGAGACACGTCTCAGCTAATTGTACACTCCCCTTTTATAACGGAGTATAGTCTGATGTCCTGATACTGTTTACAATAGACTTTTTATTTTAATTTCCGCTCAAACCCTGCCTTTGATTAAGAGGAGTTACAATTTGTGAAGCTACTAGATTATGTAATGCCTACAACATATATACAATTGTTAAGCCCAAACAACTTTACATAAGTTGAATGCATAATATGTGGACTTACGTTTAAAGAGATATCAAGATATAAAACACATTCGTGACAGAAACATTTTGTTTTAATTATTAATATTTAAACAAAAATGTTTTTAATAAATTAGAAAGAGGCAATCAATTTCAAAAATATACATAAGCATTGTCTTGGATCCACAACACTCTGGTGAAATATTTGAAAATTATGGGATTATTCCTTTAAGATGGGATACAACATGCACTTAGGAACATTACCCATCTCCTCATGTACCTTACACTTACACTGATTTCATTTCGTAGAATGATCTTGAAAATGAATATTCATGGCATTACAACCTTTAACATAGCAACAGCTACTGTACTACAAATTGGTGATTAGGATGTAGAATAATGATAAAATTAACCCAGATAATTTGACATTTTGGTGATGTTCTGTCCGTACCGTCAGGCTTGAAGCTCAGTCAGTTGAAGTGCCAGAGGGGAAACTATTAGGCACTTGACCTGACCTGTATGTTCGGAATCCAGATATGTCTTTCAAGAAGCGAGAATAGATTGCTCTTTCTTGAAGCAGTCTCTTATTCAAATGCTAAAGTAAATGATGTGCAACCAAATGCAGTTTTTATCAAAGGAAATAACAGACTTTCAAGTTTGCATCATATACAAACATGTTGGTGAATGTTCACAAATATGATTAGTTCTGTCTTTGATGAATGCATGGTTCCCCAAAGGTCCTATCACTTTGTCTTACCCATACCTCAATCATGATTAATTGAATCCATAAATATTGTATGCTTTCTTAATGAATAGAAAATCCTCTGCTAATCAGCATGCAGCAATGTAACCATGGCAATTAGTGGCCAATTGATTTAAATGACAGATGAGGTAGAGTGTTTATAGCTACTTAAAAATGTATCATATTGCTAATTATTCAAAAAATTGAATCATACAAAAGAAAACATGAAGTTACGAACATTTTAATTGAAATAATGATTTATAACAGTGCTGTAACCTGAACAACAGCTGGGAATACTAGCCCAAAACAGACATAAACAGCTGGGAATACTGGCCCAAGACAGACATAAACAGCTGGTAATACTGGCCCAAGACAGACATAAACTGCTGGAAATACTGGCCCAAGACAGACATAAACAACTGGGAATACTGGCCCAAGACAGACATAAACAACTGGAAATACTGGCCTAAGACAGACATAAACAGCTGGGAATACTGGCCCAAGACAGACATAAACAGCTGAGATTACTGGCCCAAGACAGACATAAACAGCTGGGAATACTGGCCCAAGACAGACATAAACAGCTGGGAATACTGGCCCAAGACAGACATAAACAGCTGGGAATACTGGCTCAAGACAGACATAAACAGCTGGGAATACTGGCCCAAGACAGACATAAACAGCTGGGAATACTGGCCCAAGACAGACATAAATGGAGGGTTTCATCCATGCCCTATATTCCGGCAAGGAGTGAGAAGGTGTAAGTAACCTGAATGCAAGTAATGAAGAAGCTTGGCCAAAAGTGACTGCATATTTGCCAACACACTTTCATGCACATGATTGGTACTTAAATTAGTGTTTACAAGGGTACCCAAAATATCCGGGCATCCGACCGATGATTGTGTTGTTACTTGGTTCTAAAAATACAACCTGGGTATAGATTTTCATAATATTATTGCAGACTGTTTCTGTTTTAAAATTGTATGTTAAAAGAATAAATCTTAACTTACAAGAATTATAAAGTGTTTGATTCCTTTCTATTCCAACACAATGCAATAAAACGATTACAAAATATTGTCACACATTGCAGAAATGATGTTGAAGGAGCAATATGGCTAGTAACATATGTACGCTCAGTATAGTACTACATGTACTTAGTAGCGAAAAACTTAAATTCTCTAAATTTTGCTATAGAAAAAAGATATCCAAACCAGCGCGCAACAAGCAGTTTATGTAGAAAATGTAACACCTATTATGAACCAGTCACGAGTTGTGTTCAAATGAAATGCTACGTGTTACTGAGCGTGCACATAACAGAACCGTGGAATCGTGTATTATTCTAGAATACAAAGTGACTTGTCCCGTGAAATTTTGAGGAAGTGAGTATATCATTATTTTACAGTATTTTATGAAGACAGGTAAATAAAAGATACAAAAAACATTTGTATTTTATTTCTTTATGCACAAAAACAAAAATACGATTGAAAAACAAGAAATATCACGAGATTTTACAAGGTACACTTTTAGATTTTAACACATATTTCTTCCGCGAAAAATATTGAAAAGACCTTGTCGGATACCCGATACCCGACCTGCATTATCGGTGGGGTACCAGTCCGATTTTTGGACCGGTGCAAACACTAAGTGAAATCCCGTGATACGAATGTTCTAATTAATCATAACTATTTTGTTTGAATTAATACTTACGTAATTTTTCAACGATAGATCAAGTATCAAAAATTAGACTTGTGGCATTGCAGCTGAGAGCTCCTTTAAGCAGTTAAAAGTAATCTGTGTAACCAGGGGCATAACCAGGGGGCATGGTCCCCCTGAAATTTCTGAATGATACTTTTTTACCATGAGATAATTCTTAATCTCGGTTTACGTAAATTCTTCAATTTTCAGGAAATTGCAGTCAATGTTCGGAAATCTCTTTCAATCTTTGGGAAAATTTTGTCATTCTCATGCAATTTTTGGAAAATTTTCTTCATTTTGGGGAGCTTTTTCTTCAATTTTTGATAAATTTTCTTCAATGTTTGGTTAATTCCTTTAAGCTTTTCAAGCTCTCCTCCACCCTCAAAATGTTTTGGATCCTCTTAAGGCCCAGATGGTATCTGCTACAATCTACTCAAAAACCTCCCCAGATTTTCCCTACATATGCTCCTCAAATTGTGGTCCTTAAACTCTTTCCCCAACACCTAAATAGTGGCCATCATCACCCCCATCCTTAAGCCTAACAAAGACAGGTACAACCCCAATAACTACTGGCCCATCGCTCTTACCTCCTGCCTTTGCAAGATCATGGAAGGTAGGGTCAACAACAGGTTCTGCTGATACTTTGAGAAGAACTCCATCCTCTCCCCCACTCAAAATGGTTTCAGGAAAAACCAGAACTGCCTAGACCACATCCTCAAACTTGACACCTACATCCGTGAAGCCTTTGTCAGAAATCATTACACCATCTCCATCTTCTTTGACCTGGAAAAGGCCTTCAACACCACTTGGCAGTATGGTATCTTGAGAGACCTTCATTCCTCTGGCCTCAGAGGCGCCCTCCCCACCTTCATCGAGAATTTTCTCCATTCCCGCCACTTTAGATTACTCATTGGAAACACTTACTTCAAAGGTACACCCAACTGGGTGTCCCCCAAGGCAGCATCCTCTCTCCCACTCTCTTTATCCTTAAAATTAACATCATCACCAAATTTTCACCCCAACATCAAATGCTCCCTCTATATTAACGATTTCACTATCTACTCATCCTCCCCATGCTTCCATACTCTCCAAAATAATCTTCAACACTGCCTGGACAGCCTGGCTCACTGGAGCAACTCCAATGGTTTCAGCTACAAAAATGACAAAATTGTTCTTATCTATTTCAACAACAACTCTATTTTCCTCCCCCCCAATCTCTGCCTCAAAGATTCCATAATCCCCACTAAAGACAGTTCTCACTTCCTTAAAATCACTCTCCATTCCAAACTTTCCTGTCTTCCCTCATCAACACCCTCAAAACCAACTGTCACAAAATCCTCAATCTCCTCAAGGTCCTCTCCAGCACTGACTGTGGAGCCAATCGTCTCACCCTGCTCACCTTATACTGCATCCTCCTCAGATTTAGGCTGGACTATGGCAACTTTATCTTCTCCTCCGCACGCAAACTTTACTTGAAACACCTGAAAGTCACTGAAAACACTGTCTAAAGGCTTTGCCTTGGTGCCACTCTCAACTCCTCATCACCAGTCTCCATGTTGAGGCCAATGAACTCTCCTTCGACCTCAGATGCATGAAGGCCGGCCTCTCCTTTGCTCTCTACATCCTCACTGATCTGCGGAACCCTTGCTTCCATTCCATCCACTCCCCCCTCCTTCACCAACCTCTTTAATCTCAACAAACACTCCCCCCACCTTTCAGGATCCGGATGCACTCTCACTTTCCCAAAGCCAACAATATTTTCTTGATTGCCAGACACACCATCCCACCCACACTCACCTGGACTATTCACCCCCACCCCACTCAAGGTATATATACCTAGGTCTTTTCTCCTTTATGAAAGCTCTCCACAACCCAGCATTCTTCTGCTCGAAATGCTGCCAATTCAGTAGACATTTCCACTACTACTCCTTGCTCTTTACCGACAGCTCCACACGGAGGCTCCTCTGCATCCACCACTGCCAGTGATGGCCTAACCTTCTCCTCAAGGCTGCCCAATGGAACCTCTTATTTACTCTGCCAAAGCAAAGGCCATCCTCCTGGCCTTAAACTTCATAGAACCACCCCGACCCCCACCCTGGTTTGATCATCTTCTCTGACTCTAATTCCATACTCACTGGCATCCTCAACATGCTCTGGCCCAACCCTCTCATTCTACAAATCCTCAACAAACTTCACTCTCTTTCTCCTTAGGGAAGAAAATGATCTTTTTCTGGATCCCCAGCCACGTCGGCATGATCCTGGCAACAAGAAAGCCGACATAGCCACCAACAAAACTTTGTTAAATAACATTTTTTCTTTTCCAATTCCGATTCCGACCTTAAGTCTCTCCATCTCCAAATACATCAATAAGAACTGGCAAGACTCCTGGAATCACGAAACCAGTATCAAACTTCACATCATCAAACCCAATGTCAGGACCAACACCCCCTGCACAGTCGCAATTGCAGGGAAGACATCGTTGTCACCCACATCCGCCTCGTTCACTTCTCTCTCACCCACTCCCCATCTCCTTTCCGGCTCCCCTGCCACTCTCTGCCCCACCTGCAACACTAACCTCTCCATCAAGCATATCCTCTTAACCTGTCCCCTATACCTTAACTCCAGGTCTCTTCTCTCCTCACCCACATCAGTCTCGAATCTATTCAAAAACAATCCTTTCTCCAACATCAACTTCCTCTGTAACAACAACCTTTTCCATCATATCTAATCTTCCTTTCTCTTCCCTTCTACACCTAACCTTACACACACCTTTCTTTGCACCTTAGTTTTTCTCCCAAATTCACCCTATTTTCCCCCTTTTCTCCCTCTCAATCCTCCATCTCCTCTCTGCCCTAACTCTTACACTTTATTCTTTTAACACCCTCTTGGCACAGTGCCTTTAAACATCGACAAAACAAACCAAACCATTTTGGGGGCAATTTTTCTTCAAATTTTGGTCAATTATCGGGAAATGTTGCCAAATTTCACCAAAATTTCCTGCCATTTTTTGTTAGCAATCCCAATTTTCCCAATAGATAGAAGACCCTTCAGAAAGGAATTTCTCTCTGCTCCCTGCTTATAAGACAATGCCCCTTGTAGAGCCCCTTGTCCCAATATGTTCCATTAATAATGTCAAAACTGCTTATGAAACATGTTAAAATATCATCCCTGGTTTGGTTTGACTTGGCCCCCTCACATCATCCTTGGTTTGGTTTGACTTGGCCCCCCTCACATCATCCCTGGTTTGGTTTGACTTGGCCCCCCTCACAACATCCCTGGTTTGGTTTGGCTTGGCCCCCTGACATTTTATCCTGGCTACAACCCTAATGGAAACATGTGTTACAATTCTTTATACACTTACAACCACCTCATAGTGCCAGAATAATGTACCTTATAATTGTGTTAGAAACAATGGAATTATAGTTCACTTAGTTTGTAATTGCTTTTTAAAATTCAATTTCATTTAGCTCTCTTATCACTCACACTTTCTTATTTTCTCAGATTCTGAATCTGTTCTTATTGGCATCTACAGCATGACCTGGTCCAACCCCTTAATTTTACAAATCTTGAAAAAATTTACCTCATTTCTTTCTCTGGATAGGCGATTATTTTCTTCTGGATTCCTTTCCATGTTGGAATATAATATCAGGTAAATGACATGGCTGACACAGCGGCCAGTTAAAATCACCCCAAAATATCACATTGATAGCATCCCCATTCCTCACACAGACTTCTTAATATTATTTCTGGTTATCCAAAGGAACTTCATACCAAAACCAAAGTCGGGACCAACGTTCCCCTGCACAGTCGCAACCACAGGTAGGACGTTGTTCTCACCTGCATCTGCCTCGGCCATTCCTCTCTCACCTGCTCTCACCTACTTTCCAGCACCCCCATCTTCTCTCTGCCCTACATGCAACACCGATTGCCAGATTACACCTCTCCCCCTCCATCTCCTCTCTGCCCTACATGCAACACCGATTGCCAGATTACACCTCTCCCCCTCCATCTCCATTTCCGATCTTTACAAGAACAATCCTACCTCCAACTTCATTACCTTTCTCCGAAACAGCAATTTATTCCACCTGATTTAAAGCTCCCTTTCTTTCTCTGGATTACCTTCTCATCTTCGTTTTAATACCTTAACTTCTTTCTTTATATAGCTTCTCTCCTCCCTTCCCCCATCCCTATTCTCTTTCCTCTCTGTCCTAACTCAAGCACCTTAGTGTATAACACCCTCTTGACACATTTAACTAACTGTTGCGGTGCCATTAAACATCAACAAGCCAAACAGGCCAAACCAAACCAAAGGAATGTTGGCAAAACCTCTTGGGACCACAAGGTCTCAAACAAACCTCTTGGAACCACAAGGTCTCAAACAAACCTCTTGGAACCACAAGGTCTCAAACAAACCTCTTGGGACCACAAGGTCTCAAACAAACCTCTTGGGACCACAAGGTCTCAAACAAACCTCTTGGAACCACAAGGTGCAAACAAACCTCTTGGAACCACAAGGTCTCAAACAAACCTCTTGGAACCACAAGGTCTCAAACAAACCTCTTGGAACCACAAGGTCTCAAACAAACCTCTTGGAACCACAAGGTCTCAAACAAACCTCTTGGGACCACAAGGTCTCAAACAAACCTCTTGGAACCACAAGGTCTCAAACAAACCTCTTGGAACCACAAGGTCTCAAACAAACCTCTTGGGACCACAAGGTCTCAACAAAACCTCTTGGAACCACAAGGTGCAAACAAACCTCTTGGAACCACAAGGTCTCAAACCAACTTCACTCTGTCAATCAATCCTAGATATATTGTGTCCCGCTATACAGCCCATCTCGTAGAGAGGATGTTATTATCACACCTTGGCCATACTTACTTCACTCATTCTTACCTTCTATCAGGCTCCCTTAAACCCTTGTCATACATACCTGCAATACCAAATTATTATGTTAATCATATATTCCTAACAGTGCTCTCTAAACATACTATTCGGGAACTGAGATCTTTGTCCCCATATGACTCGATCTCGGTCCTCTTTGAAATACTCTGCCTCTAACATTATAACTTTTATCCGTAACTGCAATATGCTCAATAATATTAAATTGATGTACCTTTATGCCAGTTTCCCTCCTCCTTCCCGTATTCCTTCTCTGTCCTTTTCTTCTCTCACCTACCTCACATAGCTTTTATACTTAACCTCTCTTTCTTATAGCACTCTGATTTTGACCTTAGTTTGGCGCGTTTGATTGAGGCTGTGCCATATATACTCAACAAAGAAACAAAAGCTTTTACTTTAGAGACACCACCATGGATGCTATTGACTTTTACTCTCAAAAGAACGATATTTAATCCTCTGAAAATAGACACCACACATCACCAATGCTAATTAATTGAACCAGTTCTTTAGGGGTATTTTCCCATGGGTCTGAGATTTATCATCAACTATTTTGGAATATCGCCTGGTCATTGTATGGACATTACCATGCAGCCACTGCTTGTAATTTGATTATAATGATTGTAAGCGGAGGTTAGGCTAGATGATGTCTTTATAATTGAGGATCACATTGTAATGGGTAAATCAAGTTAAAGGATTAGTTTAGGGGTCGAGTAAGATTATCTTCAATGCAAGAGGATTTAAAAAGGAACAAAATTGTGAAGAAAACGTGCAAAGGTCTTGTTGCGTTAAGGAGATAATCAAGTTAATAGTTTGGTATCCTTTGTATAGAAACAACTGAAAGCAAGCTAGTTGTGATGTCATAACCTCAGATTTCTCAAAGTCTTTATACATTATATCATATTATGTCCTGCGATTTTGTGGCTTAAAACACATTGGAATTGTCAAGAAAGTAGTAAAACAGAATCAAGTAAGGACAATTATGATTTACCACCGCAAATTTTTTTGAGAAAAATGATTTAGATTGTAAAAAAGTTATAACAAATTTTGATACGTGAACAATTGTTATGTATCTGAAGATAAGGGTGACAACCTTCCATAGTAGACTTACTACACCAGTCACTTCTATACAGAAAAGACTGAGCATTAAACTTTAATATTTCCTTAACGTAATAAGATATTAAAGTAGTTTCTTCACCATTTTGTTTCTTTAAAAGTCCTCTTTCATATAAGGTCAACTTGCTTGCCCCCTGAAGTAATCCTTTAAATTTGTTTTAGTGCAGTTTCAAATAATGCACTGCTACTTTAAAGGAGTATTCCCGTATATTTTCACTTTCATATATATGAAAAGAAACAATTTGGTGTAAAAATCATAATGATGTATTTTTTCCGTTTTGAAGTAAATGCATTTTAAAGATTGTGCGAGTGTGTTGAAAAGTGACATCGTATTGTAAAATGTGGCGTCATCAAGGCAGTTCCAAGGTATTTTGTATGTATTTCTATAAAACAATTTTTTTTTTTTTTAATTTTTTTATTTAGAGTGTATGAGCTTCATGTGAGCGCAGATGGGCAAAGCACATTATTCTAAAGTGTAGGATATACCCCACTCAATAAACAAACAAAAAATGCTTCAGGAGGAAGCAATACATTTTTAAAGAAATACATTAAAAAAAGGTCTTGATTTTGCCTTTATGACATCACACTGCACACTGTGAGGTCACTTTTCAACACACTCATGCAATCTTTGAAATGCAATATTAACTCCTAAATGGAAAAAGATATCAACAAGATTTTTACACCAATTTGTTTCTTTCAGTCCTCTATCATATATGTGAAAATTCATGGGAATATTCCTTTAAAAAGCTGCATGTTCACCAAATTCAGTCATTAAAGGAGACATAAAGCTGAGCGGTTTCCCCCCTCTGTTATGAAAGAAGCAATTATAATTATTAGTCTTTTGCCCAAGTTTTACCTCTTCAAAAACGATCTAATTTATATTTTCCAGTTAATTCAAATATTTAATTCTGTCAAATATAACTTACATGGGAGCAGATGTTTTGTTCACACTACCCTCTAAAAATGACATCATCAACACAGTTCTTGGTAAAAATAATGTATTTCTTTATAATCTTACCTTTGTAACTTATTAGAAATTAGTTTTCCTTTGTATTGGTCTGTAAATTTGTATTCTTTTTATTTGATGTTAATGATTATCCAAGCCTCTAAAAAAAAAAAAACATTCATATCAAAGCATACTATCCCCACCCCATCTTTCCACCCCACCTGACCTTTGGGAAAAGTGGCAAATGCTTGGGTGGCACTCACCGTCCTTCAGAGGGGAAGTAAAGCCGTCGGTCCTGATGGTAGGAGATTCACCCCCACCTGACCTTTGGGGAAAAGTGGCAAATGGTTGGGTGGCACTCACCGTCCTTCAGAGGGGAAGTAAAGCCGTCGGTCCTGAGACTCACCCCTGCCTGGTTCTCTGAACACTCCTTGAAAAGAGCAGGGTGTTTGTTCACTTGCTGTCCTGGCAAATTCCTGGGGTCCACCCTGAAAGCAAGTCAAATGGTAACTTTTGTGTGCTTTCCGTGGCATGTGCCTAAAAGTGTAAAACAAAACAAATAATATAAATGTTGGACATTATGTCCTCTTTACAGGATAAGTGAATGGTGAATCGTGTTCACCCTACAGGTCAACATGCTGAAAATGGTCTAAAGTTGTATTCTGTTTATCAAACGACTGAATTCAGACTAGTTTACAGGATAACGTGAATGGTCAATTGTGTTCACCCAACAGGTCAACGTGCTGAAAATGGTCAAAAGTTGTATTCTGTTTATCAAACGACTGAATTCAGACTAGCCTTACAGGATAACGTGAATGGTCAATCGTGTTCACCCTACAGGTCAATGTGCTGAAAATGGTCAAAAGTTGTATTCTGTTTATCAAACGACTGAATTCAGACTAGCTTCACAGGATAACGTGAATGGTCAATCGTGTTCACCCTACAGGTCAACGTGCTGAAAATGATCAAAAGTTGTATTCTGTTTATCAAACGACTGAATTCAGACTAGTAGGGTTCTAGGGGCAAAACTCTATGGAGCATGAGGGGAGAAGTCCCCAGAAGCTCTGTTTTAAAAAAAAATTAATTCAAAGGTCAAGATTGTCTTCAAAGAACACTTGAATATTTAGTAAATATATGAAATCTTATTCAAAATTGGTAAAATTGCTCTTCAACTTGAAATTTCAAATAAAGTTTGCAAATTGAATCTTGTCTTGTGTTGTTTGTGTATAATATTTTTTTTTTAAATGCAGGTATTTATTTTATTTTTGTTAGCTTAAAATTTCCAACAAAGGCTGCACAGGATTAAAAATTCAACATGTAAAACAACTTGGGTTTATGATAACACTAAATATATTTCATTCACAATATTTTCTGTAAAGAATGCTGAAAATAATTATCAATTGAGACAATTGGTAATGAATGCAAAAAGAATGGTCATTGTATATGTTGCTTACGTGCAATACAGATGTTGCTTACGTGCAATACAGATGTTGCTAACGTGGAATACAGATGTTGCTTGCGTGCAATACAGATTTTGCTTACGTGCAATACAGATGCTGCTTACGTGCAATACAGATGTTGCTTACGTGCAATACAGATGTTGCTTACGTGCAATACAGATGTTGCTTACAGGCAATACAGATGTTGCTAACGTGCAATACAGATGTTGCTTGCGTGCAATACAGATGTTGCTTACGTGCAATACAGATGTTGCTTACGTGCAATACAGATGTTGCTTATGTGCAATACAGATGTTGCTTACGTGCAATACAGATGTTGCTTACAGGCAATACAGATGTTGCTAACGTGCAATACAGATGTTGCTTACGTGCAATACGGATGTTGCTTACGTGCAATACAGATGTTGCGTACGTGCAATACAGATGTTGCTTACGTGCAATACAGATGTTACTTCAGTGCAATGCAGATGTTGCTTACGTGCAATACAGATGTTGCTTACGTGCAATACAGATGTTGCTAACGTGCAATACAGATGTTGCTTACGTGCAATACAGATGTTGCTTACGTGCAATACAGATGTTACTTCAGTGCAATGCAGATGTTGCTTACGTGCAATACAGATGTTGCTTACAGGCAATACAGATGTTGCTAACGTGCAATACAGATGTTGCTTACGTGCAATACGGATGTTGCTTACGTGCAATACAGATGTTGCTTACGTGCAATACAGATGTTGCTTACGTGCAATACAGATGTTACTTCAGTGCAATGCAGATGTTGCTTACGTGCAATACAGATGTTGCTTACGTGCAATACAGATGTTGCTAACGTGCAATACAGATGTTGCTTACGTGCAATACAGATGTTGCTTACGTGCAATACAGATGTTGCTTACAGGCAATACAGATGTTGCTAACGTGCAATACAGATGTTGCTTACGTGCAATACAGATGTTGCTTACGTGCAATAGTTCTATTGATCTTTTATGTTGACCTTAAAAGATTTGATTTTTCGCCATCTGTCAGCCTAAGTTTGTAGGTAAAAATAAGTAAAAATGCTTAAGATTGTGTTGAAAAATCAAACCGACAGGCCTAAAGCCCATATTTTCACACAATTTTGGGGCTGAAGTTTTTTCTATTTTATTGATTACACACACACACACACATTTGAGCCCCTCATTTATATATTTATTCGTATTATTTATTTACAAACTCAGAAATACAAAAAAAAGAAATAGTTAATAAAAAACCTATGAGGAATAGATAGGTCTTGAGTTTTCTTCTTTTTTTCTTTTAATTAAAGTTATTTACTTGTAATTTCAGTGGGTAGTTTGTTCCATTCCTTAGAGCCCCCCCCTTACCTGGTCCCCCCCCCTATTCTGCTCCACCACCCACTGATATAACAGTTTGATCACCAAATAATTTCTCTGAGTTTTAGGAACGTGTTATAGACTTTAAAGCATACCATGGGAACATTTGGATCCATAGTTCTGTTTGGAAAACTATGGATGTATGAACACATAAAGAAAACAAACAAACTGCATTTGTTATTTTATCAGTAATTCATTATCCTAAAAATAAATGATATTTAGCAGCCTTGTTCTTCAGGGACCTCTGAGCAATTTTGAAGTGGGGGGTTGAAGAAGTAAATGGCGAAAATAGCATGGGCATAGGATGGGTCACCTTTGGGGTGAAGGAGAGAGGCCAAGAACTCTAAAAATATTGGGAAATTTCCTACATCTTCAGGAAATTATCTTCATTTTCAGGCATTTTTCTTAATATTTCGATAATTGTTTGTGAAGTAGTTTTTCTGGAAATAACAGGCACTTTACTTAGAATTCACTGACAGTTTTAGAGAAATTTTGTTCATTTTTGGGCAATATTCAGGAAATATCTTTCATATTTGGGCCATTTTTTTTAAATATTGGGAAATTTCCTTCATTTTAAGGCCATTTTCCAAAGTTTGTGTTCAATTGTAAGCAATTTTCTTTAACTTTGAGGAAAATTTGTGGTCAATTTTCAGGAAATTTGTTGACAAATTCATTACAACTAATCCTCTCTACAATTTTTCAGTCTTTTCACCCGCAAGAGTTCTTCCATTTAGGCGGGTATGATTTTAGACTCTGCTGGAAGCACAATGATTTTATGCATCAGTTATTACACTTATAATCATCTTTATGCACACAATGGAACTTATTGTGAAGGGTCAGGTATTGTGGATAGGGTCAGGCCAGGCAATGCGTGTACTGTGGGGCTGAAAATTCATTTGGATTTTAAAAGGATGTTAAAAAATCAGCAGTGAGTTATAAACACTCTGGTGAGTTTGGGTGCAATAGACTTAAATCTCATAGCCAGAGTTTTTCATCATGTTTGACCATAATTTTAAATGATATTCTACCCAATTTTCCTTCAATTTTACCAATTGTTTTAATTTTATGTTAATAATATCCCAATTTTACCTCCCAACTGGGAAAACCAGGAAGGTGAATTCCAATAGGCCATGTTATTATTGCCCCCCATCTCCATAGCTGCTGTTCTTAATGTTTAAATTAAATTGGCCAAATAATTCATTGATGGTTCCCTTCTTTGATACCTACATGGTAGTCGTTTTCTTTGACTAAAATTGTGCGAAAGGAAATGTAAGATAACTTTTCGTACTCAAAGACAGGAAAATGTATAACCTATAAAAATAAAAATAAACCTGTCTACAATCTTATATTTTATTATTCAATCAGGGAGCTGTCATTTTTAAAATGCAGCTCCCTGAGTAAATGCAAATCATGAATAATACAAAATCCTAATTTGTACTCTGTATTCCGAAAGCCATAAATAAACCTAGTTAAAATATTTCTGTTTTTGAATGAAAATGGTCTTGTTTCATTCTGTGATAATTTACCACTTATAATGTTTTGATGCCTAAAGTCAGTCAGTCAAAACACTTTGAAACTGTCATTTACCAAACTTAAATTCAACTTTGTCAAGTTTGTGTTGAAAAAATGTCAGTGATAAACAATATTTTCCACTATTTAGAAACCCTAATTGAATGTTTCCTCCTTTGAACTTTGAACTAGGTGGAGTGGTAAGCAGTTATGTATTATATATGCAAATATCCTATTGAGATTGATTGATTGATTGATTTATTTATTTTCCATTTTCATGCATATATTACAATATTTATAATGAAAACACATAACAATTTATACGAAAATGTTGGAAGGGCTTAGAAGCCGGAGCTTTTACAAGAAGCCCACCATAACTTAATTTAATAATTAAACATAAAGGAAAAGTATAGAAAAGTGAAACTGTGAAAATAGAAGGAAAAGAGGAACCCCCCTCCAGCTCCGCCCCCTCCCCCCCCTTCACTAACCCAGAAACATAACGAAGCCTAGGGGGAAATTAATAAAGTGGTTGGGTAAAAATAGATAAGAGGTCAAATATCATCATAAATTAAGTGGAGATGAAAATACATAGGTAAACTAGAGTTGGTCATATTTAGATATAAATGTCTTTTTAACGATTGAAATTAAAGGAAAGGTATCTCCCATAAATGATTCCAGTGTGAACGCTGGTAATGTCTTATTGATACTATTAATAACACATGTAGGCCCCTTTGTTCGATCCGTCGGAATTGTGATCGATAACATCGCAGATTTCTCGCGATCAATAGGGAAAATTTAAAACCGGAAGTGGTGTTACTAGCACGACGGCGGTCACTTCTGAATGTATTTATGGGACGATACCTTTCTTTTAAGCAAAGAAATATAAAGAATTGCATAAGAATTCCAAAGAGAGAATCTGGTCCCCAGAAGTTTGCTCGACACATCATTAGTAAATCTGACTCATACTAGTTTTACAGAGCATTTATTTTGACCAATCAAAAAAGTTGGATTGTATAGCATATTCAAGTCCATAATAGCGAGCCGTTAAAAATCCATGAACGGATAACAACTTGATCTTGATTGAAAGATAATTGACTAAAACCCATGAAAATAGAAAAAAAGTTCTTCATAATCAGTAGTTAAGAATTTGTCATTTAACAGCATGTTTAATTTTAAAGGAATATTCGGATACTTTTAGAGCCAATTTGGTACAAAAATCAGGATGATATCATTTCCGCTCAGGAATTTTTGAAAGATTTCCCTATTGCATTTTAAAGTTTTTGTACAGCATGATGAATTCGTGTTTGATCTTGTCATAGGGACAATTCCATTGCAAATGTTTTATGTATTTCTTCGAATGTTAATTGGTTGTTCCTGTATGATAAGAAACAATTTTCTAAAAGTTATTGAAGTAGGGTAAATAAGGCAATGTATATAAATACCTAACTTTCATCAATTTATATTTCTAGCAGGTTTTACTAACAAAAAAGGATGATAGATTTTAATGAAATATATCAACTTTGTGGGAGAATGTGTTGCTGTGATGTCATACTGAGCCTTTTCCTATTTGTTTGTTGGCTTTTTTGTAAACCTTAAATTTTGAATATCTCCTGGTAGGAATAACATATCAATATGATTTTTGTAGTAAAATGATTCTAAAATTTTATCTTATGAAAGGTTACAAAAAACATTGGAATATTCCTTTAAGGCCTTATTATAATAATTTAATTTGAAATTTTGTGACATCACAGGGAAAATGAATGAATTTTCTTATGTGAACTTATTGTTTTCAATCCTTGACCAATGCTATTTAAATGGGAGAGGGTGGATATAGCCAACAGATTTTGTATCTCCATCTTACCACAATCAATATTTTGCGGAGATTACAGTCTGCTGATTTTCAGTGACTGAAATTTAGGACAGAAATTTAAAAAAATTACACACAAGATTTGGAGCTGTTTTTTTTCATACATCACAACTTTTGGATAAATTGAAAATTCTTAAACTTGATTAGTCCATAACAGAGTTTTGTTCAGATCATAAAGCTATCTTCCTGTTCATACATCCTAAAATCTGTTTATATCAACAACAACAAAACAAACAAAAAAACTTTGATCAGCCAATTTAACTCAGAAACTGAATATTCTAATTTCAAACTAATAGGGATTATTCTTCTTAGAAATTCTCAAATTCATGCTCTTTTCTTAAAAGGAAGTAAAACGTCAAACGTGTATGGGCGACCTTATACCTTCAAGCTGTCAGCAAAAGAGCCAAGTTTTAAGAAATTCATTTGTCCTAGTGTCAAGCTGTTCAAGTTTTGGTGTATTCATAGCAAATAATGTAATGCTTGCCTCCCCCAAGATTTAGAAAATGTCAAAAGGATGTGTTTAAAAAAAAGAAAAAAATTGATGATGGGTTTGAATTGATGCAAATATATTTCATTTTCTTTGCATCAAAACTAAATGAAGTGTTCAGAAGAGATAAACTTTCCAAAGTCATCATGTGATGCGGATTTCTGGCAAGAATATTAAGCGAAATGAAAATTTTACCCAGTTAAATTTACATTTCAAATTATTCTCATATTGGGAAATTTGATGCACTTTGGGTTGATCAGGGGAGAAAGAGAAAAATATCTACTAGGGTAGCTGGACAATGAAGTATTTCAAATCATGTATAGCTATATCTACTAGGGTAGCTGGACAATGAAGTATCACAAATCATGTATAGCTATATCTACTAGGATAGCTGGACAATGAAGTATTTCAAATCATGTATAGCTATATCTACTAGGGTAGCTGGACAATGAAGTATCTTAAATCATGTATATCTATATCTACTAGGGTAGCTGGACAATGAAGTATTTCAAATCATGTATAGCTATATCTACTAGGGTAGCTGGACAATGAAGTATCACAAATCATGTATAGCTATATCTACTAGGGTAGCTGGACAATGAAGTATTTCAAATCATGTATAGCTATATCTACTAGGGTAGCTGGACAATAAAGTATTTCAAATTATGTATAGCTATGTCTACTAGGGTAGCTAAACAATGAAGTATTTCAAATCATGTATAGCTATATCTACTAGGGTAGCTGGACAATGAAGCATTTCAAATCATGTAAAGCTATATCTAGTAGGGTAGCTGGACAATGAAGCATTTCAAATCATGTATAGCTATATTTACACGGGTAGCTGGACAATGAAGTATCTCAAATCATGTATAGCTATATCTACACGGGTAGCTGGACAATGAAGTATTTCAAATCATGTATAGCTATATCTACTAGGGTAGCTGGACAATGAAGTATCTTAAATCATGTATATCTATATCTACTAGGGTAGCTGGACAATGAAGTATTTCAAATTATGTATAGCTATATCTACTAGGGTAGCTGGACAATAAAGCATTTCAAATCATGTATAGCTATATCTACTAGGGTAGCTGGACAATGAAGTATTTCAAATCATGTATACTTATATCTACTAGGGTAGCTGGACAATGAGGTATTTCTAATCATGTATAGCTATATCTACTGGGGTAGCTGGACAATGAAGCATTTCAAATCATGTATAGCTATATCTACTAGGGTAGCTGGACAATGAAGTATTTCAAATCATGTATACTTATATCTACTAGGGTAGCTGGACATTGAAGTATTTCAAATCATGTATACTTATATCTACTAGGGTAGCTGGACAATGAAGTATTTCAAATCATGTATAGCTATATCTACTAGGGTAGCTGGACAGTGAAGTATTTTAAATCATGTATATCTATATCTACACGGGCAGCTGGACAATGAAGTATTTCAAATCATGTATACTTATATCTACTAGGGTAGCTGGACAATGAGGTATTTCAAATCATGTATAGCTATATCTACTAGGGTAGCTGGACAATGAAGCATTTCAAATCATGTATAGCTATATCTACTAGGGTAGCTGGACAATGAAGTATTTCAAATCATGTACAGCTATATCTACACGGGTAGCTGGACAATGAAGTATTTCAAATCATGTATAGCTATATCTACTAGGGTAGCTGGACAATGAAGCATTTCAAATCATGTATAGCTATATCTACTAGGGTAGCTGGACAATGAAGTATTTTAAATCATGTACAGCTATATCTACACGGGTAGCTGGACAATGAAGTATTTCAAATCATGTATAGCTATATCTACTAGGGTAGCTGGACAATGAAGTATTTCAAATCATGTACAGCTATATCTACTAGGGTAGCTGGACAATGAAGTATCTCAAATCATGTATAGCTATATCTACTAGGATAGCTGGACAATGAAGTATTTCAAATCATGTATAGCTATATCTACTAGGGTAGCAGGACAATGAAGTATTTCAAATCATGTACAGCTGTTGTATCTTCAAACATCACATTTCCTCTTTTGTTTTTTGTAGTGAAATGTTGAATCTTGTTGGCTGGCAAGGTTTTGTTAAGCTAACATGCACACTCATGTTAGCTTGTGCAAGTTAGCAAAAAGTTAAAGCTTGCGGAAGCTAGCTAGCAGAAATTAACATGTAAACTTGCACAAGCTAGCAAAAATACACATGTTTAGCCTTCAAAAACTTGCACAAAATATTGTTTGCTCTGCCAATTAACTTCAAGAAATTGGTTGTTACAGTAGCTTGTGCAAGCATGAACAAACTAGTGTTTACAAGCTTGCACAAGTATGAATCACTTGCATCAGCCTATTTTTCTTTGCAATTCTCTCTCAGTATTGTGTTTTCCACTAAAACTTGTCTTTGTATACCTGTAGGCAATTTATGCTTCATTGATTAAATATTGACCAGAAATCATAAAAGTAGAAAAATCTAGCACATATCAGTTTAAAGGATTATTACTTCAGTGGTCAAGCAAGTCCATCTTATATGAAAGAGGACTTTAATAGAAATAAAATGGTGAAGAAAGCTTTATTTTAAAGAAAATTTATTTAATTTTATTTATATTATTTTTCCTTAAACTTTCTTCAGGTGGTATATTATAAATACCCCTCCTAGATTCAGTTTTACTACTTTTTTGACATATCCCATGGTTTTTAAGTCACAAAATTGCAGGAAAAATATGATAGAATACACAAAGACTGAGGAATCTGAGGCTATGACATCATAACTAGTCTTATTTCAGTCGTTTCTACACAAATGATACCAAACTTTAAGCTTAAATATCTCCTTAAAGGAATAAGATTTTGTAATGCTTTCTTCACCATTTTGTTTCTTTTGAAGTCCTCTTTCATATACGATAAACATGCTTGCCCATAAACTAATCCTTTAAGATAATCGATAATCTTGAATTTCCATGTTGTATTATTTGAAGATTGTGCAAATTGTTATTCCAGGGAGTTGGCATCACTGGAATTGTGTTTTGGATTAAGAGTAGGGAGTGTTTCTGAACATGGAGTTAAAAAAGAAGTCCATGTTCTGAATAACAAAATATTTGATGATCAAAACTTAACCATTCTGCCTTGCAGTGCTCAGGATTTTCATAGCCTGGGGCTTGTTTATTTCATGTAGGAGGTAGAAGTATATGCAAGCCGCCTGTCTGGTTAGTCTATTAAATACCTCTTATAAAAGGGCTGTAGTGGCATTTAATTTTATTGTATGGATAATGATAAAGAAAGCAGTGGCACGTCCAAGTGGGGTACAGGGCGGGGCTTACCCCCTAAATATCATAGAGCAAAAAAATAATAAAAGTAATAATGAATAAATCTTCCAACTTTTCATTAATTTTAATGAAATCTTCGTAAATTTTCGGGAAATCTGATTCATTTTGGGGAAAATTTCT
The DNA here is from genome assembly GCA_020152595.1 of Chiridota heheva. NCBI lineage: Eukaryota > Metazoa > Echinodermata > Holothuroidea > Apodida > Chiridotidae > Chiridota > Chiridota heheva. Next base: position 1,978,636 of record JAIGNY010000785.1, on the reverse strand, counting down.
TAAATTTCTAGGAAAATTCTTCACTTTCCAGGAAAGCACTGTCAATTTCGAGACATTTTCAGGAACTGTTGGCAAAATCTAACAAAATTCACAACAATTTTAAACATCTTTCTTCAATTTTATGTCACTCACACTCACTGTATGTCACTCACACTCACTGTATGTCACTCACACTCACTCAATTTTGTATATCTTAATCATTTCACACTTTGTCCTCAAAATAAAACATGCATGCAACCGGGAAATAGAAATCCTTTCTGAGGTGGGCCCTAACTACTATGCCTATGTCCTCTCTAATCTAAAACTGGCCTTCAGTGTGTTTTTTTCTTTGGGGGTGGGGGGACTTAAGCCCCCTCAAAAACAAAAAGCTAGACATGCCCCTTAAAAAGAGAGAACAAAGTGATATGGGTTTATATCATCATTTATTATAAAATAGAATAGATACAATAAATAAAGACGATCTGCAATTTAGATCTACTTAAATTAATTCTACCCATGTAGAATTTGACAGGTTGCAAGATTAATACAGTGTGTACATGATGGACGTTTACAATTTCCTAACTTAGCTCTTGATGTTTCAGAATCGCATCTGGTGTACTCAACATTCTGACCATGTCGCTACAGCCACTACATGGCTGCTATACTGCAAGTATTACCAAGCATGTTGTGCTTACTGAGTGATAGGTATTTATCTCACTACATCTGGTGAGACTAGCCTCGTTATTTCAAATTTCAAATAATATCATTCTCTTTCACTATCTCTTTGTGACTCTTTAAAAAATATTTTGGTGTAATAGATATTTTCTATCATGTTTCTGAAACAGTAAAAATGTCTAAATAATACCATTCTTCTTATCATGTTTTGGACCTGGCTATTAAGATATCGGATTAGCAGCAGAAGTTGTTGCCTACATTCCTCAACGTTGCCACTTTACTTGACTTTTGCGAATAAAAACAATGCCATAAATTTCTTAATTAGCATTGCTGAAATTGATCGCAACCTTCAATAATTAGCACTTGAATTGAAGTCTATTTTCTCTTCATTAAATAAAATATTACAGGATTAGTTCAGTGGTCAAGCTTGTTTATCCTGTATGAAAGAGGACTTCAAAAGAGCTAAAATGGTGAAAAAAGCATTCAAAAATTGTATTCCGTTAAGGAGATATTTAAGTTTAATGTTTGGTATCATTTCTGTAGAAAAATCAGACTAGTTGTGATGTCATAGCCTCAGATTCCTCAAAGTTTTGATGTAATCTAACATATTTTGTCCTGCGATTTTATGGCTTAAAAACCATAGGATATGTCAAAAAAGTAGTAAAACTGAATCTAGGAAGGGTATTTATAATATACCACCTAAAGAAAGTTTAGGGGAAAATAATTTAAATAGTGAAACAATAAAATAAACTTTCTATAAAATACACAAAGACTTTGAGGAATTTGAGGCTGTGACATCACAAGTAGTCTGATTTCAGTTGTTCCCACAGAAATGATACCAAACTTTAAACTTGAATATCTCCTTAATGGAATACGATTTTGCAGTGCTTTCTTCACCATTTTGTTTCCTTTGAAGTCCTCTTTTATATAAGATGGACATGATTGACCACTGAACTACTCCTTTAAATATAATTCTCAATTAAAAGATGGCGGATTTTGATCATGCGCTGAAGACTACGACAGAAAACTCTCACAGCTCAGTTTTGTACATAATGAATGTGTCACCTATATTCAAGATCCACCCCTTAGTCACAACTCCTTTCCTATTTTCGTAGGCTGCAGGAATTTGAATCCTGAGTTTGAAGGATAAAGGTCAAATTGACACAGACAAGCCTTTGTGATGTATTGTCTGTATGTCTGTGCTTGATGGGATTTAAGATAACATTGCATAATACACACACTAGCATTGGAGAGAAACGATGCTGTACCTGCCTCTTGTATACAGAGCACGTCCCATGGACTAAAGGGCGAACCTTGAAATGAAAAATAAAGAAAATAGTATCCTTCACAGAAATTTTTGGTTGCAGTACGCTTTTGACAAGGTAACATTTCAAGTTGTATAATCATGCTGCAAGATTATGCAAGTGTGCTACAAGCTTGTGCAAGCGTGCTACAAGCCTGTTCAAGCACGCTACAAGCTTGTTCAAGCATGCTACAAGCTTGCACAAGTGTGCTGCAAACTTATATTTCTGTAAGGGTAGTAAGGAAGGTAATTCAACCCAGTTCCATCGATACTGAGGGAGCAATCCGTTAATGTTATTGACTAATTTCTTATAGGAATTTCATTGTGAAAAAAAACAAAGATCTAAGAAACAATTTGAGCTGAATTGGAAGAAAATATACTTTATAGCATGAAACCAGCAAAAAATTCACCAAAATCGGTTTAAAATTAACCATTTTACTGCATTTTGAATTTTAAGGGCTTATTATAATACATGTACTTTACTTGCACATCAACATTTCAGTTTTGTTTTGCAGTGACTTGTTCAAGCGCCATTTAGACATCAAGTGATTGTACAAATAAATTATAGTCGACAAATTCCCCAAATAAATCATTTTCTCATGTTTAGAAAAAAAAATCAGACAGAAAAAATTAAATTTGTTGTAAAATGCAAAGCGAAGCATACACACAAACAGTTAAACATATAAAGCATGCAGTGATTGCGTCTGTTACTCCGCATCTGGTTACTTAATTGGAGAGCAAGCTCATCTCATTAACCCAACATCATTTTGTCATTTCCATCGTCACTAATAATGATTGCCGCAAACAATCCATTCATTAACGAAACGTTTGCAATATGTTCGACTAAAACTGTCATTGCTTGGCTTCGTTTGCAGGTTTCCTAGCAATCAGTATGACGAAGAACTACGGAGTACAGTAGCAGCATTACTGAGCGTCCTCTCTACCAATCAATTACTCCCTAGAGCGATGCATGCTAATGGAGATGAAGCAACCTGTGTGTGAGGATTCTTTTCCGATGTAGATTTCTCGTTCAAGGGAAGTTACTTCCATCTCTTTTGGATTATATATTTCAAGACAATTTACAAATGGAATTTTAAGAAACGGAATAAAACGGTTTAAATTGTAAAAATGATGGATAAAGTTTTTCGCGGTCGCTTGACGGACTTAGCACCTGTGCCGTCTCGCATGGTTAAGGTGGTCTTCAGCTGCACTCAGTCAGGTGAGTTTTCTTCATGTTATTCTTTGCCTCATTATGTTGTGCAGTGGCGTAGCCAATGGGAAGGGGGTCCTGATCTTCTCTACCACTTTTTAAGGAGTTTTTCAAAAATTGGGATAATTTTTGTTTGTTATTTTTTTAGCTATTAAAATTTAAAATCGCCTTTAGAAGTGGGCTAAATTTGAATACTTCGCTTAAGGAGGGGGAGGGGGTCTAAGATCTTCTCTGATCCCCTCACTTTTGTAAAGCTGGCTACGCCACTGATGTTGTGCTTTTATAATGATTTCTTGAAGACATTGTATCTCAGATTTACTTTGATATTGGTAAGAAGATATTCTTGATGTAGGTGAAATATGTGTGATTTTTCTGAGCAATTTGCACAGTTAAGGAGATTATCGCAAGAGTATGAACCAAATATTCCCACATGTGTGATAGGCTTAAAATATATCAATTCATTTTATATTAATGTATTGAAAAATTTATATTATACTTTAAATTTGTGTACCGTATCAAGGGGAGAGGATGCAACATACCCATCACCCCACCCCACCCCATTCCTATTGGAACTGCAACATTAGACACTGATCAATTCTATTTCTCATTTCTGGCTCAGATCCATGTGAAAGTTGATTAGGGGTGGGGAGACGTAGGATGTTGTACCATACCCCTAACTTCATCCAGAAAAGAGGCCAAAAAGTGCACTTACATGGTCGCAAGGGACAAAGTGCACTTACATGGTCGCAAGGGACAAAGTGCACTTACATGGTCGCAAGGGACAAAGTGCACTTACATGGTCGCAAGGGACAAAGTGCACTTAAACGGTCGCAAGGGACATTCACCACAGGCATTGGGGAATTAGTAATGTCTGCCTCTTTTATATTGGGGAACTGAAAATAGCATAACATGAAAGTTAAACAATAATCAACATTAGGTTAATGTAGAGGTTTTGTGAAAAAGGAACAGGGTGGAGGAAATGAGGGTCAGAGTGGAGGAAAAGAGGGTCAGGGTGGAGGAAATAAGGGTCAAGTTGTAGGAAACAAAGAGCTGAGTGGATCAAACCTCTGAGAGAGCTCCACTAGAGGTCTGTCCTGTAAAAAGGAAATACTAAAATCCACATGTATGGTATACTTGAGTAATGGACAAAAGAAGATGAGTTATAGCACATATTGATTGGGGAGAGGGGGGGGGGGGTAAGGTTAAAAGAGGTAAGCATGTGAAATGCTTTGTGGAATAGAAAGTAGGAAAAGCTGGGGCTGTGGGAAGGCAGGGTGTACCTGTAAAACGAAAAGATAAGAATTCACTTGTATGGAAGTACTTTAGTAAGGGACAAATGAAGATGGGGTTATAGCACACAGGGAAAGGGGGTGAGGTTAATAGAGGTTCATAGATTTACAAAATTGTCCGATTATGAGCCTACAAACTTGGACAAAACATTTGGAACAGTTTACTGTACATGTTTAGTATTATTTTCTTCCTCAATATCTCTTCATACCCTCCCAACCCCAATGCTAATTTAACCTAATTTGAAAAGAAAAAATATGAAGAGGGCATAAAGTCACAAATTTAAACTTGATATATAAAACAGAATAAAAAAGAAACCTATTGCCAAAAACCGCATCTTGAAAGCTTAGTCCATTCTAAAGTCATCCATGTATAAATTTGTGATGTGGAAGCTGCCATTTTGTTTTAAAATACTTCCAATGACTACATTATTTGCCATATGTGTAATATCACACATTAAACATATTTCTTTATAATTTTTCTGGAAATTTTCTCTCCAGTTTGCTTTGATTTCAAGTTCTAAGGCTTGCATAATATCAATTCATAGATACATGCAAAGAATAAATAATTTCTAAAAAGCTACAAAATGTTAAATAGATTATCAAGAAATACATTACATTTGTATCAAGACCCGTCTTGTGTAATTTTTAGAGGTGGTACAAACAAAATTGCTGCTCCCATGTAAATTATATATGCCAGAATTTATGTTTAATTAAGTTGGAAAAATTATCTTACTTTGGAATATGTGAAACTTCTCTTACAGAAATATTAGTTTGCAACAAGCTAACAAATTTTAGCTTGCGCAAGTTGCGCAAGCATGCTGCAAGCTAGTTTTTGAAACAAATTAGCTTGTGCATGTTAGCAAAAACTATCTGCAATTTGCGCAAGCTAGCAAAACCTCTTGCAAGCTGTGCATGCTAACAAATATTTTATGCTAGCTTGCGCAAATTAATGTTAGCTTGCGCCAGCTAGTATTTAATCCAAATACTACAGCAGCTTGCAGCACATTTGCTGCAAGCTTGCAGCACGCTTGCACAAGCTAAAAATGTTAGCTTGATGCAAGCGTGCTGCAAGCTAAAATTTCTGTAAGGGTTGGGCAAACGACTTCTAATTATTGTTTCTATCCTAACAAAGGAAGAACGAGTCAGATTTGATGTCTCTTTTAACAATGGTAAACATTGAATATTAGGGTAGGATGGAGGAATGAAGGATATACCAATGTCCTAATGATCAATAATGAGAAAATAGGGATCGAAGAACCACTAAGAAACATTGTTATCATTTATGATGTATCAATGATGTATCAATGATTTATGAATGAGGTATCAATGATGTATCAATCATGCATCAATGATGTATCAATGATGTATCAATGATGTATCAATAATGTATTGATGATGTATCAATGATGTATCAATGATGTATCAATGATTTATGAATGAGGTATCAATGATGTATCAATCATGCATCAATGATGTATCAATGATGTATCAATGATGTATCAATGATGTATCAATGATTTATGAATGAGGTATCAATGATGTATCAATCATGCATCAATGATGTATCAATGATGTATCAATGATGTATTAATGATATATCAATGATGTATCAATGATGTATCAATGACTTATGAATGAGGTATTAATGATGTATCAATGATGTATCAATGAGGTATCAATTATGTATAACAATTTATGAATGAGGTAATAATGATGTATGAATCATACATCAATGATGCATCAATGATGTATCAATGATATATCAATGATGTACCGATGATGTATCAATGATTTATGAATGTGGTATTAATGATGTATCAATGATGTATCAATGATGAATAAATGATGTATCAATGATTAATGAATGATTTATGTATTAATGATGTATCAATGATGTATCAATGAGGTATCAATGATGTATAAATGATGTATCATTGATGTATCAATGATGTATCAATGATTTATCAATGATGTATCAATGATGTATCAATGATTTATGAATGTGGTATGAATGATGTATCAATGATATATCAATGATGTACCAATGAGGTATCAATGATGTATCAATGATGTATCAATGATGTATCAATGATGTATCAATGATGTATCAATGATTAATCAATGATGTATCAATGATGTATCAATGATTAATCAATGATTAATCAATGATGTATCTTAGATGTATCAATGATGTATTAATGATTTATGAATGATGTATCAATGATGTATCAATGAGGTATCAATCATCTATCAATCATCTTTCAATCATCTATCTATCATGCATCAATCATGCATCAATCATGTATCAATGTTGAAGGTTCATATAGGCAGTACATATTTTCACAAAGTGCTCTAAGGAGTTCTGTCTAAGATTATAGCTGTATTGTAGCTCAGCAAGTTCTTATACAGCTGAAATTGTACAATAGATTCCAGTAGCATCTTGTACCTTCTTTTACCCTGGGTAAGATCTTCTCTTTACTGCTGTCAAATGCAAAAGTACTTAGTACTCTAAGGGGTGGGGGGCACGAAGGAAGAAACATGATTCTGTTTGCATCCGAGTTCAGTTTAGCTGCCTCCTCACCCACCACACCCACCTCTAAAGGTTTCTAAGTAACTGAACAATAAATTGCGTAGTGTTTCTTACCTTTATTCATCTTGCCAAGATAACCCCTGACCTCTGATGATTATGTTGTTCACATATTGAGTTCAGTAACATCAGTCCCAGTGCATGACCATGAGTAATCATCCTAAATGCTTGTCTGTTCAGAACAATTTTTCAAATTTGATAGAATTTTAGAGCTGAGAACCTGAAGATGACTCAGAGTAATCAGAAACCATAAATCTATCAAAACAAGACTCATGGAAGCTTTGGGCGATCTAGTAATAATGTCCTTGGCTCCTTGATGTGATTTACCAAAGTGGATTTATGGTAAGTGGAGGAGACATAAAGGAATATTCCCAAATTGATGAACAAACTATGGTGATCGCTTAGTAGTATTACATTTCAACGATTTCACCAGTGTGTTGAAAATTAGTGCAGTATATAGTGTGATTGCATTCATTTGTTTTATCACATTACATTTACTTTACAAGGCTTGAAAATGGTAATGCTCCAAGTACTCAATTTATATTAAACTTTTTTTATTTTTCTATTTATTTATAAGTGTAAAGGTACATGAGAAGATGTGCAAAACTTGATCTTGCAATTAATACCCCATCTCAATAATTGAAATGAAAACTTTCCAATATTTAGAAAAAGGCAATTATTTTCATAGAAATACTTAATAAATGTCTTGGATCTGCAAGTATGACATCACATTGTCTTGGATCTGCAAGTATGACATCACATTGTCTTGGATCTGCAAGTATGACATCACATTGTCTTGGATCTGCAAGTATGACATCACATTGTCTTGGATCTGCAAGTATGACATCACATTGTCTTGGATCTGCAAGTATGACATCACATTGTCTTGGATCTGCAAGTATGACATCACATTTTACATTAAATTGTGAATTTTTGAAATGTAGTAACTCCAACACAGAATAAGATTTCAACATTGTTTTTACATCAATTTATTTCCATAAAACCTTTACAGAAATTTACAGCAGCACGCTTACGACAAGCTAACAATGTTTAGCTTGCACAAGCATGCTGCAAGCATGCTGCAGGCTGCGTGCTGCAGAATTGCTAGCATAAGATATTTGTTAGCTTGCGCAAGCTATCATAAAATATTTGTTAGTTTGATGCAAGCATGCTGCAAGCTTGCTGCAAGCTAATATTTCTGTAAGGGTAGTCTTCTGTCAAATACATGATAATTCATGGGCATATTCCTTTCAAACATAAAACCTTAAGTTAATCACAGCAAGCTGAGAGCCATCTACTCATGATGAAATAATATGCCTAGTCTATAGCTCAATGATGTGAGTAAAATGTGAATTTATGGAAAGTAGAGTGACATAGAGCTTGGAATCTTCATTTAATAGCACCCTTTATTGAGCTATCTACTTATGATGAGATAATATGCCTAGTATATAACTCAATGATATGAGTAACAAAAGTGAATTTATGGAAAGTAGAGTGACATAGAGCTTGGAATCTTCAGTTAATAGCACCTGTTATTGAGCAATCTACTCATGGTGAGATAATATGCCTGGTATATAGCTCAATGATATGAGTAACAAAAGTGAATTTATGGAAAGTGGAGTGACGTAAAGCTTGGAATCTTCAGTTAATAGCTCCCTATATTGAGTAATCTACTCATGATGAGATGATATGCCTAGTATATAACTCAATGATATGAGTAACAAAAGTGAATTTATGGAAAGTAGAGTGACATTGAGCTTGGAATCTTCATTTAATAGCACCCTTTATTGAGCTATCTGCTCATGGTGAGATAATATGCCTAGTATATAGCTCAATGATAAGAGTAACAAAAGTGAATTTATGAAGAGTAGAGTGACATTGAGCTTGAAATCTTCAGTTAATAGCACCCTTTATTGAGCTATCTACTCATGGTGAGATAATATGCCTAAGTGTATAGCTCAATGATAAGAGTAACAAAAGTGAATTTATGGAAAGTAGAGTGACATTGAGCTTAAAATCTTCAGTTTATAGCACCCTTTATTGAGCTATCTACTCATGATGAGATAATGTGCCTAGTACATAACTCAATGATATGAGTAACAAAAGTGAATTTATGGAAAGTAGAGTGACATTGAGCTTGGAATCTTCAGTTTATAGCACCCTTTATTGAGCTATCTACTCATGATGAGATAATGTGCCTAGTACATAACTCAATGATATGAGTAACAAAAGTGAATTTATGGAAAGTAGAGTGACATTGAGCTTGGAATCTTCAGTTAATAGCACCCTTTATTGAGCTATCTACTCATGGTGAGATACTATGCCAAGTATATAGCTCAATGATAAGAGTAACAAAAGTGAATTTATGGAAAGTAGAGTGACGTAGAGCTTGGAATCTTCAGTTAATAGCACCCTTTATTGAGCAATCTACTCATGGTGAGATAATATGCCTAGTATATAGCTCAATGATAAGAGTAACAAAAGTGAATTTATGGAAAGTAGAGTGACGTAGAGCTTGGAATCTTCAGTTAATAGCACCCTTTATAGAGCTATCTACTCATGGTGAGATAATATGTCTTGTATATAACTCAATGATATGAGTAACAAAAAGGAATTTATGGAAAGTAGAGTGACATAGAGCTTGGAATCTTCAGTTAATAGCACCCTTTATTGAGCTATCTGCTCATGGTGAGATAATATGCCTAGTATATAGCTCAATGATAAGAGTAACAAAAGTGAATTTATGGAAAGTAGAGTGACATTGAGCTTGAAAACTCAGTTAATAGCACCCTTTATTGAGCTATCTACTCATGGTGAGATAATATGTCTAGTATATAACTCAATGATATGAGTAACAAAAAGGAATTTATGGAAAGTAGAGTGACATAGAGCTTGGAATCTTCAGTTAATAGCACCCTTTATTGAGCTATCTGCTCATGGTGAGATAATATGCCTAGTATATAGCTCAATGATAAGAGTAACAAAAGTGAATTTATGGAAAGTAGAGTGACATTGAGCTTGAAATCTTCAGTTAATAGCACCCTTTATTGAGCTATCTACTCATGGTGAGATAATATGTCTAGTATATAACTCAATGATATGAGTAACAAAAAGGAATTTATGGAAAGTAGAGTGACATAGAGCTTGGAATCTTCAGTTAATAGCACCCTTTATTGAGCTATCTGCTCATGGTGAGATAATATGCCTAGTATATAGCTCAATGATAAGAGTAACAAAAGTGAATTTATGGAAAGTAGAGTGACGTAGAGCTTGGAATCTTCAGGTAATAGCACCCTTTATTGAGCTATATACTCATGGTGAGATAATATGCCTGGTATATAGCTCAATGATAAGAGTAACAAAAGTGAATTTATGGAAAGTAGAGTGACGTAGAGCTTGGAATCTTCAGTTAATAGCACCCTTTATTGAGCTATCTACTCATGATGAGATAATGTGCCTAGTACATAACTCAATGATATGAGTAACAAAAGTGAATTTATGGAAAGTAGAGTGACATTGAGCTTGGAATCTTCAGTTAATAGCACCCTTTATTGAGCTATCTACTCATGGTGAGATACTATGCCAAGTATATAGCTCAATGATAAGAGTAACAAAAGTGAATTTATGGAAAGTAGAGTGACGTAGAGCTTGGAATCTTCAGTTAATAGCACCCTTTATTGAGCAATCTACTCATGGTGAGATAATATGCCTAGTATATAGCTCAATGATAAGAGTAACAAAAGTGAATTTATGGAAAGTAGAGTGACGTAGAGCTTGGAATCTTCAGTTAATAGCACCCTTTATAGAGCTATCTACTCATGGTGAGATAATATGTCTTGTATATAACTCAATGATATGAGTAACAAAAAGGAATTTATGGAAAGTAGAGTGACATAGAGCTTGGAATCTTCAGTTAATAGCACCCTTTATTGAGCTATCTGCTCATGGTGAGATAATATGCCTAGTATATAGCTCAATGATAAGAGTAACAAAAGTGAATTTATGGAAAGTAGAGTGACATTGAGCTTGAAAACTCAGTTAATAGCACCCTTTATTGAGCTATCTACTCATGGTGAGATAATATGTCTAGTATATAACTCAATGATATGAGTAACAAAAAGGAATTTATGGAAAGTAGAGTGACATAGAGCTTGGAATCTTCAGTTAATAGCACCCTTTATTGAGCTATCTGCTCATGGTGAGATAATATGCCTAGTATATAGCTCAATGATAAGAGTAACAAAAGTGAATTTATGGAAAGTAGAGTGACATTGAGCTTGAAAACTCAGTTAATAGCACCCTTTATTGAGCTATCTACTCATGGTGAGATAATATGTCTAGTATATAACTCAATGATATGAGTAACAAAAAGGAATTTATGGAAAGTAGAGTGACATAGAGCTTGGAATCTTCAGTTAATAGCACCCTTTATTGAGCTATCTGCTCATGGTGAGATAATATGCCTAGTATATAGCTCAATGATAAGAGTAACAAAAGTGAATTTATGGAAAGTAGAGTGACATTGAGCTTGAAATCTTCAGTTAATAGCACCCTTTATTGAGCTATCTACTCATGGTGAGATAATATGTCTAGTATATAACTCAATGATATGAGTAACAAAAAAGGAATTTATGGAAAGTAGAGTGACATAGAGCTTGGAATCTTCAGTTAATAGCACCCTTTATTGAGCTATCTGCTCATGGTGAGATAATATGCCTAGTATATAGCTCAATGATAAGAGTAACAAAAGTGAATTTATGGAAAGTAGAGTGACATTGAGCTTGAAATCTTCAGTTAATAGCACCCTTTATTGAGCTATCTACTCATGATGAGATAATGTGCCAAGTATATAACTCAATGATATGAGTAACAAAAGTGAATTTATGGAAAGTAGAGTGACGTAGAGCTTGGAATCTTCAGGTAATAGCACCCTTTATTGAGCTATATACTCATGGTGAGATAATATGCCTGGTATATAGCTCAATGATAAGAGTAACAAAAGTGAATTTATGGAAAGTAGAGTGACGTAGAGCTTGGAATCTTCAGTTAATAGCACCCTTTATTGAGCTATCTACTCATGATGAGATAATGTGCCTAGTACATAACTCAATGATATGAGTAACAAAAGTGAATTTATGGAAAGTAGAGTGACATTGAGCTTGGAATCTTCAGTTAATAGCACCCTTTATTGAGCTATCTACTCATGGTGAGATACTATGCCAAGTATATAGCTCAATGATAAGAGTAACAAAAGTGAATTTATGGAAAGTAGAGTGACGTAGAGCTTGGAATCTTCAGTTAATAGCACCCTTTATTGAGCAATCTACTCATGGTGAGATAATATGCCTAGTATATAGCTCAATGATAAGAGTAACAAAAGTGAATTTATGGAAAGTAGAGTGACGTAGAGCTTGGAATCTTCAGTTAATAGCACCCTTTATAGAGCTATCTACTCATGGTGAGATAATATGTCTTGTATATAACTCAATGATATGAGTAACAAAAGGAATTTATGGAAAGTAGAGTGACATAGAGCTTGGAATCTTCAGTTAATAGCACCCTTTATTGAGCTATCTGCTCATGGTGAGATAATATGCCTAGTATATAGCTCAATGATAAGAGTAACAAAAAGTGAATTTATGGAAAGTAGAGTGACATTGAGCTTGAAAACTCAGTTAATAGCACCCTTTATTGAGCTATCTACTCATGGTGAGATAATATGTCTAGTATATAACTCAATGATATGAGTAACAAAAAGGAATTTATGGAAAGTAGAGTGACATAGAGCTTGGAATCTTCAGTTAATAGCACCCTTTATTGAGCTATCTGCTCATGGTGAGATAATATGCCTAGTATATAGCTCAATGATAAGAGTAACAAAAGTGAATTTATGGAAAGTAGAGTGACATTGAGCTTGAAATCTTCAGTTAATAGCACCCTTTATTGAGCTATCTACTCATGGTGAGATAATATGTCTAGTATATAACTCAATGATATGAGTAACAAAAAGGAATTTATGGAAAGTAGAGTGACATAGAGCTTGGAATCTTCAGTTAATAGCACCCTTTATTGAGCTATCTGCTCATGGTGAGATAATATGCCTAGTATATAGCTCAATGATAAGAGTAACAAAAGTGAATTTATGGAAAGTAGAGTGACATTGAGCTTGAAAACTCAGTTAATAGCACCCTTTATTGAGCTATCTACTCATGGTGAGATAATATGTCTAGTATATAACTCAATGATATGAGTAACAAAAAGGAATTTATGGAAAGTAGAGTGACATAGAGCTTGGAATCTTCAGTTAATAGCACCCTTTATTGAGCTATCTGCTCATGGTGAGATAATATGCCTAGTATATAGCTCAATGATAAGAGTAACAAAAGTGAATTTATGGAAAGTAGAGTGACATTGAGCTTGAAATCTTCAGTTAATAGCACCCTTTATTGAGCTATCTACTCATGGTGAGATAATATGTCTAGTATATAACTCAATGATATGAGTAACAAAAGGAATTTATGGAAAGTAGAGTGACATAGAGCTTGGAATCTTCAGTTAATAGCACCCTTTATTGAGCTATCTGCTCATGGTGAGATAATATGCCTAGTATATAGCTCAATGATAAGAGTAACAAAAGTGAATTTATGGAAAGTAGAGTGACATTGAGCTTGAAATCTTCAGTTAATAGCACCCTTTATTGAGCTATCTACTCATGATGAGATAATGTGCCAAGTATATAACTCAATGATATGAGTAACAAAAGTGAATTTATGGAAAGTAGAGTGACGTAGAGCTTGGAATCTTCAGGTAATAGCACCCTTTATTGAGCTATATACTCATGGTGAGATAATATGCCTGGTATATAGCTCAATGATAAGAGTAACAAAAGTGAATTTATGGAAAGTAGAGTGACGTTGAGCTTGGAATCTTCAGTTAATAACACCCTTTATTGAGCTATCTACTCATGATGAGATAATATGCCTAGTACATAACTCAATGATATGAGTAACAAAAGTGAATTTATGGAAAGTAGAGTGACATTGAGCTTGGAATCTTCAGTTAATAACACCCTTATATTGAGCTATCTACTCATGATGAGATAATATGCCTAGTATATAGCTCAATGATAAGAGTAACAAAAGTAAATTTATGGAAAGTAGAGTGATGTAAGGCTTGGAATCTTCAGTTAATAGCACCCTTTATTGAGCAATCAACTCATGGTGAGATAATATGCCTAGTATATAGCTCAATGATATGAGTAACAAAAGTGAATTTATGGAAAGTAGAGTGACGTAGAGCTTGGAATCTTCAGTTAATAGCACCCTTTATAGAGCTATCTACTCATGGTGAGATAATATGTCTTGTATATAACTCAATGATATGAGTAACAAAAAGGAATTTATGGAAAGTAGAGTGACATAGAGCTTGGAATCTTCAGTTAATAGCACCCTTTATTGAGCTATCTGCTCATGGTGAGATAATATGCCTAGTATATAGCTCAATGATAAGAGTAACAAAAGTGAATTTATGGAAAGTAGAGTGACATTGAGCTTGAAAACTCAGTTAATAGCACCCTTTATTGAGCTATCTACTCATGGTGAGATAATATGTCTAGTATATAACTCAATGATATGAGTAACAAAAAGGAATTTATGGAAAGTAGAGTGACATAGAGCTTGGAATCTTCAGTTAATAGCACCCTTTATTGAGCTATCTGCTCATGGTGAGATAATATGCCTAGTATATAGCTCAATGATAAGAGTAACAAAAGTGAATTTATGGAAAGTAGAGTGACATTGAGCTTGAAATCTTCAGTTAATAGCACCCTTTATTGAGCTATCTACTCATGGTGAGATAATATGTCTAGTATATAACTCAATGATATGAGTAACAAAAGGAATTTATGGAAAGTAGAGTGACATAGAGCTTGGAATCTTCAGTTAATAGCACCCTTTATTGAGCTATCTGCTCATGGTGAGATAATATGCCTAGTATATAGCTCAATGATAAGAGTAACAAAAGTGAATTTATGGAAAGTAGAGTGACATTGAGCTTGAAATCTTCAGTTAATAGCACCCTTTATTGAGCTATCTACTCATGATGAGATAATGTGCCAAGTATATAACTCAATGATATGAGTAACAAAAGTGAATTTATGGAAAGTAGAGTGACGTAGAGCTTGGAATCTTCAGGTAATAGCACCCTTTATTGAGCTATATACTCATGGTGAGATAATATGCCTGGTATATAGCTCAATGATAAGAGTAACAAAAAGTGAATTTATGGAAAGTAGAGTGGCGTAGAGCTTGGAATCTTCAGTTAATAGCACCCTTTATTGAGCTATCTACTCATGGTGAGATAATATGCCTGGTATATAGCTCAATGATAAGAGTAACAAAAGTGAATTTATGGAAAGTAGAGTGACGTAGAGCTTGGAATCTTCAGTTAATAGCACCCTTTATAGAGCAATCTACTCATGGTGAGATAATATGTCTAGTATATAACTCAATGATATGAGTAACAAAAGTGAATTTATGGAAAGTAGAGTGACATTGAGCTTGGAATCTTCAGTTAATAGCACCCTTTATTGAGCAATCTACTCATGGTGAGATACTATGCCTAGTATATAACTCAATGATATGAGTAACAAAAGTGAATTTATGGAAAGTAGAGTGACATTGAGCTTGGAATCTTCAGTTAATAGCACCCTTTATTGAGCAATCTACTCATGGTGAGATAATATGCCTAGTATATAACTCAATGATATGAGTAACAAAAGTGAATTTATGGAAAGTAGAGTGACATAGAGCTTGGAATCTTCAGTTAATAGCACCCTTTATTGAGCTATCTGCTCATGGTGAGATAATATGCCTAGTATATAGCTCAATGATAAGAGTAACAAAAGTGAATTTATGGAAAGTAGAGTGACATTGAGCTTGAAATCTTCAGTTAATAGCACCCTTTATTGAGCTATCTACTCATGGTGAGATAATATGTCTAGTATATAACTCAATGATATGAGTAACAAAAAGGAATTTATGGAAAGTAGAGTGACATAGAGCTTGGAATCTTCAGTTAATAGCACCCTTTATTGAGCTATCTGCTCATGGTGAGATAATATGCCTAGTATATAGCTCAATGATAAGAGTAACAAAAGTGAATTTATGGAAAGTAGAGTGACATTGAGCTTGAAATCTTCAGTTAATAGCACCCTTTATTGAGCTATCTACTCATGATGAGATAATGTGCCAAGTATATAACTCAATGATATGAGTAACAAAAGTGAATTTATGGAAAGTAGAGTGACGTAGAGCTTGGAATCTTCAGGTAATAGCACCCTTTATTGAGCTATATACTCATGGTGAGATAATATGCCTGGTATATAGCTCAATGATAAGAGTAACAAAAGTGAATTTATGGAAAGTAGAGTGACGTAGAGCTTGGAATCTTCAGTTAATAGCACCCTTTATTGAGCTATCTACTCATGGTGAGATAATATGCCTGGTATATAGCTCAATGATAAGAGTAACAAAAGTGAATTTATGGAAAGTAGAGTGACGTAGAGCTTGGAATCTTCAGTTAATAGCACCCTTTATAGAGCAATCTACTCATGGTGAGATAATATGTCTAGTATATAACTCAATGATATGAGTAACAAAAGTGAATTTATGGAAAGTAGAGTGACATTGAGCTTGGAATCTTCAGTTAATAGCACCCTTTATTGAGCAATCTACTCATGGTGAGATACTATGCCTAGTATATAACTCAATGATATGAGTAACAAAAAAACAATTTATGGAAAGTAGAGTGACATTGAGCTTGGAATCTTCAGTTAATAGCACCCTTTATTGAGCAATCTACTCATGGTGAGATAATATGCCTAGTATATAACTCAATGATATGAGTAACAAAAGTGAATTTATGGAAAGTAGAGTGACATTGAGCTTGGAATCTTCAGTTAATAGCACCCTTTATTGAGCTATCTACTCATGGTGAGATACTATGCCAAGTATATAGCTCAATGATAAGAGTAACAAAAGTGAATTTATGGAAAGTAGAGTGACGTAGAGCTTGGAATCTTCAGTTAATAGCACCCTTTATTGAGCTATGTACTCATGGTGAGATAATATGCCTGGTATATAGCTCAATGATAAGAGTAACAAAAGTGAATTTATGGAAAGTAGAGTGATGTAAAGCTTGGAATCTTCAGTTAATAGCACCCTTTATTGAGCTATCTACTCATGGTGAGATAATATGTCTAGAATTATAGCTATATGATATGAGTTACTAAAGTGAATTTATGGAAAGTAGAGTGATGTAGAGCTTGGAATCTTCAGTTAATAGCACCCTTTAGTGAGCTATCTACTCATGGTGAGATAATATGCCTAGTATATAGCTCAATGATAAGAGTAACAAAAGTGAATTTATGGAAAGTGGGGTGACAATTACAGCTTGGAACCTTCAGTTACAAGCTCCCTGCATAAAGATATCTACTCATGATGAGATAATGTTTATTTGTGTATTTACTCACTTTCCTCACAATAAATGAGTGACATGGTTTTAAAATTTCTATTTTGACCAAATCATGATAACAACTTCAGATTATGCTGAAAACTTACATGAACTTAGATGCCACAGTAGGTGTTAATTGAGGGGGCAATTAAGTGGGTGTTAATTGAGGGGCAATCAAGTGGGCACTTGTGGGGGCATTGTGGGGAAAGGGGTCACTGAAGGTGCTGAAATTGGATGAGCATGTACTTGAGCATGAGCAGGATGAAATCTTTTCAAAATGGGGGCATATCTCCTGGCCTTGTGCTCTGCGGCATATCTCCTGGCCTTGTGCTCTGCAGCACCCCTCCTGGCCTTGTGTTCTGCGGCACCCCTCCTGGCCTTGTGCTCTACGGCATACCTCCTGGCCTTGTGCTCTGCGGCATACCTCCTGGCCTTGTGTTCTGCGGCACCCCTCCTGGCCTTGTGCTCTACGGCATACCTCCTGGCCTTGTGCTCTGCGGCATACCTCCTGGCCTTGTGCTCTGCGGCATACCTCCTGGCCTTGTGTACTGCGGCACCCCTCCTGGCCTTGTGCTCTCACGGTATACCTCCTGGCCTTGTGCTCTTGTTTGAATCGTGTATGAATATGAATTCCCAGATCTCTACAATATGTCCAGTACTGTTAATTTTCATTTGCATAATATTTCTAGAATCTGGCGGTACATTGATTAAAATACTTGTGCTCATGCAGTGCGATATCTCGTCCTTTCTCGGCTGGATTATGGCAACTCCATGCTTGGTGGCATATCACGTGAAAACCTTCAACGCTTGCAAAGACTTCAAAATCGTGCAGTGTGCAGGATTGTTTGTGTTGATAGACGTGCAAGCACTTTCCCCCTCTTGGGTGTTTTTCATTGGTTGCCCATCTAGCAGAGAATCGATTTCAAGATTTACTGCATGTGTACAACTGCATTAAAAAAAATGCACATACATACCTTCAAGATTTGCTGCATATTTTTGAGCCTGGACGCATTGGTCTAAGATCCAACAAGGATGTCATTCGCCTTGTGGTGCCAAGAACTAATCGCAGTAGTGGGGACTTTGCCTTTTCTGTCCTGGGTCCACATTTGTGGAATAATTTACCCATTGCAATCTGTCAGGCTCAAACTATTTATACTTTTAAGAAGGCATCTTTTTCCCACTGATTAAGTTTTATGCTGTCTATATTATTTTTTTCTTGTTTTATCATCTTGTTTTGGGATTTTACCAACTCTTTTATGCTTGTATATTGTCCTGCAATTCTTTTTTTTTTTGAGATTGTATATTAAGAGTTTGTCTCTGTATTATCAATTTTGTTGTAAAGCGCCTTGATCCACGGGAGAGGCGCTATATAAATATAAGTGCAATAACAATGATAGTAATACCTCCTGGCCTTCTGCTCTATCTTCGACTCAGACATGCTTAGACAAACTCTCACTGTTATGAAACATGCATAATGTACTGTATGCAATCAATACTCACCCCTAGCTGTTTACACAATGCGTGGTAATTTGTGTAGCCATACTACCCAGTTCTTATTGTTTATTAGACCTTAAGATGCTTGCCTAAGCAGGTGCATTCATTGTGGAAGACCTCATCCATGACCTTCACTACTTACGCTTTCATTTCCCACTCCGACCTACTTTATCTTCTCAAATCCAATTGAAGTTTTCCTGCATAAAACACAAGAAGGGGAAAATTGCTTTTCCATTTTCTGTTGAAACATTTTTTGGAATTACTTTTGCTGTACTTGGCAGAATGCAGTAAGTCAAAAGTGAATTGATTGAAGGTTGCAATGTTTAATTTGTTGATGTAGGGCAAAACCTGAGTAAGAATGTTTTTCTCTTCTGCCGAGCTCAACAGCAGTTCCTTTCCAGCCACTAGAATGCATCTCAGTAAATGGATAGCTTGACAATGCATCAGGAGGAGTCAGCCACTAGAGTGCATCTCGTAAATGGATAGCTTGACAGCGCATCAGGAGGAGTCAGCCACTAGAATGCATCTTGTAAATGGATAGCTTGACAACGCATCAGGTGGAGTCAGCCACTAGAATGCATCTCAGTAAATGGATAGCTTGATAATGCATCAGGAGGAGTCAGCCACTAGAATGCATCTTGTAAATGGATAGCTTGACAACGCATCAGGAGGAGTCAGCCACTAGAATGCATCTTGTAAATGGATAGCTTGACAACGCATCAGGAGGAGTCAGACACTAGAGTGCATCTCTTAAATGGATAGCTTGACAACGCATCAGGAGGAGTCAGCCACTAGAGTGCATCTCGGTATTTTGGATAACTTGACAATGCATCAGGAGGAGTCAGCATCTCTTAAATGGATAGCTTGACAGCGCATCAGGAGGTCAGCCACTCATCTAAACTTGACAGCGCATCAGGAGGAGTCAGCCATCATCTCAGTAAATGGATAGCTTGACAATGCATCAGGAGGAGTCAGCCACTAGAATGCATCTCAGTAAATGGATAAATGGAGGTCAACCACTAGAATGCATCTCGTAAATGGATAGCTTGACAATGCATCAGGAGGAGTCAGCCACTAGAATGCATCCCAGTAAATGGATAGCTTGACAATGCATCAGGAGGAGTCAGCCACTAGAGGGCATCTCGTAAATGGATAGCTTGACAACGCATCAGGAGGAGTCAGCCACTAGAGGGCATCTCGTAAATGGATAGCTTGACAATGCATCAGGAGGAGTCAGCCACTAGAGTGCATCTCAGTAAATGGATAGCTTGACAACGCATCAGGAGGAGTCAGCCACTAGAATGCATCTCGTAAATGGATAGCTTGACAACGCATCAGGAGGAGTCAGTCAGCATCTCACTTGAGAATCAGAAGGAGTTGGCCACCAGAATGCATCTCATAAATGGATAGCTTGACAACGCATCAGGAGGAGCCCGCCACTAGAGTGCATCTCAGTAAATGAATAGCTTGACAATGCATCAGGAGGAGTCAGCCAATAGAACGCATCTCGTAAATGGATAGCTTGACAACGCATCAGGAGGAGTCAACCACCAGAGTGCATCTCGTAAATGGATAGCTTGACAACGCATCAGGAAGAGTCAGACACTAGAAAGCATCTCGTAAATGGATAGCTTGACAATGCATCAGGAGGAGTCAGCCACTAGAATGCATCTCAGTAAATGGATAGCTTGATAACGCATCAGGAGGAGTCAGCCACTTGAATGCATCTTGTAAATGGATAGCTTGACAACGCATCAGGAGAAGTCAGCCACTAGAATGCATCTTGTAAATGGATAGCTTGACAACGCATCAGGAGGAGTCAACCACTATAATGCATCTTGTAAATGGATAGCTTAACAACGCATCAGGAGGAGTCAGCCACTAGAGTGCACCTCAGTAAATGGATAGCTTGACAACGCATCACGAGGAGTCAGCCACTAGAATGCATCTTGTAAATGGATAGCTTGACAACGCATCAGGAGGAGTCAGCCAATAGAACGCATCTCAGTAAATAGATAACTTGACAACGCATCACGAGGAGTCAGCCACTAGAATGCATCCCAGTAAATGGATAGCTTGGCAACACATCAGGAGGAGTCAGCCACTAGAGTGCATCTTTTAAATGGATAGCTCGACAACGCATCAGAAGGAGTCAGCCACTAGAGTGCATCTCAGTAAATGGATAGCTTGATAAGGCATCGGGAGGAGTCAACCACTAGAATGCACCTCAGTAAATGAATAGCTTGACAATGCATCAGGTGGAGTCAGCCAATAGAACGCATCTTGTAAATGGATAGCTTGACAACGCATCAGGAGGACTCAACCACTAGAGTGCATCTTGTAAATGAATAGCTTGACAACTCATCAGGAGGAGTCAGCCACTAGAGTGCATCTCAGTAAATGGATAGCTTGATAAGGCATCAGGAGGAGTCCGCCACTCTTAATGCATCTCGTAAATGGATAGCTTGACAATGCATCAGGAGGAGTAGGAATCATATCAGCATTATTTCTTGTGAACATCGAGAGATTACAGTGGTTACACCCTGCCCCCCTCTTACAATTTTGGTAAAGTTGAAGACCTGTCGGTAAAATCAAGTCATTAAAACTTCCATCAAAGATATTGAAAACATTACCAAACAGATTTAAAAAATTCATATTGCACTAGTGCTGCGATTTTGGACCGAAGACCTTTTTATTTTATTTTGTATTTTGCTTTTCGAAATTTTTGACATTATGGGGTCCTAAATATGGAATATATGTTTATCGGTAGCATTAAACTCTTTCATCTGTAAATTTTAACCCCCCCCCCTCCCCTCTATTTCTTTCCCTTCCTATCCCTTCAATCAAAATGGTCTACTGATGCCACTGCATTGCGGTAGAGCTTCAGCTTTCCAATCTTATCTCCTGGTTTAATCCCGGTGAGCATAGACTGCGGCTTTAAGAGATTTTAGTTCGAGGGCAAACTTGATGAAAGGGGAAGGGGGGTGAGCATCCTTTTCATTATACATATAGTTCAAGCATGTTTGAAGTTGTATTCAGTATAACAAACAAAATGATTAGGAAATCTTTTAGGGCAATTGCGCCCCCTTTGCCTGTATGGCTACCCCCCTTTGCCTGTATGGCAAGACGCCTCTCTGAAAAAAGGGAGGGGGGGGGGGCACTTCCATACTAAAGTGGTAGTTATGTGCCGCCGCCTAGAATTTTAAAATTGGACTGCAGTATGAGAGATTTGTTTTGGTAGCTGCAGTATGAAAATAAGTGATTTTTGATACCTGCACTACAAAAATTCAGAAAAAAGGCACATGTATATGTACCTCACATATGGAATGCTGCCCCCTCTCTTCCTTTCCGGGCAAGACGCCCATGCAGGTGGGTCTCCAACCAGTGATGCATAACTGGTAAATAAAATGTCTATGGGTGTCTTGACATAAATATCCCAAATGCAGGTATAAGGACATATGAACTTTGGTAAACTAATCACGACCACCTCCTCTTTGTATAATGTGTTACACTTGAAGTTAGATATAAATGTTTTACCCAGAACTTTGTGTGGCAGCTAGACTACCCCATATAATTTGCCAGTTCTCGTTATATCTTGTGTTCTATACTTGAGATAGTTTTGTTTTGCTCAGAAACTTGTGTGGGAGACTAATCCCACACTTCAGATTATTTTGAGTTTTGACATGCAAGCATGAATTCTTGTGGAGATAATTTGCTTGTGACGCAATGACTTTCTTAACATAGACTTTGTTGAACACTCTAATTAGGTAAGTCTGGGCTGAATTGCTTTGGCTTAAACAATTCCTGACACAGAGTGGAACAAAGTGAGTTTCATTTTGATCATTCCAATGTTATGCAGTCTTATTTCTTTTTAGTTTATTTGGACTTAAATGCTATGTACCATCTTGGACATTATGGTATTTTTTAGTAACTTTATATGGACACATCCAGAACTTTCACCAACATTCTTAAATGAATATTTTTGTGAATTTTTATTTAAAGAAATAATATAGATAAAGATTATAGAAACAAAAATAGGTGTAAAATCCATGTTGATTTTGTATTCCACTATTTTTGAGTTATTACATTTCAAAGTGACCAAGTGCAGTGTGCAATGTGTTGTCATAATTGCAGATCCAAGACGATGGATGTATCTCTTTGAAAACTTGTCATTTTGCTTGGAAATATTCCATAGCATTCACCCACCTTGCATATTCTTAATAAGAGTTACATGAAACATGACAAAGTAAGCATCAATCATCATGCACCTTCTGTAGATTGTATTGTGCAGCTTGAGCATCCTCTGATTATTGAAATACACATCTCTTTTGAATTTTTCATGCTTGTCATGTTTTAAACTTCACTTTCAAAGACCACAAAGTTATCTCGCTGCAATGTCACATCCGTCAGCTTGATCAGAAGAAATGATTATTCTTAGGTAATTCATGTACAGTGAGTTTGAAGTGGATCACAGTTCTTTGCGCTTTCCTGTTGTTTACAACAGTGACAGTCAAACACTCCTTTAGTTCTCGCTCCTGCACTTCTCTGACTATTGATTTTCAATTTGTTAAAGGAAAGGTATTGCCCCATAAATACATTCAAAAGTGAAAGTCGCCACGCTTGCAATGTTGCTTCCGGTTTTCAAGTTTTCCTATTGATTGCAAGAACACTGCGATGTCATCGATCACACATTCGTCAGACTGAACATAGGGGCCTACATTTGTTTTCGAAAACATCACAAATTTCTTACAATCAATAAGGGAAATTGATAAACGGAAGTGAAGTTACCAGCATGGCAGCGTTCACTTTCGAATTTATTTATGGGACGATACCTTTTCTTTAACGGTTATATACGTGAGTTCTATTTATAAACTGTTGCCATATAGCTCTCGCAGTCCAGCTATGACTTTGAGATGGAGTATTCAAGCTGCTCTTTAAATGAAATCAGTTCAAATCTTGGCTGATGTTTTCTTGAACAAATCACTTACAGTATATAATTTGCATTTTATGAAACCAGGAATAAAGGACCGGGCTGACAGGTCATCATGGCCCGAGTATAGATTAAAGGATTAGTTCAGGGGTCAAGCAAGTCCAATTTATATGAAAGAGGACTTTAAAAGAAAGCAATGGTGAAGACTGCATTCAAAAATTGTATTCCGTTAAGAAAATATTTAAGTTTAAATTTTTGCATCATTTGTATAAAAACAACTGAAATCAGACTAGTTGTGATGTCAGATTCCTCAAAGTCTTGATTTGTTTTATCATATTTTGTGCTGGGATTTTGTGGCTTGAAAACCATTCACAGTAAAAATTCTGTACTAATTGTTATTCATAAAGAAAATCAGGTTTCCCTGCAGCTTTAATGGGATATATATATTTTTTTAAATACAAAATATATGACTAATTCGGTCGTCCAATGGGGCAGCTCCACCAAAAAATGGTAGTTGGTAGATTTTTGGTTGTCTAGATGGGCAGCCAGACAAGTGATATGTCAATCTCAAAATTTGGCTGGAAAATGCTTAATTTGGCTGGTAAATGCCCAATTTGG
The DNA here is from genome assembly GCA_020152595.1 of Chiridota heheva. Taxonomy (NCBI): domain Eukaryota; kingdom Metazoa; phylum Echinodermata; class Holothuroidea; order Apodida; family Chiridotidae; genus Chiridota; species Chiridota heheva. The sequence continues at coordinate 1,954,039 of JAIGNY010000785.1, read as the reverse complement.
CCCTTTTCTTAAAATTTCGTCCTCTGGGGAGTATTTTTGGCCATTTGGGTTTTTTTTTTTTTTGGTCATTTGGGAGGTATTTTTGGCCTTTTTTGTTTTGTTTTTCCAAAAGAAATATCTTCCTTGTTTTAATTCCCCCAAATTACACCCCCCCCCCTCCCTACCATTTTTAAACTCTAGTGTGAACACTGCTATATCTCAAAAATTAAATCAGATATTTGTAAAATTTAAAGGTTGTGAATTCACAGGATTTTACTCTTCTTCATAAAAGATAACAAATCTTCACACTCTACTCATGGCTGTTACCTGAATGAGCTTACTTTCAAATCTGTATCTCATTCACTTTTATACAATTTAAGACTCGGGTTGCTTTGTCTAAATATTAACGATTATAAAGCTTGGTGTGTTAGGTGATGATAAACCCTGCATTAAGCAAGTCTTGTGGTGATGTCATGACAACCAAGGATTTTATCCTTGTATCCTGAATCAATAAATACTGCACAGATTTGAAGTATAATTGGCAGATCTTTTCCACTGATGGTAGTGAATTGTATAGATTGTTTTGTAAGGAAGTCATTAAGTGCCACAAAGAAATAGACCAAATTGGCAAAGCAAAAACTCTTAATTATCACTGCAATTGTTATTACTACATTCAAGATTTCAGAGTGTGCTACAGTTTCATTTTATTTGTTAACACAAAGACAGATCATAAAGTCACTTACATCACAGTGTATACCAGTGTATACCACTCTTGTGCTTGGCTGTTTTCCTAAGATGCCTTTTGTCATATTATGCCGGGATGGTGGGATCTTCAAAATATTAGGAAAGGGGGGAGGGGAGGTAAAGTGATTTTGATAATCAAAAATATGGGTGGGGAGGGGAGCTAATGTGGTCTGGTAACACGATGACGCATAGTCACCTAATATTATTGGAGGGGCTAATGAGCTCTGGTAACATGCTCATGTACAATTTGGGGGGATGAAACCCCCAGCACCTCCCCCAATTATAATTACTTTTCTTCCTCTATTCTGTTAGTCTGTATTTACATGTCTGTGTGCTTTTTGGGAGAATTTCATCCACAGATTCCTGTCTTTGAATCCCTCCTCCCCCTCCCCCTCTAATGCCATCTCAACCATGATATCATTTCTATTTATATTATATAATTTGATATTAATTATATAATAATACGTTCTATTGGTGGAAATAAAGTTGTATAAGTTCAATTGAATTCAATAAAGTATTAAAGGGCTTACATCTTCTAAATGCAATCAAGCATACAAATTGGACTAAAAAAGTAATATTTATCCAAAATAGGATATTGGCTCTATGTCTACATGTTTATGGACTATTTCTCTGTTGCTAATATTTGATTGTGAAAAGAAGAGATTCATTTTTAATTAACTATATCCTATATCCATCTATTCTGCTGAAGCAAAGGCTATCCTTCTAGCTCTAAACCTCTGCAGAACTCTCCTTCCGCCCCTGCATCGTCATCTTCTCTGACTCAAAATCAGTTTTTTTTCTGGCATCCTCATCATGCTCTGGTTATACATCCTCTTGACACATTTGATTCATGAGTATCGCGGTGCCGTTAAAGATCCTCCAACAACAACAACAACAGATTAATTTCAGGACAGCAAGAAATTTAGCTTCACCACTCTTGCAAGCTTGCAGCAAGTGTGCTGCAAGGTAGTATCTGGGAGAAATACCAGCTTGCACAAGCTAGCATGAAATATTTGTTAGCTTGCACAAGCTTGCAGAAAGTTATTGCTATCTTGCGCAAGCTTGCAGAAATTTTTTGCTAGCTTATGCAAGTTCCAGGCTTTCAACACGCTTGCAGTGTGTTTGCACAAGCTTAAAATCTTTGCTTGTCACAAGTGTGCTGCAAGCTTGCTAAAATTGCTGTAAGGTCTACAGATCTACAGATCCCAGCTCAACATTCTATGTGGGTATTGCCAGCATTGACTATGTCATAATCCCACATTGTGTGATTGCATCACGCAATAAGGAATGTGTTATCAGTCCTGCAGGGTGATGCTGCTTCTTTGAAAGAACAGTTTCAAACATCCAAACATTTTTAATTACCTGAACCCATAATCGATGTTATTTCCCTTCAATCTTGGTGCACATAAACACGGTGAACTTAATAAGTGATCTTCAGAATGTTCAACCCATGCAATCAAAGACTTTAGGTGAAGGTCAGGAATATCGAGCTGATTATCTAAAAATCATAGCGATAGAAATTGATAGGTTACTGTACGTATTCTTTGATTATTTGTGTTTGAAATGATTGAATATTCAAATCCTGTGCAGTACTGATATCTACAAAAAAAGTTCCAAACTCTTTCAACTTTGATTTGCATGATTAACAAGTAACACACACAGGTGCATCATGGGTAATATCATGTAATGGTATCCCCTGTAGTCTTTCTGTCTCCTACGTCTTTGAGATATTTCATCCCTTTCCCAAATTCTAAGAGATCTCCCGAAGTAATCATTGAATGCCACTCTCATTAATCTACGGCTGATGTTCATGAACATCGCTCATACAGTAGTTTATAAATGTAATATATTGCACAAACAAAAACAGACGTCTGGCATTCATGTAATGATGAGATACAGTTATTGACCTTGCAGACGTCTAATGTTCATTTGATGATAAGATGCTGTTATTGACCTTTCAGACGTCTAGCGTTCATTTGATGATAAGATGCAGTTATATACCTTTACAGACGTCTAGCAATCATTTGATGATAAGATACAGTTATTGACCTTACAGACGTCTAGCGATCGTTTGATGATAAGATGCAGCGATTGACCTTACAGACATCTGCTCTTCATACAGATGTCAATCGATTATTTGATGATGAGACACAATTATTGACCTTACAGACGTCTAGTGATCATTTGATGATAAGATGCTGTAATTGACCTTACAGATGTCTAGCGATCATTTGATGATAAGATACAGTAATTGACCTTACAGACGTCTAGTGATCATTTGATGATAAGATGCTGTAATATTGACCTTACAGACGTCTAGCGATCATTTGATGATGAGATACAGTAATTGACCTTACAGATGTCTAGCGATCATTTGATGATAAGATACACTTATTGACCTTACAGATGTCTAGCGATCATTTGATGATGAGATGCTGTGATTACAGATGTCTAGCGATCATTTGATGATGAGATGCTGTGATTGACCTTACAGACGTCTAGCGATCATTTGATGATAAGATGCAGCGATTGACCCTTACAGACATCTACTCTTCATACAGATGTCAATCGATTATTTGATGATGAGATACACTTATTGACCTTACAGACGTCTAGTGATCATTTGATGATAAGATGCTGTTATTGACCTTACAGATGTCTAGCGATCATTTGATGATAAGATGCTGTTATTGACCTTACAGACGTCTAGTGATCATTTGATGATAAGATGCTGTTATTGACCTTACAGATGTCTAGCGATCATTTGATGATGAGATGCTGTGATTGACCTTACAGACATCTAGCAATCATTTGATGATAAGATACAGTTATTGACCTTACATATGTCTAGCGATCATTTGATGATAAGATGCAGTTTATAGACCAGATGTAGTTGTTGACTTTACAGACATCTAGCGATCATTTGATGATAAGATGCTGTTATTGACCTTACAGACATATAGCGATCATTTGATGATAAGATGCAATTATATACCTTACAGATGTCTAGCGATCATTTGATGATAAGATGCAGTTTATAGACCAGATGTAGTTGTTGACTTTACAGACATCTAGCGATCATTTGATGATAAGATGCCGCTATAGACCTTACAGACGTCTAGCGATCATTTGATGATAAGATGCTGATCATTTCATTTGATGATAAGATTATATACCTTACAGATGTCTGTCATTTGATGATAAGATGCAGTTTATAGACCAGATTACAGACATCTAGCGATCATTTGATGATAAGATGCTGTTAAGATAAGATCATTTGATGATAAGATGCAATTATATACCTTACAGATGTTGTTATGATAAGATGCCCAGATTACTTTAGACATCTAGCGATCATTTGATGATAAGATGCGCTATAGACCTTACAGGCGATCATTTGATTTGATGATGAGATTTGATGATGAGATGCTGTTATAGACCTTACAGACATCTAACGATCATTTGATTATCAGATGCAGTAAGTGACCTTACAGACGTCTAGCGATCATTTGATGATGAGATGCTGTTATAGACCTTACAGACATCTAACGATCATTTGATTATCAGATGCAGTAATTGACCTTACAGACGTCTAGCGATCATTTGATTATCAGATGCAGTAATTGACCTTACAGACATCTAATGATCATTTGATTATCAGATGCAGTAATTGACTTTGCAGATGTGTGATAATAATTTTGTAAAGTGTAAAACATTATCCGTCATATTGGTGCTCATGGCGCAGTGCAATGGTGAAAAAAAAAAACATACAAAGCAACAATATTAGTAACAACAAAATAAAACTTGGCAACTTAGAAGAGAGTCATTTGGTGAAGATGCAGTTTGACCTTACATGCATTCAAGTGATGATGAAATGAAGTTTACCTGTAATAAGATGCAGTTACAGTGAGCTTACAGATTTATTAGTATCTTTGGATTGAGGACATTTACCGTATTTGATGTCGAGGTTGGTAAAACTAGGCATGGATGAAAACATAAAATGCAGAATTTGACTGGCACAGGCAACTTTCAGACAAACTTGATCAAATTTGGAAATCAAACATCTACTGGATAAAAACTAAACTGAAAATATTTCAATCAAATGTAAACTCAGTACTCCTCTGGATGTGAAACCTGGAAGCTGACAAAAGCTGACAAGAGGAAACTAAATGTTTTCCAAAGGAATTCCTTAGAATTATTTAAAAATTAGATGGCCAGTGAAAGTCACCAATGAAGAACTATGTGAAAGAACAGGCACAGTGGAGATGAGCAAGGAGATATTTAAGAGAAGATGGAGATGGTTGGGTCATGTATTAAGAAAGACGAAGAAAACTATGCCAGAATCTCCATCACCTGGACAACAGAAGGTAGAAGAAAGAAGGGAAGACCTAAGACTACATGGAGAAGAGTGGCAGGAAAGGAGAGAAACAGTTTCGGATGGAACAGCTGGGGAGAAGCTGCAGTAGTAGCAAGTGACAAAAGAGGTGGAAGATTTTCTTAGAGAAACCTCAATGTCCATACCCAGGAGAAGGGAGTGGTGAGGTAAGGAGACCGAAAAGTTAGGGCGTATTTTCAGGGGGTCCCCGTAAAGATTGAATGCTTGACCTTTGCCCTCCTGTTGCTAAAATGAGCATCCTCACTTTTCGGTCTAGTGCTCCCATAATGAAGCCATAACAACAGTTGGTCCCCATGCACAGTAGACAACCATGTGCAAGCCGTGATGCCATTATCTAGGTGCAGTGAGCAAACTTTCCCCTTTACACTGCTCACCAAAAATTGTTAGTTTGGCATCACTTTAAATAATGGGTTGGTAGGTAAGCAAAAAATGTACTGCTCATTCCCATGAAAAATATATAGTTAAGGATTAGGTCAGAGGTCAAGAAAGTTTGTCTAATTTTGAAAGAGGATTTTCAAAGAAACAAAATGTGGAAGAAAGCATTGAAATAGCTTATTTCGTTAAGAAGATATTGAGGTTTAAAGCTCCCGTCATATTTGCGTAGAAATGACTGATGTAGTAAGTCTACTATGGAAGGTTGACCCTCTCATCCTCACTTCCTGAACAATTGTTAATGTATCTTAAAGAAAACTGAATGAGCTTTATTACTATTTGACTTATTTTTCTAAAGTTTCTTCAAGTGGTATATTATAATTACCCTTACTGGATTCTATTTTACCACTTTCCTGACATATCCAATGATTTTTAAGCCACAAAATCGCCACAGGACACAATAAAGACTGAGGAATTGTGACATCACAACTTTAGTCTGATTTCAGTCATTCTACTGATAGCAAACTTTAACTTAAATATCTCCTTAATGGAGTAAGATTTTTGAATGCTTTCTTCATTTCGCCATTTGATTTTTTTTCAAATCTTCTTTCATATCAGATGGACTTGCTTGATTCCCTGAAATTATCCTTTAATTTAAAAATTACTTCAAGAACAAACTAGAATAAGTTTTTTTTGTTTGTTTTCTGGAAAGATAGAAATGAAAATGCAGTGTCTTTATGTCTGCTAGATATTCTTGGGTTCCTTGTTTGATGTAAGTGTTAGCAATCACACTCACTGTAAAAAACAACCAAGTGCTGGTTTGTGTGGCATCGATCTGTTTGCCTATGCAGTAGACTTGAGTAATCAATTTGGAAATACGGATTTGGTGGGTGCCTATTACGGCATAGGCATTTTATACGTCAAATATGGTTGTATTTTTGTGCCAAATTTATTGGTTTGTTACCATTAAATGGCAAAGGTTCTGACTTGTGTTGAGTTTTACTGCAGTGGAACACATGCAATCAGACTGCAGTGGAACACATGCATTCAGACTGCAGTAAAACACATGCAATCAGACTGCAGTGGAACACATGCAATCAGACTGCAGTGGAACACATGCAATCAGACTGCAGTAAAACACATGCAATCAGACTGCAGTGGAACACATGCAATCAGACTGCAGTGGAACACATGCAAGTAGACTGCAGTGAAACACATGCAATCAGACTGCAGTGGAACACATGCAAGCAGACTGCAGTGAAACACATGCAATCAGACTGCAGTGAAACACATGCAATCAGACTGCAGTGGAACACATGCAATCAGACTGCAGTGGAACACATGCAATCAGACTGCAGTGGAACACTTGTAAGCAGACTGCAGTGAAACACATGCAATCAGACTGCAGTGAAACACATGCAATCAGACTGCAGTGCAACACATGCAATCAGACTGCAGTAAAACACATGCAATCAGACTGCAGTGGAACACATGCAATCAGACTGCAGTGAAACACATGCAATCAGACTGCAGTGGAACACATGCAATCAGACTGCAATGCAACACATGCAATCAGACTGCGGTGGAACACATGCAATCAGACTGCAATGCAACACATGCAATCAGACTGCAGTGGAACACATGCAATCAGACTGCAGTAAAACACATGCAATCAGACTGCAGTGGAACACATGCAATCAGACTGCAGTGAAACACATGCAATCAGACTGCAGTGGAACACATGCAATCAGACTGCAATGCAACACATGCAATCAGACTGCAATGCAACACATGCAATCAGACTGCAGTAAAACACATGTAATCAGACTGCTGTGTTAATTGTAGTAGATGAGACGAGTTGATGTTTCTCTTATATTGCCAGTTGTCATGACAACGTCAGTTAATTGTAAATCTCATGGCACATGTTCTTATGTGCCTGAAAGCTCTTCTTCTTGTGTCTACTACTTTGATGCTTAATGACCAATTTAATCACACAGCAGATATTACAAAGGTGTAGGTTGCGCATTTGGTTTTGTCATTTCACTCATTTTATGGTCATTTTGTGTTGGTGTTATAGAAATCTTAGGTTGTGGGGGAGTAATTGACAGAAGTTCTGAAACTATGAAGGGAAACAAAGTGTGGTGGTATGTATATATGTATATATATATATATATATATATATATATATATATATGTATGTATATATATATGTATGTATGTATGTATGTATGTATGTATGTATGTATGTATGTATGTATGTATGTATGTATGTATGTATGTATGGTATGTATGTATGTATGTATGTATGTATGTATAGTATGTATGTATGTATGTATGTATGTATGTATGTACTTACATATATACGCCTGTCTGTCTGTCTGTATGTATGTATGTATGTATGTATGTATGTTTATATATATGTATGTATATATATATTTTATATATATATATATATATATATATATATATATATATATATATATATATATATATATATATGTATGTATATATATATATATAAAACAAAATAGGAAAAATGACAATGTCTCTAGCCAACAGATTATTTTAAAACCAAATATTTTAAAACTCCTGTTTCCTTCTTTAGTGGTATATATATATAAATATATATATAAATATATATATATATATATATATATATATATATATATATATATATATATATATATATATATATATATATATATAAATATATATATATATATATATATATATATATATATATATATATATATATATATATATATATATATATATATATATATATATATATATATATATATATATATATATATATATATATATATATATATATATATATATATATATATATATATATACATATATATACATATATATATATATATATATATATATATATATATATATATATATATATATATATATATATATATATATATATATATATATAGAAATATGACAAAGAATAACTGACACTTGTATAGCCTACATGATTTTACAATTAAGATGAACTTGAATTTAGCCTTGCCACCTTCGTCAGAAGTGCGTAAATGGTAAAATATCTAGGTTAACTAGCAAAAACTGGGTAGTATGACAAAAAAGCTAAATCTCTATTTAATCCTGTTTTGCGTGTTTGAAGTGAATGAATACGTCTTTGTTCGGACAGTTGGCGTTCTTTAGTGGAGGGGAAAAACCTTTGAGAATGCAGCAAGACAAATCAGATAATGAGTGGGCAGGAAGATTGAAGTGGTTGGCCACTGGATAGCCGGTGTTATTATCTATGATGCTTTTTTATGATTATTTTTGCGGAGCCTGAATTAAGTGCTGGTTTCGCCAATGTAATTGCCCTCCCCATCCAAGCATCTGGCGCAGGTTATGAGGTATACGATGTTGGATGAGTCACTGTTAAAAGGGCCGGATTTTAAGATGGTTTGGGAACCAGGGGGGTGATGAGTTTGCGGGTGTCAAGGATTCAAGGATGGCACAAATTTGGCAATAGGGTTTGCCACACCTGACATTATATATATATATATATCTATATGTATATATATATATATATATATATATATATATATATATATATATATATATATATATATATATATATATATATATATATATATATATATATATATATATATATATATATATATATATATATATATATATATATATATATATATATATATATATATATATATATATATATATATATATATATATATTATAGAGCCAACAGAATTTGTTATATATAAAAAATGTTATACAGACAGACAGACATTCATACATACATACATACATACATACATACATACAAACATACATACATACATACATACATACATATATATATAGTATATTTTCATAGTACAGATTTGAAAGAATGCTCTTTTACTCTGCTAGTATTGCTGGTCCATTTTTGTCTCGCCTGCGAGCAGGATGGACAGACAGGGATCATCCTGTCATCGGCATCAGTGTCGTCATCATCAGTGAGATGTGTGGACATGAGCTCATAACTTAAGTTATGAATGGTACACATTCATGTAACTTGGCACAGGGGTAGAGGACATGATTACTCTTCAAGTGATTATGATTGGGGGTGTGTGCATACTAATTAGCTCATTTGCTTAACAATGAATATATTTATATCTATGGTATCTCTTGAATTAAAGTGGGTGTGGAGATTTTGCTTAAACTAATTACCATATATGTGAAGAGCATTGGTCATACTTAATGGTGATGTACATGTATAGTGTGTATTTGTACAAGGAAAATTATTGGAAGCTTATTAAACATTTTTCTTTTAGATTACACACATTTTTCAAAGAGTGACCATAGACCTATATCCATGCACAGAAACGTAAACAATAAACATTATATTTCCACATGCGGTTCCATGATTTTTTATTGTATATTATATTTTTCTTTGACATGAATTTTGACTTAAGTAAAATATACTTTCTTCCTATGCATTGTGACATTCTTTTTTTCCCTTCAAATGTCAATTTGCGAGAGCTTCTGGGGGCTTTGCCCCTTACCCATACCAGAGATTCGCCCCTGGACCCAACCAGGGGCCCTTAAGTGGGCCTCTGGACCCCACACCATAAAGCGAGCACTACACACTCGCAGTAACACCTTCAGTGTCAACTTAACGCACAAATTATTTGAATGGATTTACGGCTGTTCAGTGGGCCCCCTAATATTTTTTTCCTTCCACCGCTGCTGATCCTATGGGTATGGTTTTTGGTTGTTGGGCTGCACACCCCTACCTTTTTTAGTATGGCATGCTCCCGCCTCCCCCTCCCCCAGATATCATCGGTCAGCATTCAAAATTGGAGGCAGGGAGGATATGTATGGTTTTAAGAAAGAATCACAGAAGGGAAGGATATAAGTGAGTTACATTAGATATTGACATTTTGAAACGTGATGGTAGTGAGGTGAGAGCATAAGAAACACAATGAAATACATAAAGACTTTGAGGAATTGGAGTCTGATTGAACTAGTCTGATTTCAGTCGTTTGTAACAAATGATACACATGAGTATTTCTTTCATGGATATATTCCCATGGATTTCTGTTTTTTTTCTCAGCATTTTTGGTTCATTATAGGGTGGAATATATAATTTACAAGAAAACATTTTGCTTTTTTCTTGGTGTACATCACATTTTCAATGAGAAAAAAATTCATATCATTTTTAAGGAAATACAAAAGACATTTTGTTGAAATTGTCTCTATGACATCACAGATGTTACCAATCAATCACTTTTATCCAAATTCCAAAATACTTTTAAATTTTGTAACTTCTAAACGGAATAAGATATTAACAGAGGTTTGTCACCACTTTGTTTCTAAAATGTTTCTTTATCATTTATGGAAAAATGAAAATTCATGGGAATATTCCTGTAAAAGAATCCGCTTTCTTTGCCTGTAGATGAACTCGCTTTACCACTAGCTGAAGTCAATCCTCAAATAGATCTAATTAAATACGAGTGTTGATCCAAGAGCACACCAATGTCATTACTATCAATAAACAGAATTAAGCCATTACATTGCAGGAAAAATTCAACAAATTCTTTGAAGGAGAGCATGTTTATGGTGAAATATATTTGCTTGTTGGCAAAATGCAATTACGCTGATGTTTCCATTGTATGCAAATATAGCTCAGGCTTCCATTGTTTATGTTTAGCAAAGAAAAACTTTACTTTTATTATATAAAAGCAACTTAACCGTTTTCTTGCAGAAAATCTTTCAAGAACTTCTAATATTGATCTTGATAAATCTGCTGGCAATTTCAATGTCATCACATCTTGTATCAAGTGTTGAAACTGTCATGAGTTCCACCTGCCACATGACATAGGATTTAACCCCAGTTCATAAAGGCGACGTTTCCACTTACCCCCGAACCATGATCCGATCCCCACAGTAACCTTGATCGATGATTGTAGAAAAAACTGTCATTTTATCACTTTAGTGCGGGCTTGGGATCAGACCCACTGCAGTCGAACTGATCGGGGAAGGGGGTGCAGGGGGGGGGGGGGCATGTGTGAACCAGAAATTGAATGGTGGGACATTGAAAAATTTGTAACATAGAGCAGGTTAACTGTACAGTTTATAACAGGATACTGCGCACCTTACGTGATCGCAGGTTGCTGATCTGCATTCATAGTATCTACATGCTTTTATCAAGAATATCTTCTTTGGATCTGATCGCCTGCTCGGAATCATGATTCTACTCTCCCGTAGGTTCAGGATCAAGTGACTAGGATTAGATCCGGTAAGTATTCTCGCAGTAAAGATTAGCAGATCTCATCGGTAGCAGTCGGGTCTGATCCCAAGTTTGTACTTGAGTGAGAATGCAACCCAAGCGTGATTGGATTATTGCATTGTATTTCACCTTTAAAGATAATGTGCATTTTATTCTACATTGTGTATTTTGAGCTGTGAATCATTTAGGCTGTTACAGAGATGACAAGGTGTCATTTGAGATGACAAGGTGTCATTTGAGATGACAAGGTGTCATTTGAGATGACACGATGTCATTTAAGTTGTCAGACGAGTGTCATTTGCATGCCCAGATAGCTGCCACTCGGGATTACTGACGCTTTAAGTAGGAAGCAGTGTTAAAGTGTGAGTCTTGTAATAAATCTTTCAGTTTTAAATCATGAATAAATGTGAAGTTCAATGAAACTAGTCCGATCATTATGCCGTCATGGTTTTTAGATAATGTGCATCTGGAACTCATTGGATCATCCCTTCATATCATGGATCTTAAAATCACAATGTTTGTAGAAATTGTTCAGTATTTTTTAGAGAAGGTGATGGAGAATAGACACAGAACGTGCAATTAATAGAAATCAGGTATTGATGTGGCTACCCTGGTTTTATTGATCTTAGTATTATAATTCTAGGAAGTAGTGAAAAACAATGAACCTATCGAAATGTAGATGAGGTAATCCTAAAGTTAACATTGCAAAGTTTCATATTTTTCATTGACATATACATACAAGACAAAATGTTAATCCACAGAGTTGCCGACCTTATTGCCTCTGCTGTGCACAACTGTTTTTTCAGGAAACTTGACATTAAATGTATCAATTGAAATCCCACTTGACCTCTCAACTTCAAGTGACATATCATTGAGAGTGACACAACTCCACATAACCCTTCATCAACCCACCAAGTTCCAACATAACAATTACAGTTTTCCCAGGAAACACAAAAATAATATCAGTATTTTATAACCTCTGACCTTGGTGACATGTCATATTTTTAGTGGAACACAACTTCACATGACCCTTCAACAACCCATTATGTGCCAGCCCAATACATGGCCAGCCCAATACGCACCAGCCCAATACACGCCGGCCCAATATGTGTCGGCCCTATACGCGTCGGCCCAATACGCACCGGCCCAATACGCGTCGGCCCAATACACGCTGGCCCAATACGCGCCGGCCCAATATGCCTCAATCTAAAACTCGGCCAGCCCAATACATGCCAGCCCAATACATGGCCAGCCCAATACATGGCCAGCCCAATACATGGCCAGCCCAATACGCGCCAGCCCTATACGTGCCAGCATAATAACAAATATGGTTTTAATTCCCAGTAAATGTGACACAAAACCTTTTCCAACTGGTGGCGGGGGGGGGGGGGGGTGGGGGGGAGGTTCTCACTGGAAATAAGTGTAGCTGCACCACTGCTGACTCCCATACCCTACCTTAGTATCTTAACCCCTCTCCTGACCGTCGTTAATAGAAAGAAAAAAAATCCATGTTAGTTTAACACACAAAAACATTGGAAAAGAAGAGGGGTGAGGGGTTAAAAATTGAGAAGGAAATAATCAAGACTTATCTCTATTTGTTGCAACATGCAGTTTTCTCCAAGGTTGTAGGCTTTCATGACTCTACCTCTGTAATCTGTTGCAGGATCTGCTCTTTAATGTTGTTTTAGAAAGGAAAACTTATCTTACAGCTTGGAGACATACAAATGGCTATTTGACATTAAGTAGTCTGTAGCTATGAAAGAACAATTCTGTGGGGACTTACAGTTTGGTAAATTTGATGCCAGAGGCGCAAAACGTAAACAAACGATCCAGTCACTTGCTTATAGGCCTCATGGATGGAAAAGAAAAAAAAAGGTATGGAATGAATTCTCTGGAATATCAGTAAAAGATTGTAAAAGAAAATAAGAGTGTTTGGCATTCATGAGGGGGTCGTTGGGATGTATTTGATCATGGAAGGGGTCCATACAAGGCGGCGGATTTATCTATGTTTTTATCGAAAAGACAGTTTAATGCTCCTGGCATTGCAATTCCATCATCTGTTTCACTGAGTTTCTTGGGCTTCATCCAGCATCACCTAGAATTTGCTGTGAGACAAAATAAGTGAAGATTTTGGTTTTACTGTATAATGTAACCAGAAGTTGCTCTTGCAACAGTTTTATTATTTATTCAATATTGTTTTGAACAATTAAGTGTTACTGCTGAAAATCATGGGGGACTTAGTTCCCCCTCCTGGCCAGGGACTCAGTTTCTCCTCCTGGCCAGGGACTTAGTCCCCCCTCCTGGCCATGAAACTCAGTTTCCCCTCCTGGCCACGGGACTCAGTTCTCCCTCCAGGTCGGGAACTTAGTTCCCCCTGCTAGTTGCAGGACTCATTCCCCCTCCTGATCAGAATATCTGATGTATGAATGAAAATTTAGAGTTGTAGCAAATCTAATTCTACCAGCATTGTAAGTGTTGTTTTTTTCTGATAAAAGCAATTAAGTGTATAATTAATTTGTAGTGGGTATGTGTAAAAAGCTGTGTCATCTGAAGGTTTGGTTCGTCACTTATTTATCCTGATATTCCATATTTGTCACTTTAGTACCTATGATTGTCAGTCTGGTATGTACCCCCGATCGGGAGAACAGTTTTATTGTCCCGATTGAGAGATCCTTTACAGAAGTATATCCCCCAATGCACCTATCCAAATTCAAAGTTTGTATAGGGATAACATAAGAATCAGATACATTTCGAGCGCGAGGAACTCAACCACTGTGAAGGGTTCCAATTTTTCTTCAAGATTTGATATAATGGCATAAGAATTATCTTTTCACCGTGTGGTTTTGAAATTCACTGTCCACTTTTCAAGAAATTTGAAGAAGAGTGGTAACTTCGTAATATGTTTTACCTTTAGGCAGTCATGTTTTAACAACATTTTCTGAAGAAAACAACATTTTAAAGTTTTGTTTGAGAATTATTTTTGACTAACATGGTAACTGTTCTCCCGATCGATCAGGGGTACAAACCAGACTGATTGTGATAGCAAATGTGTGGCTTGTGCAATTGAACAGTGCACGTTATTGAGGGCTTTTGTGAACATGGTCAGCATTTTTATCTAAAGGAATACTTTGGATGAAGGCTCTCTATCTCACAAATCCCTGATAATGTTTGAGCAATAATGAAAACACACATTTTGTTGTTTTAAGAATATAATTAGAATATCCATGCATTCTTTTTATGAAAAACAAAGATATCTTTGGGGGTGTAGAGTGACATGACAATCTGAAATTACTATCTATACTTACACTAGGAAACCTAACAGTGTTTGAATAGCTGTGTCTTTATCAACTAGCTGTCCCTCTTCTAACATATGATTATTACTGCTGAGTAATCATCTACTTTAAGGAGATTTCTGAACCTTTTAGTTATCTGGTTATAGAAAAAACCTTTTAGTTATCTGGTTATAGAAAAAACCAACAAACTATATTCTTCTGCATTTTTCCAGTTAAGAAGCCTTTTAAAAATAAGGGCAGTGAAAGCAGGTCAGTCAATGTATTGAAAATAGAATTAGAAACAAAATAGAAGAACAAATAATCTAATTTAGATTTAAACTGTCACAATTGTCCTTCAAGACTAATTGCACTCAGCATTATTTTTACTTCAGTTAAAGTTTGCTAAAACATGAAGAAAAAAAAACTACATTGGTAACAATCACTAACAGAAACGAGTCGTCATCAGCGTGTGTGTTTACTATCTGAAAATTGATTTTGTAAACTGATCATTTTTTGCGATGTTTTCAGAAACATTAAAAAATTAGCAAGCAAATTGAGTCTTTCTCTAGGTATCTATTTGTTAAATGGTTTGGTTTAAATGTCGATTTCTTCATTGTTCCATAATAAGATTAACATACATAGTATGATTTACCAAAGGTTGTAATGCGGTCTTGGGTTTATATTGAAAGTGATGCTATTGTACTTGGTGATGCTTTTGTACATGGTGATGCTATTGTACATGGTGATGCTATTGTACATGGTGATGCTATTGTACATGGTGATGATGCTATTGTACATGGTGATGATGCTATTGTACATGGTGATGATGCTATTGTACATGGTGATGTTATTGTACATGATGATGCTATTGTACATGGTGATGCTATTGTACATGGTGATGCTATTGTACATGGTGATGATGCTATTGTACATGGTGATGATGCTATTGTACATGGTGATGATGCTATTGTACATGGTGATGCTATTGTACATGATGATGCTATTGTACATGGTGATGCTATTGTACATGGTGATGCTATTGTACATGGTGATGCTATTGTACATGGTGATGCTATTGTACATGGTGATGCTATTGTACATGGTGATGCTATTGTACATGGTGATGCTATTGTACATGGTGATGATGCTATTGTACATGGTGATGATGCTATTGTACATGGTGATGCTATTGTACATGATGATGCTATTGTACATGGTGATGCTATTGTACATGGTGATGCTATTGTACATGGTGATGCTATTGTACATGGTGATGATGCTATTGTACATGGTGATGATGCTATTGTACATGGTGATGATGCTATTGTACATGGTGATGATGCTATTGTACATGGTGATGCTATTGTACATGGTGATGATGCTATTGTACATGGTGATGATGCTATTGTACATGGTGATGCTATTGTACATGGTGATGATGCTATTGTACATGGTGATGCTATTGTACATGGTGATGCTATTGTACATGATGATGCTATTGTACATGGTGGTGATGCTATTGTACATGGTGATGATGCTATTGTACATGGTGATGATGCTATTGTACATGGTGATGCTATTGTACATGATGATGCTATTGTACATGGTGATGCTATTGTACATGGTGATGCTATTGTACATGGTGATGCTATTGTACATGATGATGCTATTGTACATGGTGATGATGCTATTGTACATGGTGATGATGCTATTGTACATGGTGATGCTATTGTACATGGTGATGCTATTGTACATGGTGATGCTATTGTACATGGTGATGCTATTGTACATAGTGATGATGCTATTGTACATGGTGATGATGCTATTGTACATGGTGATGCTATTGTACATGGTGATGATATTGTACATGGTGATGCTATTGTACACGAAAGTACATTTATGACTGTGATGAACAATTAACCTTTCTCAGTTAGATGATTAACAGCTTTTTCAACCAATCACCATATGAATTTGCCTAGCAACAAAATCTGCGTATAATTAAGTGGGGCAAACATCCTATGCAGTACTGGTACAGTACAGCTGCTAGAGTGCGTGTTCGTGCATATACTGTACAAAACAATTTTCTGCACACACAGACTGAGTGACAACAAAATGGTGAATAAAAATTGCACTTACGGGCCCTCTACGGACTTTGTAAATCTGATTGCCATTACTCAGAATATAGCTAGCAAATGGAATTTTGTTTATTCATTTTGCTAAACTTAAAGTTCTGGAGAAGTGCCATAAATGGATCAAAACTTACGGCAGGCCACATGAACATCTAAATGTTAATACATTGATTATGCATGATTGCGGATTTGAGGTTTGTTTGCCCCACCTAGTTACCACGTTGCTATGGTGGGTGTTGCCTATTTCTGTACTTAGTGAGGTCAATTGACAGACAGGAATAGATTTGGGATTATATACTGTCTATTTGATGTTACTGTTATGACCATCATGCAGCATGCATATACACGAGGCACGTAACTTTGTCTTGTCCTTCACTACCTGTGAAATTTGAACATGATGAATCTGTGATATCTTACACACTATAATGGGTATATTCTCATGGAGTTTAATTTTTATGAAGAAGTTATTAAATTTTAAAGATCTTTCTTGCTCGCATAAATATAACTTTTGTTCTGAGTCATCACTATGATGTCATCATTATGATGTCATCATTATGATGTCATCATTATGATGTCATCACAGCACTTCCTGTACTTATCTTTATGTATCCCTTTGAAAATTAATGGCCAATTTTTCATAATTCAAATATTAGTTACAAGAACAAATTGGAAAACATGATTGCAAATTTTATTCTACATTATTCATAAGAATTTTTGAAGAAATAAATGTTCCCAATCATTCGTATGTAATTAATTTTAAAGAAATGCATAAAGAATAATACAGAAGTGCTGTGATGACATCATAATGATGACATAGACTCAGACCAACAATTTATTTTATGCAGACTAAAAAAATCTTTAAAATTTAATACCTTCTTGTAGGAATAAGATATTGACTTGGTATTTTCACCAATCTATGTTACTTTTATTCTCCACTATCAAATTTATTAAAATGAAATTCCATGGGAATATTTTTTCAAGTGTAAACTGCTTGAAGCGCAATGAGATGCTTTCATAGGAATGGCAAGAACCTAAAAATGTTCCCACTTACAGGCAGAAATATTGCACTGGTAAATTAGGTTTCTATCAAACCTTGCTGCTATATCAGAAAGTCTTCAATTTTCAGAGAAATTTCTTTCATTGTTGGAAAAAAAATTTCATTTGTCTGGAAATTATATTCAATTTTCAGGAATTGTCGCCATATTTTACCAATAAATTATGTAAATTATTACCTTACATTTCACCAATTTCTTTCAATTTATTTTTTACATATGCAAATTTTACTTCCCAGCCAAAGAAAGTATGCGATTGTACTGAAAGTTGTTATATACAAAAGATTCCAGCGATACTAATTGTCCATTTGAATCTCTGTAGATGACATTTTGACCTAAAGCATTAGATTCATCAATCAGGAACATAGTAGTTGGTTATTGTGATGTGGTTTATCAGGTAACATCTGAGAGTGCTGAACAGGGCAGTAATTTTTAACCGGAAAGAGTGTGTGTGTGTGGGAAGGAGGGAAAAGTAAAAGGAGGGGGGGGGGTGGGAGGGCATGGCCTCTTTTCCAAAAGTGGGGGAACAAGAGGTAAATTTCCCCCAAAATGTACTGATTTGTGGTGTGTATGTATGTGTGTGGGTGTATGTATGTATGGATGGATGAATGGATGGATGGATGGATGGATGGATGTATGTATGTATGTATGTATGTATGTATGTATGTATGTATGTATGTGACAGCCAAGCTCGTAGACGCGATATCTCAAGAATGATACATTGGATTCATGTCATATGTGGTACACATAGCCCATTGTCCGTAGATTGCCCTATTGTTTTTGGTGATGTCATGCATATTAATGAGTAGTTGAGGCTTAATGTAAAAATCTTGAATGTTTATATTTTGACAATTGCATGTCTGTTTTGTTTCATATTTGGTATAATTATGATTTTAGCTGATGTGTACATCTTCATGATGTAAAAATGTTGAATTTCATTATGCATAATGGGCGTGGTTTTGATATGATCTTGCTAAAAAGAACTTGTAAACAAGGTATCTCAAGAACAGTAAATTGGATTCATGCCATATTTGGTACACAGATAGCCCATGGTCTGTAAATGTGCCATGTCTTAATAAGTGGGCAGGGCTTAATGTGATTAATGAGCAACTGTGTATCCGTTTTGTGTCATATTGGACATTATAATTTTGTTTGTTATTCTGTACTTGCTTTATGTTATCAGCAGATGTCATTGATATGCATGGTGGATGTGAATGTGAATATGCTAAGTGCATCTCATGAACGATATCAGATTTATGCTCTATCAGGGATCATGGTCTATACATATGTTCTGATGTTGTGGTAGTGATGTCAGGAATATTAATGAGTAGGCTTACTGACAAATTCTTGATATAGAATAAACAAGCAACCGTTTTTGCATCATACTTGCTATGATAATATTGTTAGTTATTGTGCAAATGCTAATGTTGTCAACATTTTTATTGATCTGTATGGTGGGTGTGGTTAATGAATAAATAAATATCATGGATGAAATATTTCATAATATGCAATGACATGACTGAATACAAATTTTGCAAATCGATCAGTTTATGAAAAAAGAAAAAAATGCATTGGAACCACAAAACCTTTGGTTCTGGTTTTTAATTCTATAGCAAAGTGTGTGTGTGTGGGGGGGGGGGGAGGGGGGGGTGTCCCCCTGTCCCATCAGGAATTATGGCCCTGGTGCTGAACGTAATCCTTTGATCATGTTTATTCTGCTAAGCTGCATTGAACCTGGAGTAGGAACTTACTGCTTGCCTCTGATCCACAAACTGTCCGGTTTGTACTCCCTCTCTGGAGATCTCACACTTTACCCATTTGGGAGATCGGGACATGCGCAGTATGAAGCTCTCTATATATTCAGTAATGAAGCTTCACTATAGTCAAGTTGGAATTGTCGCTTTATGTGTGTATTGATTCTTAATACTCCCTTTTATAGAAAAACGTGCTACTGCCTAATGGCTACAAATAATAGTAAATCACCACTTTTCCTAAAATTCCTGAAATATTGCGCAATGAACGTTAAAAGCGCACGGTCATTCATGTGCCATTACTTTATATCGTGAAGAAACAATTGAACCATGTGCAGTGGTTGATTTCCATGGACTCAAAATTTGTCTGATTCTTGTATGATTATATACACAATTTGAATTTGGATAGATGCATTGTGGGATATACTTCCGTAAAGTATCTCCTGATGGGGAGACCAAGACTGTTCTCCCGATTGGAAGTATGAACTGGACTAACAAATGAGACCCATGTTGGGGCCTCATGATGCTTTAAAAGTTGTCAATATTATGCATGACCTTTTGACATGTTCATCTACAGTATACTTATCAAGTATATTAAAATAGGAGTTCTTGATCCTCAAAGGTTTTGTTTATTAATAGTTGCAGCTTTTCTTATCTGAGCTTATAGTCATGACAACTGTTAATGTAATGCAAGACCTTCTTTGGTCATGTTAGTTCATCTAGCATATGAAATTGTTAAAAGAGTCCTTGATCCTCAAAGGTTTTGTTTATTAATAGTTGCAGCTTTTCTTATCTGAGCTAATAGTCATGACAACTGTTAATGTAATGCAAGACCTTCTTTTGTCCTTGATCTGGTTTTGTTTATCTAGCAGCTTTTCTTATCTGAGCTTATAGTCATGAAACTGTAAAATGAAGTTCTTCATCCTCAATGGTCTTGTTTTTTGTTTATTAATAGTTCAACTGTTAATGTAATGTAGACTTTTCATATCTGAGCTATGAAATTGTTAGTAGTCATGATCCTCAATTTTGTTTATTTAATGCATCAACTTCCCTTTGTCATGTTTATCTACGGGTTTGAATTTGTTAAAAGAGTCCTTGATCCTCAAAGATTAATAGTTGCAGCTTTTCTTATCTGAGCTAATAGTCAAAAGGTTTGATAGGATGATTGATTTTCACTATTGTTTTTCAAAATTGTTAGTTTTTTTCTAATCTCTTCCAAGTAATGGTATCTTTTTCTTTTTTTCCTTTCATTATGTTCATCCAGAGTAGATATGTATTCATGAAATGGGTAAAGGGTCTTTGCTTTCACAAAATGTTAGCTCTTCTTATTTGAGCTAGTGGTCTTGACAATTGTTCAATTTGAGCTAGTGGTCTTGACAATTGTTAGCCCTTCTTATTTGAGCTAGTGGTCTTGACAATTGTTAGCCCTTCTTATTTGAGCTAGTGGTCTTGACAATTGTTAGCCCTTCTTATTTGAGCTAGTGGTCTTGACAATTGTTCAATTTGAGCTAGTGGTCTTGACAATTGTTTAGTTGATGCATGGACTTTCGTGTCTGTGTCATTTGCATCCGCAGTAAATTCATTTTTGACTCAAATTCTATGAACTGGATTATAGGGTGCTTGACCAATATCATTTTTGTAATCTCTTCCAGAGAGCTATAGTAGTCTTTACCATTGCTTATTTCACCCATGACCTTTTAATGTCATCACTTCATCCAGAGTAGATATTTATCAAGAGTAAAGGGTTCATACAGTGCCTAACCTTCAGTGGTCCTCTTTGTCAATAATAATGATAATGATAATAATAATAATAATAATAATAATAATAAGACCTATAATGCGCACAAACCACCTAAACTAGGTGCCATACAATAAATACAAAAATACAAAATAATTAAAAAACAAAACAACAATTATTGAACATCGACAAAAGCCTTAGACATTTAGTAAGTCTTTAAATTCTTTTTAAAGGAACCAATAGTAATGGAAGATCTGATGTAAAATGGCAATTTATTCCATAACTGTGGGGCAGCGACAGCCTGTCCTTCCCATGAATGCTTAGATTTTGATTCAAACAGAAGTAATTTATCTGAAGAACGTAAATTACGGACAGGAATATACAGTTTTAACAAATTAGATATGTGAAGTGGAGCACGACAATAGTAACAGTTTGTAATCTCTTCAAGCTAATGATCTTGACCATTGTTAATTAGACACCTGATTACAGTCTGTTCTGTTCATATACAGTAGATAATTAATGTATGAATTAATTTATAGCACCGATTCTTAATACGCAGCCCGCGGGCCAAATCTAGACGGCCAGACAATCCAATCTGGCCCGCGAATAATGCAATACAGCTAGTGCATTGCATGTAAGATCAATCCGAATGAGATCAGTAAAAATCGCAAAATACTTGTTTATTTTGGGGGTTTTTGTAGGCAGATTAGCTCATTAAAACATCGCGGCTTATCAAATAAAATGTTATCTTTAGTTCCGCTATAAATTGGGTTTGCCGCTTGACAAAGGCAAAGAGAACAGCCAAAATCTGACATACGTCCTCCTAATCATGCACGCTCTCAACTTGTTTGTATTCAGAAATTGTTTTGACGGGTTTTGTTTGTCACATGATGCTGGTTTTGCCACACGATTGGCCCATGGCCTGAAGCTGTTGTGAAATTATGACCCTTCGAAAAATTTAATTAAGAACCCTTAATTCATAGGGTGCTTTATCTGTGATTTTTTTGTCCAAATTAACAGTTTTTGTGATCTCATCAAGCTAATAGTCTTGAAAATTGTTAATTTAATGCAAAACCTTCTTTTGTCCTGTTAGTTCATCTATCATATGAAATTGTTAATAGAGAGTTTGATCCTCAAAGGTCTTGTTTTTCAATAGTTGCAGCTTATTTTTTTTATCTGAACTAGTAGTCATGACAACTGTCAATTTAATGCATTAACTTCTCTTTGTCATGTTCATCCACTTTAGATTGTTATTGTTAGCCTGAAAACCTTGAAATAGTTTATACAGTGCTTTTCCTTCAGTTTGTCCAAATTAACAGCTTTCGTAAGCTGTTCCAACTAATGGTCTTTCTTCATTTTGTTGTGTTCATCCACAGTAGATAATAATGAAACATATGTATTGGTTAATAAAGTGCTCTATCTTCGGTAGTCTTGTTTTGTGACAGTAACATATTTCTTATCTGAGCTAGTAGTCTTGATAATATAGTAGTCTTGATAATATAGTAGTCTTGATAATATATAATCCGATGCAATTTATTTGTGTTCATCCACAGCTAAGTAATCTTTTCCAGCTGACAATTGTTATTTTACACATGACTTCTCTTTGTCCTTTGCATGGCAATAAACACTTATCAAGCGTTAATGGTTAATAGAGAGTGACTTCTCTTTGTCCTTTGCATGGCAATAAATACTTATCAAGCATTAATGACTTCTCTTTGTCCTTTGCATGGCAATACACACTTATCAAGCGTTAATGACTTCTCTTTGTCCTTTGCATGGCAATAAACACTTATCAAGCATTAATGACTTCTCTTTGTCCTTTGCATGGCAATAAACACTTATCAAGCGTTAATAACTTCTCTTTGTCCTTTGCATGGCAATAAACACTTATCAAGCATTAATGACTTATCGTTGTCCTTTGCATGGCAATAAACACTTATCAAGCGTTAATGACTTCTCTTTGTCCTTTGCATGGCAATAAACACTTATCAAGCATTAATGACTTCTCTTTGTCCTTTGCATGGCAATAAACACTTATCAAGCGTTAATGGTTAATAGAGAGTGACTTCTCTTTGTCCTTTGCATGGCAATAAACACTTATCAAGCGTTAATGACTTCTCTTTGTCCTTTGCATGGCAATAAACACTTATCAAGCATTAATGACTTCTCGTTGTCCTTTGCATGGCAATAAACACTTATCAAGCATTAATGGTTAATAGAGAGTGACTTCTCTTTGTCCTTTGCATGGCAATAAATACTTATCAAGCGTTAATGACTTCTCTTTGTCCTTTGCATGGCAATAAACACTTATCAAGCATTAATGGTTAATAGAGAGTGACTTCTCTTTGTCCTTTGCATGGCAATAAATACTTATCAAGCATTAATGACTTCTCGTTGTCCTTTGCATGGCAATAAACACTTATCAAGCATTAATGGTTAATAGAGAGTGACTTCTCTTTGTCCTTTGCATGGCAATAAATACTTATCAAGCGTTAATGACTTCTCTTTGTCCTTTGCATGGCAATAAATACTTATCAAGCATTAATGACTTCGTTGTCCTTTGCATGGCAATAAACACTTATCAAGCATTAATGGTTAATAGAGAGTGACTTCTCTTTGTCCTTTGCATGGCAATAAATACTTATCAAGCGTTAATGACTTCTCTTTGTCCTTTGCATGGCAATAAATACTTATCAAGCGTTAATGACTTCTCTTTGTCCTTTGCATGGCAATAAACACTTATCAAGCGTTAATGGTTAATTGAGAGTGTCTTCTCTTTGTCCTTTGCATGGCAATAAATACTTTTCAAGCGTTAATGACTTCTCTTTGTCCTTTGCATGGCAATAAACACTTATCAAGCGTTAATGGTCAATAGAGAGTGACTTCTCTTTGTCCTTTGCATGGCAATAAATACTTATCAAGTGTTAATGACTTCTCTTTGTCCTTTGCATGGCAATAAATACTTATCAAGCGTGAATGACTTCTCTTTGTCCTTTGCATGGCAATAAATACTTATTAAGCATTAATGGTTAATTGAGAGTGTCTAATGATCTTCAACTATCTTGTTTGTGAACAGTAGTAACAACTTGGCAATTGTCACTGTCATGTGTAAACAAACAAAAGAAGATAATTATTTGGCCTGAATTGGTTCATAAGGTACTTTATTGTTGCTTTAATTTGTTCAACTTAACACTTTTGGTAAATTCATCAAGCTTATAGTCTTGATAATTTGATGCATGTACTCATGAATGATCTGATACCAAACCTCACTATGTCATGTTCCTCCTCATTTCATATTTATGTAGAATGAGAATTGATTAATAGACAGTCTGGGAGCATGCCTATCAATGGGAACACAAATTTTTCCAAAAAATAGGAACATTTAGCTACATGGAAGCCGCCATTTTGTGATATTTCCCATGATCCTTTGCTATTATAATGTTAAAGCCTTATGCAATGTTACATATTTCAAATTTGAAATGCGTCTGGGAAAAATATTTTTGCTAGGGGAAACTTAAAACTCATGAAAATACCTTAATTACTGTCATGGCTAAAACGTTTCCACTCCCATTTGATATATTTACCACACCGTTTTTGAAATATTAGAAATAATAGACAATAGAACTAGGCCTTTAGGCACAGAACAGCCATTTTGAAGATTCAAATGTTTGTCAACATAATGTTTTTTAATATTTCAAGTATATAAATTAGAAACTTACATTTTATCGTAACATATGAACAGTATGGTTGCATTTCTTCAATATTCTGGTGTGTTATACATGTTCTTATTAATAGGCATGCTACCGGCCTGATAAGAGTGCTGTATGTATCTTCAGTGGTCTTGTTTCGCAACAATGACATATTTCTTCTCGGAACTAGCAGTCTTGACAGTTGTTAATGAGATGCAAATTATGACTTATTTTGTCATGTTCATCCACACTAAATACTTCAAGCATGTTTTTTTTTGTTTTTTTTTGCAACATTTTATTGGTCTCATTACCAGTTCACAAGTCACATATTTTTATACAGAGCAACAAAAAAAAAATCATGTACAGAAAATGGTATGGTACATATGAACAAATCAAACAAGAAATACAAACAGCTCAATCAAAAGTATACTTGCATAAAGAAATACACTGATGATGGAAATGGAACTTCAAATGCACAAACTGAATGCAGAAGAGACACAGGGTTAGATGCATGAGCATCTTATAACTGATGACATATATAGTGAAAAGTCTTGTAAAAAAAAAAAGGTTCAGTGAATAGAAAAAAATAATTAATTAAAAAAATTGGGTCAAATAAATAATGGACTTATGCTGTTATGGTAGGAAATACGAAAAGATTATCATCTCCTCTCCCATTATGCTTGAGGATGTAGATCTGAACCTTTAAGATCTCTCCTATTATGCTTGAGGATGTAGATCTGAACCTTTAGATCTCTCCCATTATGCTTGAGGATGTAGATCTGAACCTTTAGATATCTCCTATTATGCTTGAGGATGTAGATCTGAACCTTTAACATCTCTCCCGTCATGCTTGAGGATGTAGATCTGAACCTTTAGATCTCTCCTATTATGCTTGAGGATGTAGATCTGAACCTTTAACATCTTTCCCGTCATGCTTGAGGATGTAGATCTGAACCTTTAGATCTCTCCCATTGTGCTTGGGGATGTAGATCTGAACCTTTAGATCTCTCCCATTGTGCTTGGGGATGTAGATCTGAACCTTTAACATCTTTCCTATTATGCTTGAGGATGTAGATCCGAACCTTTAAGATCTCTCCCATTGTGCTTAAGGGTGTAGATCTGAACCTTTAGATCTCTCCCATTATGTTTAAAAATGTAGATCTGAACCTTTAGGATCTCTCCCATTATGCTTGAGGATGTAGATCTGAACCTTTAGATCTCTCCCATTATGCTTGAGGATGTAGATCTGAACCTTTAGATCTGAACTATTATGCTTGAGGTTGTAGATCTGAACCTTTAGATCTCTCCCATTATGCTTGAGGATGTAGATCTGAACCTTTAGATCTCTCCCATTGTGCTTGAGGATGTAGATCTGAACCTTTAGATCTCTCCCATTATGCTTGAGGATGTAGATCTGAAACTTTAGATCTGAACTTAGCGTATAAGATTAGGAAGTTTTTCATTTATGACTTTTGCTAGGGACACAGGAAAAGATATCATTGATTGAGTAACAAAACTGCTCTTTTAGTGTAGATGGGAAAACGTCTCCTCAGGACATTTTAATGAAAAAACAGTCACAGATCAAATGCTCCACAGTCTCTACATCCATACCACAGAAGGTACAACTATCATTATCCGCAATATGGAGCTTAAGGAGAAACGTATTTGTACATATAATACGATGAACAAAACGAAACTGACAATAATGGATCCTAGGATCTTTTGTGGTGTACATTACAGTAGAGAAGCAGCGATTGATATCAAAGTCATGAAAAGAAGGCAAGTTTGTAATAGGTCGCCTCATCTTCAGTGGTCTTGTTTGCCAAAAGTCACAGAATTTGAAATCTCTTTGAGCTAATGTTGTTGATACTTGTTTATTTAATGCATGAACTCTCAATGGTTTGCAGTAAAAAATTATTTGACCTGAAATCTTT
Source organism: Chiridota heheva (assembly GCA_020152595.1). Taxonomy (NCBI): domain Eukaryota; kingdom Metazoa; phylum Echinodermata; class Holothuroidea; order Apodida; family Chiridotidae; genus Chiridota; species Chiridota heheva. The sequence goes on along the minus strand of JAIGNY010000785.1, from coordinate 1,926,718 downwards.
GAAGTGGTTTATAGGTAGGGTGATTTATCTTGTATTTTGTTTGTCCAAATTAACAGCTAATGTTAATCAAGCTAATGGTCTGACAATTATTAATATGAGCAGGAACTCTAGTTGTCCTCTTCATCCACATAATTATTTTTGCCAAACTAATGAAAGGTCGATTTGATACTTGACTTTCTGTTTTCAACTTTTTAATTTGAATAAATTTTTAAAGCAATCTCCCATAGCATGTATTCTTAATCTGATTAATATGAACCTTGACCTTGAAGTCCTATATTCTTTCATGAAAGATGTTTTTCTTTTCTTTTCATTCTTGACAGTAAACTTGACAATGAATATGTTGTTTTGATGCTGGATATTAAACTAAAAAAGGGGGACCTCATGGGCGGGATTTGCCTGCTGAAAGTGGGAGGGGGCAAAGTCAAAAGTGGGGGCAGGATGCCAAATCACAAAATCATGCTAAGATACAAAAAAATCACCATACAAAATATACAAAACCTAAAAAAAGTAGAGGGAAAGTGCCCCCTTTGCCCCCTCAAATCCTGCCTATGCCTCTTCTCTTGTGTAGTTTTCAATTTGTGTGTGTCATTACCTCTCTGGCAACAATTTAGTTTGTGTACAGCTGACATGGTCAGGCAAGATCTTCTGCTTTAGTCAGACAAAATTAGATTTGATCTCTCGTCTCTGACAGGAATCATTGTTTACATCAGAGTCTGATCATTCACGTTTCTTTCTTTTACAGACACAGAACAGGAGAGACAAGCACTGTTCCATAATGCAGTGCCTGAAATACAGAAACACTGTCAGCAGTTTGGACTGGACTTTCAGGTAAGGTACAAGTAGGACTTGCACTAATTATGGGAAGGGAAGGGGTGGGGGTAGGGGTTTCCCCTCTTTTATTGGAATACCCCCTTATTATATTACAATGGGTGAATTTGCTTTTGCTTAAGGACACACAAAATGTAAACCACAGCATGCTTAGTTGGTCAAACTGATAAATCACCTTCAAATGCCAATTCCTAGTGCCATCTCTGCGCACCAGAGACACATAAGATGCCATTCCAAACAATTTTTAGCGGTGAAAGGTACCATTTCCGACATAGGCGGGATTTGGGAAGGGGGGGGGTGGGGCAAGGGGGAACTTGCTCCCACTTGTTTTTTTGAATTATATCTTTTGTACTGTATGGGATTGTTTGCATTTTAGTGTGATTTTGTGATTATTCCCCCTTCTTACTTTCAGTAGGCAATTTCCGCCCATGCTTTCAAATATTGCAAATCATTTCTTTCCAAAGAATGAGTGCTTTTTACCTGATCTATTTGCTAAAGAAATTAACACAAATACTGTCTTTAAAATATTCTTCTGAATACTTGGCCGATTATTTTCTACCCTTTTAAATGTTATGAGAACAATTTAAAAAACAATTTGATTAGAGATTGGCCGTAGACATTTCTGCCTCTTGCACCAATTCAAATTTGTGAGATCCTCAAGTTTCTCTTGTAGCACTTGAGATTTAAAATCCTCAAAATTCTTTAAAATAGTTTAACACCAACAGTTGTATCGGGCATGATTATTAAACTCCACCTTTATTATTGTGCTCATTTGCATAAAGTTGCTACAATATATGAACTGACCAGAATTTTTATTTAGTATGTTAAGTCAGGGAGTGTGACAGAATATGAGTGCATATGGACATCGGGAGTGATGCCATGTGGGACATGGATGGGGGCCATGAGGGACATATGATATAATATTTACCATGTGGTATACACCAAGGGCTACATGTATATCAGGCATAATTATTTGACTCCACCTTTTTTTCTTATTCAACAACTCATTTGCATATAAGTTATTATATGAACTGACACTTTCATACATAGTATGCTCAATCAGGGACTGTGATAGCGAGGATGAGACTTCTTATGGAGCCTATGGGATGTCATGAGGGACATGGTTGGGATGCCATGTGGGACATGGGGTGGGATGCCATGTGGAACAGGGTGGAATGTCATGTAGGACATGGTGGAATGCCATGGGATGGAATGTCATTTGGGACATGGGATGGTATGGGATGTCATGTGGAACATGGCGTTCCACCCTATTTCAACAAGTCATTTGCATATAAGTTATTATATGAACTGACACTTTCATACATAGCATGCTCAATTAATGACTGTGATAGCTAGGATGAGACTTCTTATGGAGCATATGGGATGTCATGTGGGACATGGGGTGGGATGCCATGTGGGACATGAAGTGGGATGCCATGTGGAACAGGGTAGAATGCCATGTGGGACATGGTGGGATTCCACAAGTAACACAGAGTGTGACATAGGTTGGGATGCCATGTGTGACATAGGTTGGGATGCCATGTGTGACATAGGTTGGGATGCCATGTGTGACATAAGGTAGGATGCTATGTGGGACATATGATGGAATGCTACATGTGATGGGATGTCATGTGGGACATGGGGTGGGATGCCATGTGGGAGATATGGTGGACTGCCATATGGGAAATGGGATGGGATGTCATGTGGGACATGGGGTGGGATGCCATGTGGGACATGGGATGCCATGTGGAACTTAGTGTGAGATGGCATTTTTATAATTGGCCGGGTCATATGATATGGGTGTCAATTTGCATGCGCATGCGAACCATGATGGTATTTACCCTTCTAGTCTTATGTAAATCCATTGTTTGTTTTTTTAACCCTCTGCCATTGAAATAAGTCTTTAGTTTAATGAAGATGGTTTGATTTTTACCATACCACCAATCATGCTGAAGAAGGAATTTTGAACATTTTCAAGGTCTGAAATTGAAGGAAGAAATATCACATAAAACAAATGCATTTTGAGGTGTTTCCCTGTTCATTATAAGCATCTTTTTTTTTTCCTTCAATATATTGAAAAAGTTCAAACTTTGATAACTCATAACTTGAAACTACTCATGCTATTTTCATAATTCAAACATCAGAATCTCATGCTCTTTTCATTACATGGTTCCAGTGGCAGAGCCAGTGTTAAAACACTGAGGTCCTAGACCCCCTCCTAAGACAAAAGTGTTCAATTTCAGCCGCCCACTTATTAGGGCATTTTTGTTTGTTTTTAAGCACAAAAACAAAATATCATAAAAAACGAAGATTATCCTAAGTTTTGAAAATTTCCTCGAAATAATATGTGTCAACTCACAGTGTGTGTGTGTATGTAAGTGTGTGTGTGGGGGTGGGGGTCCGGACCCTCTCCATTCCCCCTATGGCTATGCCACTGCATTGTTAAACAGAACATTTGTGTATCTGTCCATAGATTTGATCACAGGTACAGTATAGATAAATTTCCACATTGCATGACAATCATTTCCAAACATTTGGCATTGGTGAACAAAAGTACATGTTTATAGCCATGGAAGTCAATAAAGAGTAGGTATGCTGGTCGGTTTGTACAAGATTAATGAATCCCTGAATGTTTGAGGGGTGATTTAGTGTTATGCAAGTGTAACGCGATGCAGCAAATATTGAATCATGAATATAACATTTAGATAATGAAATGTTAAATTTGGGATTTGCTTTCGTTTGACATTCAGGAAAAGAAACACATTTTTTGAGGAAATCATTGTTCCCTTAATGTTTAATCTATCATTAATGTACACCTTTTAATTTTTGTGAGAAAGTTCCCTTAAACAGTAATTCAATGTTAAATTCATAAGATTCATTTGGGGCCTTTGATCATGGGGGTACCTTGCTTTCATCATGCATGGTAGTGTGAAGTTCTTTTTTATCCTCCCTTTGCAGTTGGTGGACATGCACCAAGGGTCAGTTGAAATGTCCACAAATGACCATCAAGCCGGAGCACTGCGTCTGGCCGAAATTGAAGATGCCCACAGGATATCAGAGGGTCCATTCTTCGTGGTGAGCATATATTAGTAATAATAATAACAATAATAACAACAACAAGAAGAACAACAACAATAGTAATAACAAGAACAATAGTAATAACAATAACAATAGTAATAACAATAACAATAGTAATAACAATAACAATAGTAATAACAACAACAACAATAACAATGGTAATAACAACAACAACAATAACAATAGTAATAACAACAATAACAATAGTAATAACAACAACAACAATAACAATAGTAATAACAACAACAACAATAACAATAGTAATAACAATAACAACAATAACAATAGTAATAACAACAACAACAATAACAATAGTAATAACAACAACAACAATAACAATAGTAATAACAATAACAACAATAACAATAGTAATAACAACAACAACAATAACAATAGTAATAACAATAACAACAAAAATAGTAATAACAACAACAATAATAATAATAATATGATAATAATGATAATATATTTATATAGCACAATATCAGAAAAAAAGTACCAATAGGTTTCACAATATATGCAATACATACCAAACAACTTGAACAGATTTATGAATTAGACATAGCAAAATAGGTCCCCTTAAAAATGCTAAGAAAATGAGCATCAAATTTAAAACAACAAATTAATAGTTGAAATTTAAAGAAAGAAAAAAGTCCAAATGCAAAATTAATACACAACTTCAAGAATCATAAAATGATTAAAGGGCAAAATGCAAGGATCTGAAATAAAACAATCAAAATCAAGAGGCAAAACAAGAAGCAAATCAAGAAGCAATAGCAAGGTACAAGATAATCTATAAGATACAAACATAAATAAAGGGTTGCGGGAGCTTGAAATGTGCAAGCATTTGAGATCTACAATTGCAAAACTAATTGGGACAAATCCCCACTCCCTTCAAGCAACGTTGGTCACAATTTACCATAGTCTTTACAAACAGCACAAATTGAAAGGGGGTAAGGGTGTGTGTATGTAGGGGAATGATGTACATAATTTTTGAGCGATTTTGTCCCAACAATTTTTGGCTACTCTTGTAGATTAAAAATTGTCTGAATATGCACAGAAAGTTTGTATATGATGCCAAGAGACTGCAAGATTATATCTTATAAAGATAATCTGTAGAGATTGGTTCCAGGATGAGTTTGCATGATTTTGTAAGTAGAAAATGCTTCAAATCTAAAGAAAGCAAAATTTGATTATCAGAAAGAAGAGTTTTTTATATTGGTCTTATGATGATAATTAATTCATATAGCATTTGATGTATTCAATCATATTTAAAAATGCTTCACAATGAAACTACTCCTCACCCCATAAAATCCTGATGAAAAATAACTAAATTAAGTCTTGAAATAAGCTTTAAAAAGATGAGTTTTAAGAACTTTTTGATACGTGGATTGATTATCGGTTTGTCTGATTTTAACTGGAAGTTCATTCCACCTTATTGTTGATTTGTTGTGTGATATTGTAACAAACAAGCTCTGAGAACTTTGAAAGCCAACGTATCAAGTTTAAAAGAAATGAATGAACAAAGGTTTGGTGCCAGGATCTAATGTGGGGCAAGGTTGTTTATCTTGAAGCTAAGATTCTGAATACAAGTATAAAATACCTCACTGCTTGTAAGAAAATATCATAATTGTTGAAGATTAATGTCGAGTCAGAGTGTTATATTTAATGCACGGGGAAAAGGACTGGCTCCAGTGGAAGGGTCCGACTTTAGGAAGTCTTGTGAACAGTGCATTAAATGTGTATATAAACAGGATGCCAAAACATTAATCTTTTCATACAAATTTGGTATTTGTTTTTTTTAAATGCATGAACAGGATAAAAAACGAGAAAAGTTTAGATGCATTTTTTCGCATTATTAAGACATTCACCTGTTGTTAAATTAAAATAATCCAAATAATCAGTGCATGGGGCATGTACCCCCACTCCTTACCACTCCAGGAAAGAGGATGGTTTAATATACAGGGGACATTCATTTAAGAGAAAACTACCGCTTGATTAGCAAATAAGGATAATTGTGTGTTTCAAGAAAATAAGTTCCGAAAGAGTTCTTTATCATTCGAGATCATTTAATTCATTGATCATTTTAAAATTTTAGGACATTACATATGTCAGTGGCACAGGAGTTAAATGCAGAAAATAGATCATTTGATGGCATGACCTTGGGATCTTTAATTGTGGTCAAAAGTATTTTGGACAACTTCTTGATCCCTCCATCAATATTGTAAGTCACAATTTCTCACCCTTATTGCAAATTGCACTATGCTAAAGGAAGGGGGGGGGGGGGAGCAATGTTGCTGACATTATTTCAGTTATTTTGTCAATTTTAGTGATTGAAGACTGTATTATTGCAATGGTACGATATACATATTTATTTTGAATTTCAAGAAAAGGCCCCATGACGTGCTGTGGTGCATAGATGAAATGATGAGCTGTCATCAATAGCAACATTGCTTCTGTGAAATACTTGCTATGAATAAATACATCACCTTGGGAACGCTACAGTCAACACTGTAACACATCTTTAGGTAGTCAGCAGAGCATGTGTGAGAGATGCAGTAGTTAGCCAGATGGATTACAGATTACTTTTTAGGAAAAGAAAAACTATTGCCATCAAAATACAAGGGAAGGGTTACCTTTTCTTTCTTCCCTTAATTTTATTTTTACAAAACTAAAACCAAACCAAATTTCCATTTGTGGTTTTATGAGCCATTAAACTCAAACAAACAAACACACAAACAAACAAACAAACTGAATACAACTCATACAGGAAAGTTGAAACTCTTGGATTTTTAACATGATGAATAATTGCCCCAAAATGGTATAGACTTTAAATAGAACTTTAAAAGACATCATAAAATTATCAGATATGACAAAAATAAAATCAATAAAAGCAATAATTCTTCTTGCATTGTTACGGGTTGAGCTATAGCATCATTGATGTCTTGTATTACTTTAGCAAATCCCTCCTTTATGATGTCCAACCTGTTTTTTTTCATGTCATTTATTTTTGTTTGAAGAAAAAAAAAAAAAGTTTTAGAGCAACAGTTTGATCTTAAAACATTTAAAAAGGGAGGTTCGTCTCAGTAAAATTAAAGTGTCAGCATGGGACCGGGCACAGGGCATATTTGACATTTGACCTTTCCTTGGTTGGCTGCGTTTGCCAGCTGCCATTTGAAAAATTACTCCTTTGAATTCATGTCTAACTACCTGACATGTAAATTGAGCCAGCCTCTGAGCTGGCGATCGATAGGTAATGTCTATGGATTGAAAACTATATTATGTACAGTAAAATTGTGTAATTAGAGGAGGATGAGAACATTTACATCACTTTTGGTTGTAGAAAGCAATGACATCGCGAACAACCTTGGCCCCAACATCAAACGTACCCTCTACGAGGATGACTTCATCATCTTCTACTCCTCCCCTAGCTTTCCTCTAGTTGAAAATAGACTCCAAATCAGCCTCAACCAGCTGTAAGTCGGGTGTAACAATAACTGTTTTAAATTCTCCAAAGACAAGACAGTCTGCATGCACTTCTGTCATTTCAACAACCTCCACCCCAACCCGAACCTCGTGCTCAATGGCAATTGTATCCCTAAAGTTGAACAAATGAAGTTCCTGGGTTTAACTCTAGATCCCAAGCTCTCCTACTAGCAACACATCACCAACCTGAAACTAAAATGCAACAGCTCCCTCAACCCTCTCCACCTCTTTAACACCATTTGGGGTGCGAACTGCCATGCTCTCCTCAAAATCAACAGAAAAACTGTGGACCACTTCACCATCTTCTACTCCTCCCCTAGCTTTACTTTTGTCGAAAATAGACTTTAACTCAACCTCAACCAGTTGCAAGACTGGTGCAACAATAACTGTTTTAAATTCTCTAAAGACAAGGCAGTCTGCATGCACTTCTGTCATTTCAACAACCTCCACCCCAACCCGAAACTCGTGCTCAAGGGCAATCACATCCCTAAAGTTGACCACACTAAGTTTCTGGGTTTACCCTAGGCCTCCTACAAACAACACATCACCAACCTGAAACAGAAATGCAACAGCTCCCTCAACATTCTCCACCTCCTCTCCAACACCACTTGTCTTGCGAACCTCCATGTTCTCAAAATCTTCAGTCTCACTATTCATGCCAAGCTCGACTATGGCAATATATTCTACTGTGCCGCTCACAACTCTTACCTGAACCTCATCAACACCATCCAAATTGAAGCCCCCAGGCTTTGTCTGGGTGCCTACAGGACCTCCCTCATCACCAGCCTGCACATTGAAGCCAACAAACCCCCTTTCTGTTAAGGTGTAGAAAGCTTAGCCTCTCCTACGCTTTTAGAGCCCTCACCAACACCAGAATCTTGTTTACAACCTCATTAGGTACTCTAATTTCTCCACCCTCTTTGATAGGACTAAAACCTATCCCCTCCCTTCAGCTTACACATCAAACCAGACCTCTTCCATCTCGGCATCAACCCCGCCACTCTTGGCACCTTCTCCTGGCCCACTTTTCCTCCTTGGGCCAACCTCTCTCCGTTCTATCCACCTGGGCCTCTCCACTCATCACAAAACCCAAACCTACCCTAAACTCTTCATCAATCTCCACAACCAAATCAAAAACCAACTCTCATATTACACCTCCATCTATACTGATGGCTCCAAGGAAGGCAACAAGACAGCTGCTGCTGCCGTCATCCAAGACATCACCCTCAGTAGCAGACTTCTCTACTACTCGTCCATCATTTCAGCCGTTGCAAAGGCCATTCTCCTCGCCCTCAACTTTATTGAGTACTCTCCACTCAGCTACTTTGCCATTTTCTCCGACTCAAAGGCTGTTCCTACTTCTTTACTCAACCTTAAATGGGATAACTTCACATCCCACCTCTTCCTCCGGAAACTCCTTTTGCCCACCCTCCGCAGGAAAAGTGTTCTTTTCTTCTGGATACCCAGCTATATTGGCATCCCTGGCAATGACAGGGCTGATGCAGCCGCTAAGCTTGCCCTCAACCTCCCCTTATCCCTTTTCCCCAAAACCCTCTCTGACATCAAACCGCTTATTGCTTCTCTTGTTCGTGACCGCTGGCAAACCTCATGGAACTCCCAAATTGATAACAAACTCCACATCATCCAGCCCACCATCCCGATCAAACCCACCATCCTCAATCTCTCCCATGCCAACAACGTTCACATTACCCGCCTTAGAATAGGTCACACCCACCTCACTCACTCCCACCTTATTGGCTCCCCCATCCCTCTGCACCAATTGTCATTGCACCCTCACAGTCCACCACGTTCTCCTAGCTTGCCCTCGGTACAACCTTCCCAGAGCTTCCCTCGCTCCCCACAACTCAATAGCCGAGCTCTTGCAGAAAAATCCTCCAGATAAAATAATCTCCTTTCTTCATCATGCTTCCCTCTACAACCATATTTAGTCCTCCTCTCCCGCCCCCTCTACTTTTGCCACTTTTTTCACCCATGCTGAAGATAACTTGTAAACACGATATATCTAAAGAGCGATAAAGTAGATTCAAGTCAAATTTGGTACACAGATAGCCCATGGTCTACAGATAGCCCATGGTCTACAGATAGCCCATGGTCTACAGATAGCCCATGGTCTACAGATAGCCCATGGTCTACAGATAGCCCATGGTCTACAGATAGCCCATGGTCTACAGATAGCCCATGGTCTACAGATAGCCCATGGTCTACAGATAGCCCATGGTCTACATATAGCCCATGGTCTACAGATAGCCCATGGTCTACAGATAGCCCATGGTCTACAGATAGCCCATGGTCTACAGATAGCCCATGGTCTGCAGATAGCCCATGGTCTACAGATAGCCCATGGTCTACAGATAGCCCATGGTCTACAGATAGCCCATGGTCTACAGATAGCCCATGGTCTACAGATAGCCCATGGTCTACAGATAGCCCATGGTCTACAGAAAGCCCATGGTCTACAGATGTGCGCTATTGTTTTTAGTGGCGATGTTGTGCATATCAATGAGTAGGTGGGGCTTAATTAAAACAATTTTAAATGGTCATATTTTAACAACCGTTTGTCTGTTTTGTTTCATGTTTGAAATAATTATATTGTTAGCAAGTGTATATATGTTTATGGGATAAAAATGGTTGAATTTAATCAATTGTGAAATTCCATTCTTATGAGAGCTGAGTTATTTGGTTGTCATGGGTATTTTGAGCCCATTATGCAATAGGCCTAACATTTATTATACAACAGTTTCAAGCTTAAATCCATATTGCGGAACTCAAAACCTTTGGTTTTCTGGTTATAATACAGCCTTAGAATTGAATTGTATGTGTTGTAAAATGGTCAATTTCTGATTGGTCAATGTGACACTTTTTGCTGTTTTTGTGGTCCTCAGCATATTTTCTTGCAGTTAAGTTGCTTCTTACCTAAAAATAAACTGCTGGCTGAGCTGTGTTTGCTGGCTGAGCCATGTTTGCAACAGCCTGAAAATTACATGACAATGTTGCTTCCTATGACGTTAGTGGAACATAGAAACGAATAATTTGCAGGTTTTATCTCACTTTACATTTTTTTCTTCACGTGTAGTCTTTCATCGGTAATAAGTACGGGGAGTATGTGCTGCCTATCAAGATTAACGGCAATGAGTTCACACATATCCGCGACTGTGCATTTGAGGCCGGAAAAGGTAGGAATACATCAGATTACTTAAAGGGATATTTTTTGTGCCCTGTTTTTTAATTAATCTATCGAACTTGTGATCAGAAAGTAGATTAATTTTGTCATGAGAGGCCAGGATGCTGAAGCATGGGGAGTATTTTAATCATGCATCCATGCTTTGGAAAGATCTTTGCTCCTGAAAGTGAAACTACGAGATGAAATTGATTCTCTCAAAGTTGCCTCAAAAATCAATGAAATATTTCAACAAATGTTCTCATTCTGAAGAAAAAAAATGGGGACAATTTTAACTTTCGAAGATGTGATAGGGGAGTGGTTTGTCAGTCAGTGATCCCTAACATTCATTGACAGTGCAATTTCAGTTGAGTGTATGTTAATTTTGATGCAGGATCACATGACATCATCCGTGTGTGGTTCATATGTGTAAGCCAAACAGTTTTGATTTTAGATGTCTTCATTTTACTTGACATCAGATCAGAAGTTTCATGTGGCAAAACTTTTTCTTTTAACTAGAAATGATTTATGAACTTTTACCTGTCATAGCTGAATTAGTTTACACATACTTGTGCTTTCTTCATTCTTAAAAGCCTAATTTTTACAAAAAATTGGAGTGTATTTGACAAAAAGGCCATGCTCGCCAGTTTTCTGAATTAACATTTCTTTGACATAAAGCAATATGAAAGAAGTAGGTATCTTCAAACATATGATTCAAAAATTACTCAAAAATACTAGTTTGCTTTCCTATCAAGGTAAATCATGTACATTGAGGTTTGATTGAATGAGAGGGGGCACACCCTTAATTTGCATTGTACATTATCCTGGGGGACACACCCTTAATTTGCATTGTACATTATCCTGGGGGACACACCCTTAATTTGCATTGTACATTATCCTGGGGGACACACCCTTAGTTTGCATTGTACATTATCCTGGGGGATACACCCTTAATTTGCATTGTACATTATCCTGGGGGACACACCCTTAATTTGCATTGTACATTATCCTGGGGGACACACCCTTAATTTGCATTGTACATTATCCTGGGGGACATACCCTTAATTTGCACTACATTATCCTGTGATGAAAATAGATGTTGTCAAATTGATACGTTTATAGAGGGTTGTTCCACTTTTTTTATAGGGTTGTTCCTTTTCTCACTTAATTTTTTTGTTTTAGATTTAAGATGTATAATCTTGCATCTGTTTCTTAAATCTCTTCTCATTAATTTCAAGATGGGCATAAACCGGGGTCATGGACTTACAGCTTTCTCTCATGTCTTTTCCCGGGGGATAACGTACAGATGATCTCCGCTGCAGACGTGGCTATCACCTCGTCCATTAAAGGCCTTGGAGACCAACTGTACATTATCCCATGCAAAGAAACTGTAGGAACGATGTTTATCCATCCCTGATTCTTCTCAGAATTTAAATTTCATTTTGAAAGAGGATTAAACTAACCAGGTTTATGGAGATACACAAGTATCATGATGAATGATGTGAAGTAGAGCGTCTTAAACGTCCAAGTTGTATTCTCATTTCAGCTCCAGATGAAATTGTTGAAGTGTCTCGCCAATGTTTTTTGAGGCCAAAATGTATAGGAATGTTTTCAAGTTGCGACCATTAATGAAGATTGTCTTATGCTTATTATACTCAATTGGTGTAGTATATCCTCTTTAATGGCAAAAATCCAGTTTATCCTCTTTAATGGCACACATCCAGTATATCCTCTTTTATGGCAAACATCCAGTATATCCTCTTTAATGGCAAACATCCAGTATATCCTCTCTAATGGCAAACAGCCAGTATATCCTCTTTTATGGCAAACATCTAGTATATCCCAAACATCTTTATCCTCTTTAATGGCAGCACACATCCAGTGGCAAACATCCAGTATATCCTCTTTAATGGCAAACATCCAGTATATCCTCTTTAATGGTATATCCTCTTTTATGGCAAACATCCAGTAACATCCAGTATATCCTCTTTTATGGCAAACATCCAGTTTATCCTCTTTAATGGCAAACATCCAGTATATCCTCTTTTATGGCAAACATCCAGTATATCCTCTTTAATGGCAAACATCCAGTATATCCTCTCTAATGGCAAACATCCAGTATATCCTCTTTAATGGCAAACATCCAGTATATCCTCTTTAATGGCAAACATCCAGTATATCCTCTTTAATGGCAAACATCCAGTATATCCTCTTTTATGGCAAACATCCAGTATATCCTCTTTTATAGCAAACATCCAGTATATCCCCTTTAATGGCAAACATCCAGTATATCCTCTTTAATGGCAAACATCCAGTATATCCTCTCTAATGGCAAACATCCAGTATATCCTCTTTAATGGCAAACATCCAGTATATCCTCTTTAATGGCAAACATCCAGTATATCCTCTTTTATGGCAAACATCCAGTATATCCTCTTTTATGGCAATCATCCAGTATATCCCCTTTAATGGCAAACATCCAGTATATCCTCTCTAATGGCAAACATCCAGTATATCCTCTCTAATGGCAAACATCCAGTATATCCTCTTTAATGGCAAACATCCAGTATATCCTCTTTAATGGCAAACATCCAGTATATCCTCTTTAATGGCAAACATCCAGTATATCCTCTTTAATGGCAAACATCCAGTATACCCTCTTTAATGGCAAACATCCAGTATATCCTCTTTAATGGCAAACATCCAGTATATCCTCTTTAATTGCAAACATTCAGTATATCCTCTTTAATGGCAAACATCCAGTATATCCTCTTTAACGGCAAACATCCAGTATATCCTCTTTAATGGCAAACATCCAGTATATCCTCTTTAATGGCAAACATCCAGTATATCCTCTCTAATGGCAAACATCCAGTATATCCTCTTAAATGGCAAACATCCAGTATATCCTCATTAATGGCAAACATCCAGTATATCCTCTTTAATGGCAAACATCCAGTATATCCTCTTTAATGGCAAACATCCAGTATATCCTCTCTAATGGCAAACATCCAGTATATCCTCTTAAATGGCAAACATCCAGTATATCCTCATTAATGGCAAACATCCAGTATATCCTCTTTAATGGCAAACATCCAGTATATCCTCTTTAATGGCAAACATCCAGTATATCCTCTTTAATGGCAAACATCCAGTAGTTTACCAACTCAAAATTTAAACTGTGGGCGTTAATAATTCCCAGGTCCATTAAGCGGTGCTTTATTAAAGTGTAAATTAAAACCAAATTACAGACTCTATTGATTTAAATGCAAAGGTATCTGATGTCTTTCTAGAAATCCCCAATTTAAGTTATTTAGAGAAATGCCTCAGAAAAGAAAAAGCAAACAATTTACAATTATCAGGGTATTATAACATGAATTGTTTTATATAATCATTACGTAAAAAACTTTCTCTACTTAGAGAAACACTACTTTTGGAGGGCTACATGAAGACCACATTTTTGTCATATAATGAGTGTAAATTATTATAGAATAAAGAAATATACCCGATGCCCTCAAATTTTAAGCTCTGGTGTAAAATAGAAATGGGGCTGGGGGTCTCAAGAGGGTGGAGCATAGAAGAGATGAGGAAGCACCCCCCTTGTAAAGGTCTGTGCCCCCTTGCATAAAATCAAGCAGCAACATATATAACAGGGATATATGGAGAATCTGCCCCCTCTTGCAAGGTTTGTACCCTGTTTGAGTTCAGTCCTGGCTGGCTATTGGACGTTTGTAATGAGTGGAATATTCTTAAATATCTAGCATTGGTTTGAAGGACTTGAAGTATTCTGACAAAGAGATTTGAAAACTTTTAGCTTGAAAGGTCATGTTAAAAGCACCACTGGATTAATATAAAGGTGAAGATATGAGAAGGATTAAGGTAAAATTAAAATCTACCATATCACAGCCTTTCAATGTATGAAAAGATATCGGAACTTTGATAAACTACTTTAACACTAAGTGAGATTTTTGGTATTTATCCCCATTAGATTTGTAAGATCTTTTGACACCAATCTTGCAAGACAAACACTTCCGTGTGTCAGATGAGGTTATAAAGCTATAATAGTCGATGTGGTTATAAAGCTATAGTAGCTGATGTGGTTGAAAGCTATAGTAGCTGGTGTGGTTATAAAGCTATAATAGCTGATGTGGTTATAAAGCTATAATAACTGATGTGGGTATAAAGCTGTAGTAGCTGATTTGGTTATAAAGCTATAGTATCTGATGTGGTTATAAAGCTATAGTAGCTGATGTGGTCATAAAGCTATAATAGCTGATGTGGTTATATAGCTATAGTAGCTGATGTGGTTATATAGCTGTAGTAGCTGATGTGGTTATAAAGCTATAGTAGCTGATGTGGTTATATAGCTATAGTAGCTGATGTGGTTATATAGCTATAGTAGCTGATGTTGTTATATAGCTATAGTAGCTGATGTGATTATAAAGCTGTAGTAGCTGATGTGGTTATAAAGCTATAATAGCTGATGTGGTTATATAGCTATAATAGCTAATGTGTGTATAAAGCTGTAGTAGCTGATGTGGGTATAAAGCTATAGTAGCTGGTGTGGTTATAAAGCTATAGTAGCTGATGTGGTTATATAGCTATAGTAGCTGATGATGTTATATAGCTATAGTAGCTGATGTGTTATAAAGCTGTAGTAGCTGATGTGGTTATAAAGCTGTAATAGCTGATGTGGTTATATAGCTATAATAGCTGATGTGGGTATAAAGCTGTAGTAGCTGATGTGGTTATAAAGCTATAGTAGCTGATGTGGTTAAAGCTGTAGTAGCTGATGTGGTTATAAAGCTATAGTAGCTGATGTGGGTATAAAGCTATAGTAGCTGGTGTGCTTATAAAGCTATAGTAGCTGATGTGGTTATATAGCTATAGTAGCTGATGTGGTTATAAAGCTGTAGTAGCTGATGTGGTTATAAAGCTATAGTAGCTGATGTGGTTATAAAGCTATAATAGCTGATGTGGTTATAAAGCTGTAGTAGCTGATGTGGTTATAAAGCTGTAGTAGCTGATGTGGTTATAAAGACGTAGTAGCTGATGTGGTTATAAAGCTGTAGTAGCTGATGTGGTTATAAAGCTGTAGTAGCTGATGTGGTTATAAAGCTGTAGTAGTTGATGTGGTTATATATTCTGAAGTATTCAGAGTATTATATATTCTGAAGTATTCAGAGTATTCTGAAGCTGTAGACATTGATTTCTCTGTTCCTCAAGGTAGCATAAATGGTCCAGTTCTCTTTACTTGTTATACCAGTACATTAGATGAATGTGTAACAGATGATCAAACAATCATTGGCTATGCTGATGATCATAGCATCTACACCTCTTTTAAGTCAGGTGATAACGACTTCGAGGCCATGGCAATGAAAGGTCTGGAATCTACCATGGTAGATGTGCGGAATTGGATGCACGCTAATCGTCTCAAAATGAACGATGAAAAATCCGAATTTATTGTTTTGGGAAGTACTCAACAGCTAGCTAAGTGTGACAAGCATCACATCTCACAAAAAGCTAAAGCAGCATCCTTTGCTTCGTACAAACTAAAAAAGATACGTCGTTACCTAGATAAGGCTACCTCACTGAAATTGGCAAATTCTCTCATTTTTTCACATATGGATTATTGTAATAGTTTATTTGTCAACCTACCCTCTTCCTACTTGCAACCTCTTCAAAGAGTACAAAACCTCACAGCTAAAGTAATTCTAAAGAAATCCAAATTCCATAGTTCAACACAATGTTTACGCAGTCTTCATATACTTCCTGTTCAGGCTCGTGCCAAGTACAAAATTCTCCTTCTTGTCTACAAGTGTCTCAACAACTTAGCCCCTTCATATCTGTCTGACTTACTCCATGATAAAACATCCTCCTATGCCACTGGGTCTTCTGCCGCCCTCATTCTTAATGTTCCCTTTACCAAAAAGAAATTGTTTGCTGACCGCTCGTTTAGTATTGCTGGACCCACACTCTGGAATGGCCTTTCTATTAATGTTAGAAATACCGCCACCCTTCCAATGTTTAAGAAGGCTTTGAAAACCCATTTATTTACTCAGTATTTTTCGTAATTATATTTTTAATCATAGTTCACATATCTTTTTATGTTTATTTATGATTCTTTGTAGCACTTAAGTTGTTTATTTATATTATAGTTATTTTTTGTAAAGCGCCATTGAGTGCATCGTTTTGCAGTAATGTGCGCTATATAAGTTTTCTTACCATAACCATAACCATAGCTATAGTGGCTGATGTGGTTATAAAGCTATAGTAGCTGATGTGGTTATAAAGCTGTAGTAGCTGATGTGGTTATAAAGCTGTAGTAGCTGATGTTGTTATAAAGCTATAGTAATAATAATAATAATAATACACATATATTTATAACGCGCCCCTTTGAACTAAATCGTTAGGAGCGCGGAACAGTAAGTAAAGTAAATGATAAGATATATAAAACAAATGAAGTATACAACTAGAAAATTAAAAGCAAAAAATTGAAAAACCTAAAATATGAATACGCAATTAATCAATACATAATTAGTAACTGATGTGGTTATAAAACTATAATAGCTGATGTGGTTATATAGCTATAATAGCTGATGTAGTTATAAAGCCATAGTAGCTGATGTGATTATAAAGCTGTAGTAGCTGATGTGGTTATAAAGCTTTAATAGCTGATGTTGTTATAAAGCTATAGTAGCTAATGTGGTTATAAAGCTTTGGTAGCTGATGTGGTTATAAAGCTCTAATAGCTGATGTGGTTATAAAGCTATAGTAGCTGATGTGGTTATAGTAGCTGATGTGGTTATATAGCTATAGTAGCTGATGTGCTTATAAAGCTGTAGTAGCTTATGTGGCTATAAAGCTATATTAGCTGATGTGGTTATAAAGCTGTAGTAGCTGATGTGGTTATAAAGCTATATTAGCTGATGCGTTATATAGCTATAATAGCTGATGTGGTTATAAAGCTGTAGAAGCTGATGTGGTTATAAAGTTATAATAGCTGATGTGGTTATATAGCTGTAGTAGCTGATGTGGTTATAAAGCTGTAGTAGCTGATGTGGTTATAAAGCTATAGTAGCTGATGTGGTTATATAGCTATAGTAGCTGATGATGTTATATAGCTATAGTAGCTGATGTGGTTATAAAGCTGTAGTAGCTGATGTGATTATAAAGCTGTAGTAGCTGATGTGGTTATAAAGCTTTAATAGCTGATGTTGTTATAAAGCTATAGTAGCTAATGTGGTTATAAAGCTTTGGTAGCTGATGTGGTTATAAAGCTCTAATAGCTGATGTGGTTATAAAGCTATAGTAGCTGATGTGGTTATAGTAGCTGATGTGGTTATATAGCTATAGTAGCTGATGTGCTTATAAAGCTGTAGTAGCTTATGTGGCTATAAAGCTATATTAGCTGATGTGGTTATAAAGCTGTAGTAGCTGATGTGGTTATAAAGCTATATTAGCTGATGCGTTATATAGCTATAATAGCTGATGTGGTTATAAAGCTGTAGAAGTGATGTGGTTATAAAGTTATAATAGCTGATGTGGTTATATAGCTGTAGTAGCTGATGTGGTTATAAAGCTGTAGTAGCTGATGTGGTTATAAAGCTATAGTAGCTGATGTGGTTATATAGCTATAGTAGCTGATGTGGTTATAAAGCTGTAGTAGCTGATGTGGTTATAAAGCTGTAGTAGCTGATGTGGTTATCATGAGGAAATAACCATCCTTTTAAAGAATAGTCCATCAGTCATTCATGGGTTTTGCACAAAGTCCTCCCAAGCATATAATGTATATTTATATTTAGACTCAGCCAAGGACAAATCTGATTCCCATCATTGAACAGCAGTTATGTAGCTTGAGCCCCAGATGAATGACCTGTTGTGTACAGTGTAACAGTAGCTGGTTGCTAACAAGTGAACTGTGAATAGACTAAGGAGATGCTGTCAGTTAAGAAGGTATAGATAACCCCTGTGTTGTGTATGGTGTAACAATAGCTGGTTGCTAGTCAATGAATTGTGAGGAGTCTCTAGGGTTAAATGGTGTGGATTACCCCTGATTTTGGGGAAATCGAGGGTGTCAAGTTGAAGGGGTCTAAAGGTCAAAAATTCTTAATGTAAAGCTATAGTAGCATGAGCAGGACAGATTTTTGTGATTCATCTGAAACATTTCAATCTCATTGAGACAAGATTCGTAGAAGTTGATTTTTTACAATTCTTCATCTTTCTGTTGGCAATTGTCATATTTATATGCAAAATAACTTATTTTAAAAGTATTTTAAAGGAATATTCCCATGAATTTCTAGGATTATTAACGAAACAAAAACCCATGATATCTTTATACTGTTTTTCATTAGTGTGTTTATAAGTGACCAGTGCCATACTAGTGTGATGATTATTGTAATTCACTTCTCCTTGGCCCACCTGATTGATTATCAGCTTTACAGAATTCAAAGAATTCTTCATGGTGCTGCTCGGTTGATTTTCAGAGGATCAAATGTTTCTCATATTAATGCTGTTTTGAATTTCCTTCACTGGTTACCAAAGAATTGATTATAAAATCATTTTACAAGTTTTCAAGTACATTAAAAGCTTTGCTCCCAATTATCTTTATGAATGGTTATTGAAAAACAATCCCGCTATGACTTTTGTTTCAAGTCCTTATTTGTACCCTGTTTTAAGCATAAAACTCTTGGTGAAAGGACCTTTGCTTATAAAGGTCCTTGGTTGTGGAGTTCACTCCCAACTGAACTTAAATGTATTGATAATATATCCCTGACCTCCTTTAAAACTAAACGTAAAACTTTTTTGTTTACCAAGACATTCACCTAATGTGTAGCTTGATCCATTGTATTTCTATTTATGTTGTCATTTCTGTATTCTTATTCTTTTTCATATTTAATTTTCTTGTACGTAAAGCGCTTTTGGATGTTTTTTTACAAAATTACTGCTATATAAGTGTATTGTTATTTTTATTATTATTATTATTATTATTATTATTATTATTAATATTAATATTATTATTATTATTATTATTATTATTATTATTAATATGAATATTCTTATTATTATTCTTATTATTCTTATTATTATTATATTATTATTATTATTATTATTATTATTATTAATTATTATTATTATTATTATTATTATTATTATTATTATTATTATTATTATTATCATTGTTATTATTATTTTTATTATTATTATTATTATTATTATTATTATTATTATTATTATTATTAATATAAATATTATTATTATTATTTTTATTATTACTAAGATTATTATCATTATTATTATTCTTATTATTATTATTATTATTATTATTTAATATTCCAGTACAAATTTAAAACATTTGTAAAATGAAAAAGTACATGCATATACATATTAAAACACGTAGCAGAAATTAAAAGAATATGAATAAATAAATCAGGAAAAAATTAAAGATAAAAGGTTTAAAACAGTAATTATAATTCTCATGTCTGTAAGTAAATTGCTGCATGATAGATAAATGAATTTTTGTAGATGTTTATTCTATATTTTGGCACTATGTTAATGGTTCGAAGGCGTCTGTTTAAACGTGCTAGATGACTTTGTAATGTATTGTGTGAAGGATGGTTTTGTTTTTTGTTGATTTTTGTCGCCATTGCAATTAATTCTGATTTCGCCCTGTCATTTAGAATATCAATGAGCATGGGATAATGTAAGTTAAGAATCCTTGAAGTATAATTTAGATATTTCCTGATTCCGTCTTTGTCTTTCTGTAAGATTAAATGGTACCAAACGGGTACAGCATAAAGAACCTGCAATAAAATAACGGATTTAAAAAGATTAACTCTAGCATAAAGATTACAAAAAGATCAAGTGTATGATAAACTCGAAACATTATAGTAAACTTTACTTAAAATTTTGGACAGATGGTGGGGAAAAGTCAGTTTATCATCAATACATACACCAAGATAATCAGTTTTTACGCATTTTGCAACCTCTGAACCTTAAATAAATATGTTGTCTGATTTTGATTTCAAAAGCCCTGTATGTTTGACGTTTTTGTTTACATAGCACATTTCCTTTGATTTCTTTGGGTTCAGCAACAAGTTCTTTTCATCACATTTTGACACAGACTCATCAACAAATGACTGGTACTTAACGTGATCCTCATTTACATAATTTTTAGCAGTTTTATCTGAAATTGCAGTATCATCGGCAGACTTTTTCAAATAAATATTTTCATTTGATCTTATTTCGTTGGTATAGATGGTAAAAGTACAGCAGATAGAGGGCCTCCGTGTTATAACTACATTGATTTCAGATTGCTCTAACAAACCTTTGTCCATTTTAATTTGTCTTGTCCACTCTTGAAGAAACTATGCCAACCAATGAATGAGACAGGTCTTTTATCAATATTGTCAAATCTTCAAGTATTTAGTTTGGCAAGACCGTATTAAAAGCACTTGAAAAATTGAGAAAAAGAACCTTTAACATGGTTGTCTCTTTACAATTAAAATGAGTCACTATACAGCTATATCGTTAATTAAAACTAGTACAGCATCTACACATGAAACACCCTTCTTATAAGCAAATCTTCTTTAAGTTGCTCTACATTTTCCATCAAACGAGGCAGTAATATTTTCTGTAGACTATTAAAAGCGATACTAGCATGATCAATTGGTCTAAAATCATTTACAGTTTAAGGTGTCTTAATTTTGGGGACAGGAGTTGTTATGGCATTTTTCCACAATGCCGGAATTTTGCTGTTGGAGATAGTTTCCTGAAAAATGAAGGTAAATAATGGTGCTAAATCTTCATTTAAAAATTTAAAAACCCACCAAGGAAGTTTATCTGACCCACATGCAACTCCCTTTTTAACCTTCTTAAATTGATAACATACAGAATCTATATTCATCTCAGACACACACACATCACCTGTGTATTCCGGCAGAGATATGTTAATATCTTTATTGTGTGATTGATTAAAACGGGAAAAATGTTTATTCAAATCATCTCCCAAATTTTCTTCAACACATATATACTCTTTTCATTTGAATTTCTAACAGTTTTTATATCAAGCTCCAAAAAGAATCTGAATTTGCCTCTATGTGTCCAAACGTTTCACTCCACACATCTCCAACATACTTGTTTATTGTTCTCTGAATCTTGTTTCTCAGACCTTTATTTCCATCCTCTTATAGCTTTTTGTTTGTCTTTCTCCAATTGAGCAATTCTGCTATCTGCTGGTTCTACCAGTTCTGATTTTTTGAGTGGTATACACTGTTCACTTATTATCATTATTATTGTTATTATTATCATTATTATCATTATTATTATTATTATTATTATTATTATTATTATTATTATTATTATTATTATTATTATTATTATTATTATTATTGTTATTGTTATTGTTATTGTTATTGTTATTATTATTGTTATTATTATTATTACTATTATTGTTATTATCATTATTATTATTATTATTATTATTATTATTATTGTTATTATTATCATTATTATTATTATTGTTGTTATTATTATTATTATTATTATTATTATTATTATTATTTTTAGTAGTAGTAGTAGTACTACTACTACTATTACTACTACTACTATTACTACTACTACTACTACTACTACTACTACTACTACTACTACTACTATCACTACTATCACTACCACTACTACTACTATTATTATTATTGTTATTAGTTTTGTTATTATTATTATTATTATTTTTATCATTATTATTGTTTGTTATTATTTTTATTTGTATTATCATTATTATTATTGATCGAAGACAACTATATTTATATTTATAAAGAAAAAAATAGCTTTTCTTTTATTTAGAGTGCAAGGTACATGAGCACATGGAGAAAACCAGTGTTATCGTAAAGTTCATGTCGTACCCCCTTTCGATAATTCCACAAACAATATTTCCAATAATTTAGAAAACAAGGAATTAATTTTCTAAGTAATTCATAAAGATTGCCTTGTATTTGCAATTATAAAAGCACACGCTACGCTGCAAGGTCACTTGTCAACACACTGGTGAAATCTTTAAAACGCAATAAAGCATGGAATGAGATATTAAGATGGTTTTTCACCATTTCCCCCCTTAAAAGTCCTCTGTCATAAAAGTGATTGTGAAAAATCACGGGAATATTCCTATTGGAGGGTTTCTGCTTTACCATCAACTTGTCAAGTCTTGAGAAACTTGCATCTCATTCCAGTGTTTCTTCTTCTCCATCTCAGTTATGTTAATTTGATCAAGTGTCTTCTGTCTCTTGTAGCTTCTCCTCAAGTATTTGCTCGTCTTGTTGCATGGCAGAGGAAGGTTGTTAATCTATATGTTGTTAGACTAGTTCCGTCATTCGATTCCTTTCGTTCTGGGTTCACGGATGAAACGCATCTGTGTGTGGTTGGTAAAATATATTACAATATTCAGGTTTGTTGGATTGGGTTTCACCATGCAGAATCCCGCGATCTATTTCTGGTCACAGATTTACAGCTTTAAAAGATTTGACATAGTCTTTGAAGAAAAGACAGGTGTAATCTTAAACAAAATGGATCATACAAGACATTTAAAAGAGTTTGCGGCCGAAAAGGGCGTATTTAAGTTGAGTCTAATATTAAATCGAATACCTTTCTTTTGCCCAGCGGTACAATATCATATCGCTACTTAATCCTGACCCAAGTACTTGAAATTGGTACATTTTCCCATTTTCTTTTTCGGGCGATGCGTGAACATTTCTGTAAAAAAACAGACCATGTGTGATGCAACTTCTATTGGTTAAAATCTACATAAGCTCAACCTGGCGCCCTTACGTGACTTTTCAGCCAACAGCTCCTTTAAATAATTTTAAAGAACATTTTGAAATGTAAAGAAAATAATAGTTTCTGTCAAATTGAAACAATTTGTACAAAAAGTTGAAAATAGGTCGATGTGTAAATTACTCATAATAAAAAATAATCTGGTTTCAAGCAGAACAAACCATAATCAATCACCATGGAAACTAAATTATATCAATTTTCTTTTTTTATTAAATTATTACATACTGGCTTTCTTTTCAAAACTAAATTGTTTATTGACTGCACTGTTTTGCCCATGGTATAATTAGGTCTCAATATTGAATTCACGTCCTATGTTTATTTTGGATGTTTCTATTTTGAATCTTTTCTTTGCAAGGTTGATCTATTGAGGCATTTGTTAGTCACTGTTGATTTCTTGTGATAAATCTTGCAGGCAATGCCACCCCTTAAGAACCTCATTATGGCAATGCCACCCCTTAAAACCCCTTTATGGCAATGCCACCCCTTAAGAATCCCGTTATGGCAATGCCTGCACCCCTTAAGAACCCCTTTAAGGCAATACCACCCCTTAAGAACCCTTTTAAGCCAATGCCACCCCTTAAGAACCCTTTTAAAGATGATTTATTAATACTGAGTTTTATAACATCAACTTCAGACACATGTACAAACATGTTCCAAACACTTAAAACCTAATGATATGCGCATGTGAAATGATGTAAAGCATGTCTGAAGGTTATCTTGAAAGAAACTTGAGCACTAATTTCTTTGTAACACATAAAAATGTGTATTTCTAAGATATTTTACTTTGCTCAGATAATCCCACGGGCCCAGAACAGAGTATCCCATTCTGAATAGGGTTCCCCATTTTGAACACAGCACCCCCTTCTTCTCCCCACTCTACACAGAGTCATTCATCGGTTCCATCTGTTTTGAAAGACAATGGACTATGCTTGAGTTTGGTTATAAAATTGGTGTTTTAGCAGTGACCGGCTATGGCTGTAAAGTCAATTATGGAATGAATGACAGTCTTTTTAGTGGTTGCTACAATTGAAGGCTGTGGGCAGTGAAGCTGTTGGGGGCTGTGGGTAGTGGAGCTGTTGGGGGCTGTGGGTAGTGGAGCTGTTGGGGGCTGTGGGTAGTGGAGCTGTTGGGGGCTGTGGGCAGTGGAGCTGTTGGGGGCTGTGGGTAGTGGAGCTGTTGGGGGCTGTGGGCAGTGGAGCTGTTGGGGGCTGTGGGTGGAGTGGAGCTGTTGGGGGCTGTGGGTAGTGGGGCTGTTGGGGCTGTGGGCAGTGGAGCTGTTGGGGGTGGAGCTGTGGGGTTGTGGGAGCTGTTGGGGCTGTGGGTAGTGAAGCTGTTGGGGGCTGTGGGCAGTGGAGCTGTTGGGGGCTGTGGGTGTTGTGAGCTGTTGGGGGCTGTGGGCAGTGGAGCTGTTGTTGGGGGGGGCAGTGGGCTGTGGGGGCAGTGGAGCTGTTGGGGGCTGTGGGCAGTGGAGCTGTTGGGGGCTGTGGGTAGTGAAGCTGTTGGGGGCTGTGGGTAGTGGAGCTGTTGGGGTTGTGGGTAGTGGAGCTGTTGGGGGCTGTGGGTAGTGGAGCTGTTGGGGTTGTGGGTAGTGGAGCTGTTGGGGGCTGTGGGCAGTGGAGCTGTTGGGGGCAGTGGAGCTGTTGGGGGCTGTGGGCAGTGGAGCTGTTGGGGGTTGTGGGTAGTGGAGCTGTTGTGGGCAGTGGAGCTGTTGGGGGTTGTGGGTAGTGGAGCTGTTGTGGGCAGTGGAGCTGTTGGGATGGCTCTTGCTTTCCTATGATCCCTCGTCTGCCTCCACAGCTCTTCCCCCTTTGTCTCCACCCTCTTTATTCCTGTCTGGACTGTGTGTCTTTGTGTTTTTCCCAGTTATCTGTGTCAATGTCGGCTGAGAGTGCGCAGAGTATCCCATTCTCAATAAAGCAGCCCATTACCCTAGGGGCACTGAGCAAACTAAATTCTCAACCCAATGCACTTTAAACAGAACACCCCACTTTGTGTATTCAAAGGCATGATATGTGTGTAATGTGAATACTGCAGGACCTCTCAGTACCCAGCCCTTTTCCCATTTCTTACTATTCCATACAATTTTAGTCTCACCATTAATATTTAAATGAGATGATATTTTATTCAAGAAGCTAATACTCGGCCGAAATTTGACGCCATGTTATTCTGGAATCAATAGATTATTTTAATTCACTTTTCTAACACATAATGATTGTGACAACCATAGATGTGATTTGCCTACCGAAAGTAGTGGAGAGCGAGGGCAGAATCATGAAAACACACTAAAATACAAAAAAACACCATCAAAAAGATATAAATGTGGAGAAAACAAGTGTGTGTGTGCCGGGGAGGAGAAGGGGAAGGGGGGGGGGGCCTATCAACCTCCCATATCCTGCCTTACTATGCTGATAACCTTTGATTGAGTTTTTAAATCAACTGAATTCTTTGGTAACGAATTGCTTCATCCATTTTTCAGGGACTCATACATCAACAATGAGACCAATGTTATTGTAAAATTCCCATTAGTAAAAATCGACAGAATAACTTATACAGAGAGCCCATTTAACCTTGCAATGATCACATCAAAAATCAATCTTGACATCTGCTTTGTATATTTTCTCAGGAGGAAATGCTTTAAAGGATTGATTCAGTGGTCACGTAAGTTCATCTTATATGAAAGAGGACTTTAAGAGAAACAAAACTGGTGAAGAAACTATAAGAATAACTTATTCCATTCGGGAGATACTCAAGTTTATAGCTGTCTTATCTGACGAGTGTAGTGTTAACACCTACTATAGAAGGGGGGTCTCATCCTCACATTCTTAACAATTGTTTGTTTTCCTTGAACTATCTTTAGGTGTTAAATTATGATTAACCTTACAAAATTATGTTTTTCCACTTTCCTGACATTCAGATGGGTCAAAATCACAGGATAATATATGATTTATGCATAAAGACTTCCAGGACTTTGAGGCTGTGGTCGTTCTAAGACTGATGTCATAACTAATCTTCAGTCGTTTTATACAAATGATACCAACTTTAATTTAAATATCTCCTTAGTGGAATAACATTTTGGAGTGCTTTCTTCACCATGTTGTTTTACATATGATGGGCTTGCTTGAACCCCCAACTATCCTCTTTCATATATGATGGGCTTGCTTGCACCCTCAACTATCCTCTTTCATATATGATGGGCTTGCTTGACCCCTGAACTTATCCTTAAAGTTTGATATCAGATAGAAAAACATTTTTTTCCTTATATGAAAGTTACTACAAGTCAAAATACTCCTCATTCTATGTAAAGTAGATGCATATACTGC